>JBAMNC010001315.1:0-402265 GCA_037902135.1 Cetoscarus ocellatus
AAAAAACACACAGCTAACATCTGACTTTTTTACCATTTCGGACCCGAAAAAAAATATGCCAAAACTTGACTTTTTGGGACCGTTACATGCAGGAGAACACTCTGGTGCAGATAGTTTTGTCATCTTTCACCTAAAAACTGAGTAATGAGCATTTTTTCCTGGGGTTTTTTCCTCAGGCCAGATCTTGAAAAAAGACACATGCTAACATATGACTTTTTTACCATTTCGTACTCCGAAAAAAAATATGCCAAAACCTGACCTTTTGGGACCGTTACAGACAGTACAACACTCTGGTGCAGAAAGTTTTGTCATTTTTCACCTAAACACTGAGTTATGAGCGTTTTCTTCCTCAGGTCAGATCTTGAAAAAACACACATGCTAACATATGACTTTTTTCCACTTCAGACCCCGAAAAAAAATATGCCAAAACTTGACTTTTTGGGACCGTTACAGACAGTACAACACTCTGGTGCAGATAGTTTTGTCATTTTTCACCTAAAAACTGAGTTATGAGCGTTTTTTCCTCAGGTCAGATCTTGAAAAAACACACATGCTAACATATGACGTTTTTACCACTTCAGACCCCGAAAAAAATTATGCCAAAACTTGACTTTTTGGGCCGTTTACAGAAAGTAGAACACTATGGTGCAGAAAGTTTTGTCATTTTTCACCTAAAAACTGAGTTATGAGCATTTTTTCCTAGGGTCAGATCTTGAAAAAACACACATGCTAACATATGACTTTTTTACCATTTTGGACCCCGAGAAAAAATATGCCAAAACTTGACTTCTTGGGACCGTTACAGGAAGGAGAACACTCTGGTGCAGATAGTTTTGTCATTTTTCACCTAAAAACTGAGTTATGAGCGTTTTTTCCTCAGGTCAGATCTTGAAAAAACACACATGCTAACATATGACTTTTTTACCATTTCAGACCCTGAAAAAAAATATGCCAAAACTTGACTTTTTGGGACCGTTACAGACAGTACAACACTCTGGTACAGAAAGCTTGTTCTATTTTCACCTTCAAACTGAGTTATGGGTGTTTTTTCCTCAGGTCAGATCTTGAAAAAACACACATGATAACATATGACTTTTTTACCACTTCAGACCCCGACAAAAAATATGCCAAAACTTGACTTTTTGGGACCGTTACAGACAATACAACACTCTGGTGCAGAAAGTTTTGTAATTTTTCACCTAAAAACTGAGTTATGAGCATTTTTTCCTCAGGTCAGATCTTGAAAAAAGACACATGCTAACATATGACTTTTTTACCATTTCGGACTCCGAAAAAAAAAAAAATGCCAAAACTTGACTTTTTGGGATCGATACAGGCAGTACAACACTCTGGGGCAGAAAGTTTGTCATTTTTCACCTAAAAACTGAGTTATAGAGGATTTTTCCTCAGGTCAGATCTTGAAAAAACACACATGCTAACATATGACTTTTTTACCATTTCGGACCCGAAAAAAAATATGCCAAAACTTGACTTTTTGGGACAGTTAATGGCAGGAAAACACTCTGGTGCAGATAGTTTTGTCATTCTTCACCTAAAAACTGAGTTATGAGCATTTTTTCATCAGGTCAGATCTTGAAAAAACACACATGCTAACATATGACTTTTTTACCATTTCGGACCTCGAAAAAAAATATGCCAAAACTTGACTTTTAGGGATTGTTACAGGAAGGAGAACACTCTGGTGCACATAGTTTTGTCATTTTTCACCTAAAAACTGAGTTATGAGCGTTTTTTCCTCAGGTCAGATCTTGAAAAAACACACATGCTAACATATGACTTTTTTACCATTTCGGACCTCGAAAAAAAATATGCCAAAACTTGACTTTTAGGGATTGTTACAGGAAGAAGAACACTCTGGTGCACATAGTTTTGTCATTTTTCACCTAAAAACTGAGTTATGAGCGTTTTTTCCTCAGGTCAGATCTTGAAGAAACACACATGCTAACATATGACTTTTTTACCATTTCCGACCCCGAAAAAATATGCCAAAACTTGACTTTTAGGGATTGTTACAGGAAGGACAACACTCTGGTGCAGATACTTTTGTCATTTTTCACCTAAAAACTGAGTTATGAGCGTTTTTTCATCAGGTCAGATCTTGAAAAAACACACATGCTAACATATGACTTTTTTACCATTTCGGACCTCGAAAAAAATATGCCAAAACTTGACTTTTTGGGACCGTTACAGGCAGGAGAACACTCTGGTGCAGATAGTTTTGTCATTTTTCACCTTCAAACTGAGTTATGAGCGTTTTTTCCTCAGGTCAGATCTTGAAAAAACACACATGCTAACATATGACTTTTTTACCACTTCAGACCCCGAAAAAAAATATGCCAAAACTTGACTTTTTGGGACCGTTACAGACAGTACAACACTCTGGTGCAGATAGTTTTGTCATTTTTCACCTAAAAACTGAGTTATGAGCATTTTTTCCTCAGGTCAGATCTTGAAAAAAACACACATGCTAACATCTGACTTTTTTACCATTTCGGACCCGAAAAAAAATATGCCAAAACTTGACTTTTTGGGACCGTTACAGACAGTACAACACTCTGGTGCAGATAGTTTTGTCATTTTTCACCTAAAAACTGAGTTATGAGCGTTTTTTCCTCAGGCCAGATCTTGAAAAAAGACACATGCTAACATATGCCTTTTTTACCATTTCGTACTCCAAAAAAAAATATGCCAAAACCTGACCTTTTGGGACCGTTACAGACAGTACAACACTCTGGTGCAGATAGTGTTGTCATTTTTCACCTAAAAACTGAGTTATGAGCGTTTTTTCCTCAGGTCAGATCTTGAAAAAACACACATGATAACATATGACTTTTTTACCATTTCGGACCTCAAAAAAATATGCCAAAACTTGACTTTTTGGTACCGTTACAGGCAGGAGAACACTCTGGGGCGGATATTTTGGTCAGTCTTCACCTAAAAACTGAGTTATGAGCGTTTTTTCCTCAGGTCAGATCTTGAAAAAACACACATGCTAACATATGACTTTTTTACCACTTCAGACCCTGAAAAAAAATATGCCAAAACTTGACTTTTTGGGACCGTTACAGACAGTACAACACTCTGGTGCAGATAGTTTTGTCATTTTTCACCTAAAAACTGAGTTATGAGCGTTTTTTCCTCAGGTCAGATCTTGAAAAAACACACATGCTAACATATGACTTTTTTACCATTTCGGACCCGAAAAAAAAAATGCCAAAACTTGACTTTTTGGGACCGTTACATGCAGGAGAACACTCTGGTGCTGATAGTTTTGTCATTTTTCACCTAAAAACTGAGTTATGAGCGTTTTTTCCTCAGGCCAGATCTTGAAAAAAGACACATGCTAACATATGACTTTTTTACCATTTCGTACTCCGAAAAAAAATATGCCAAAACCTGACCTTTTGGGACCGTTACAGACAGGAGAACACTCTGGTGCAGATAGTTTTGTCATTTTTCACCTAAACACTGAGTTATGAGCGTTTTTTCCTCAGGTCAGATCTTGAAAAAACACACATGCTAACATATGACTTTTTTACCACTTCAGACCCCGAAAAAAAATATGCCAAAACTTGACTTTTTGGGACCGTTACAGGCAGGAGAACACTCTGGTGCAGATAGTTTTGTCATTTTTCACCTAAAAACTGAGTTATGAGCGTTTTTTCCTCAGGTCAGATCTTGAAAAAAGACACATGCTAACATATGACTTTTTTACCATTTCGTACTCCGAAAAAAAATATGCCAAAACCTGACCTTTTGGGACCGTTACAGACAGTACAACACTCTGGTGCAGAAAGTTTTGTCATTTTTCACCTAAACACTGAGTTATGAGCGTTTTTTCCTCAGGTCAGATCTTGAAAAAACACACATGCTAACATATGACTTTTTTACCACTTCAGACCCCGAAAAAAAATATGCCAAAACTTGACTTTTTGGGACCGTTACAGACAGTACAACACTCTGGTGCAGATAGTTTTGTCATTTTTCACCTAAAAACTGAGTTATGAGCGTTTTTTCCTCAGGTCAGATCTTGAAAAAACACACATGCTAACATATGACGTTTTTACCACTTCAGACCCCGAAAAAAATTATGCCAAAACTTGACTTTTTGGGGCCGTTACAGAAAGTAGAACACTATGGTGCAGAAAGTTTTGTCATTTTTCACCTAAAAACTGAATTATGAGCATTTTTTCCTAGGGTCAGATCTTGAAAAAACACACATGCTAACATATGACTTTTTTACCATTTTGGACCCCGAGAAAAAATATGCCAAAACTTGACTTCTTGGGACCGTTACAGGCAGGAGAACACTCTGGTGCAGATAGTTTTGTCATTTTTCACCTAAACACTGAGTTATGAGCGTTTTTTCCTCAGGTCAGATCTTGAAAAAAGACACATGCTAACATATGACTTTTTTACCATTTCATACTCCGAAAAAAAATATGCCAAAACTTGACTTTTTGGAATTGATACAGGCAGTACAACACTCTGGGGCAGAAAGTTTGGTCATTTTTCACCTAAAAACTGAGTTATGAGCATTTTTTCATCAGGTCAGATCTTGAAAAAACACACATGATAACATATGACTTTTTTACCATTTCGGACCTCGAGAAAAAATATGCCAAAACTTGACTTTTAGGGATTGTTACAGGAAGGAGAACACTCTGGTGCACATAGTTTTGTCATTTTTCACCTAAAAACTGAGTTATGAGCGTTTTTTCCTCAGGTCAGATCTTGAAGAAACACACATGCTAACATATGACTTTTTTACCATTTCGGACCCCGAAAAAATATGCCAAAACTTGACTTCTTGGGACCGTTACAGGAAGGACAACACTCTGGTGCAGATACTTTTGTCATTTTTCACCTAAAAACTGAGTTATGAGCGTTTTTTCCTCAGGTCAGATCTTGAAAAAACACACATGCTAACATATGACTTTTTTACCATTTCAGACCCTGAAAAAAAATATGCCAAAACTTGACTTTTTGGGACCGTTACAGGAAGGAGAACACTCTGGTTTAGATAGTTTTGTCATTTCTCACCTAAAAACTGAGTTATGAGAGTTTTTTCCTCAGGTCAGATCTTGAAAAAACACACATGCTAACATATGACTTTTTTACCATTTCGGACCTCGAAAAAATAATGCCAAAACTTGACTTTTTGGGACCGTTACAGGAAGGACAACACTCTGGTGCAGATAGTTAAGTCATTTCTCACTTAAAAACTGAGTTATGAGTGTTTTTTCATCAGGTCAGATCTTGAAAAAACACACATGCTAACATATGACTTTTTTACCACTTCAGACCCCGAAAAAAAATATGCCAACACTTGACTTTTTGGGACCGTTACAGACAGTAGAACACTCTGGTGCAGATAGTTTTGTCATTTTTCACCTAAAAACTGAGTTATGAGCGTTTTTTCATCAGGTCAGATCTTGAAAAAACACACATGCTAACATATGACTTTTTTACCATTTCGGACCTCGAAAAAAATATGCCAAAACTTGACTTTTTGGGACCGTTACAGAAGGACAACACTCTGGTGCAGATAGTTAGTTCATTTCTCACCTTAAAAACTGAGTTATGAGTGTTTTTTCATCAGGTCAGATCTTGAAAAAACACACATGCTAACATATGACTTTTTTACCACTTCAGACCCCGAAAAAAAATATGCCAAAACTTGACTTTTTGGGACCGTTACAGACAGTACAACACTCTGGTGCAGATAGTTTTGTCATTTTTCACCTAAAAACTGAGTTATGAGCATTTTTTCCTCAGGTCAGATCTTGAAAAAACACACATGCTAACATCTGACTTTTTTACCATTTCGGACCCGAAAAAAAATATGCCAAAACTTGACTTTTTGGGACCGTTACAGGCAGGAGAACACTCTGGTGCAGATAGTTTTGTCATTTTTCACCTAAAAACTGAGTTATGAGCATTTTTTCCTCAGGTCAGATCTTGAAAAAAGACACATGCTAACATATGACTTTTTTACCATTTCGTACTCCGAAAAAAAATATGCCAAAACTTGACTTTTTGGGACCGTTACAGACAGTACAACACTCTGGTGCAGAAAGCTTGTCAATTTTCACCTTAAAACTGAGTTATGAGTGTTTTTTCCTCAGGTCAGATCTTGAAAAAACACACATGCTAACATATGACTTTTTTACCACTTCAGACCCCGAAAAAAAATATGCCAAAACTTGACTTTTTGGGACCGTTACAGACAGTACAACACTCTGGTGCAGATAGTTTTGTCATTTTTCACCTAAAAACTGAGTTATGAGCGTTTTTTCCTCAGGTCAGATCTTGAAAAAACACACATGCTAACATATGACTTTTTTACCATTTCGGACCCCGAAAAAATATGCCAAAACTTGACTTTTTGGGACCGTTACAGGAAGGACAACACTCTGGTGCAGATAGTTTTGTCATTTTTCACCTAAAAACTGAGTTATGAGCGTTTTTTCCTCAGGTCAGATCTTGAAAAAACACACATGCTAACATATGACTTTTTTACCATTTCGGACCCCGAAAAAATATGCCAAAACTTGACTTTTTGGACCGTTACAGGAAGGACAACACTCTGGTGCAGATAGTTTTGTCATTTTTCACCTAAAAACTGAGTTATGAGAGTTTTTTCCTCAGGTCAGATCTTGAAAAAACACACATGCTAACATATGACTTTTTTTACCATTTCGGACCTCGAAAAAAATAATGCCAAAACTTGACTTTTTGGGACCGTTACAGGAAGGACAACACTCTGGTGCAGATAGTTAAGTCATTTCTCACTTAAAAACTGAGTTATGAGTGTTTTTTCATCAGGTCAGATCTTGAAAAAACACACATGCTAACATATGACTTTTTTACCACTTCAGACCCCGAAAAAAAATATGCCAACACTTGACTTTTTGGGACCGTTACAGACAGTACAACACTCTGGTGCAGATAGTTTTGTCAGTTTTCACCTAAAAACTGAGTTATGAGCATTTTTTCCTCAGGTCAGATGTTGAAAAAACACACATGCTAACATATGACTTTTTTACCATTTCGGACCCCGAAAAAAATATGCCAAAACTTGACTTTTCTGGACCGTTACAGGCAGGAGAACACTCTGGTGCAGATAGTTTTGTCATTTTTCACCTAAAAACTGAGTTATGAGCGTTTTTTCCTCAGGTCAGATCTTGAAAAAAGACACATGCTAACATATGACTTTTTTACCATTTCGTACTCCGAAAAAAAATTTGCCAAAAACTGACCTTTTGGGACCGTTACAGACAGTACAACACTCTGGTGCAGAAAGTTTTGTTATGTTTCACCTAAAAACTGAGTTATGAGCGTTTTTTCATCAGGTCAGATCTTGAAAAAACACACATGCTAACATATGACTTTTTTACCATTTCGTACTCCGAAAAAAAATATGCCAAAACTTGACTTTTTGGAATTGATAAAGGCAGTACAACACTCTGGGGCAGAAAGTTTGGTCATTTTTCACCTAAAAACTGAGTTATGAGCGTTTTTTTCCTCAGGTCAGATCTTGAAAAAACACACATGCTAACATATGACTTTTTTACCATTTCGTACTCTGAAAAAAAATATGCCAAAACTTGACTTTTTGGGACCGTTACGGGCAAGAAAACACTCTGGGGCAGAAAGTTTGGTCATTTCTCACCTAAAAACTGAGTTATGAGCGTTTTTTCCTCAGGTCAGATCTTGAAAAAACACACATGCTAACATATGACTTTTTTACCATTTCGGACCCCGAAAAAATAATGCCAAAACTTGACTTTTTAGGACCGTTACAGGAAGGACAACACTCTGGTGAAGAAATTTTGGTCATTTTTCACCTAAAAACTGAGTTATGAGCGTTTTTTTCCTCAGGTCAGATCTTGAAAAAACACACATGCTAACATATGACTTTTTTACCATTTTGGACCCCGAAAAAATATGCCAAAACTTGACTTCTTGGGACCGTTACAGGAAGGACAACACTCTGGTGCAGATAGTTTTGTCATTTTTCACCTAAAAACTGAGTTATGAGCATTTTTTCCTCAGGTCAGATCTTGAAAAAACACACATGCTAACATATGACTTTTTTACCACTTCAGACCCCGAAAAAAAATATGCCAAAACTTGACTTTTTGGGACCGTTACAGACAGTACAACACTCTGGTGCAGATAGTTTTGTCATTTTTCACCTAAAAACTGAGTTATGAGCGTTTTTTCCTCAGGTCAGATCTTGAAAAAACACACATGCTAACATATGACTTTTTAACCATTTCGGACCTCAAAAAAATATGCCAAAACTTGACTTTTTGGGACCGTTACAGGTAGGAGAACACTCTGGGGCGGATATTTTGGTCATTTCTCACCTAAACACTGAGTTATGAGCGTTTTTTCCTCAGGTCAGATCTTGAAAAAACACACATGCTAACATATGACTTGTTTACCATTTCAGACCCTGAAAAAAAATATGCCAAAACTTGACTTTTTGGGACCGTTACAGGAAGGAGAACACTCTGGTGCAGATAGTTTTGTCATTTCTCACCTAAAAACTGAGTTATGAGCATTTTTTCCTCAGGTCAGATCTTGAAAAAACACACATGCTAACATATGACTTTTTTTACCATTTCGGACCTCGAAAAAAATAATGCCAAAACTTGATTTTTTGGGACCGTTACAGGAAGGACAACACTCTGGTGCAGATAGTTAAGTCATTTCTCACTTAAAAACTGAGTTATGAGTGTTTTTTCATCAGGTCAGATCTTGAAAAAACACACATGCTAACATATGACTTTTTTACCACTTCAGACCCCGAAAAAAAATATGCCAACACTTGACTTTTTGGGACCGTTACAGACAGTACAACACTCTGGTGCAGATAGTTTTGTCAGTTTTCACCTAAAAACTGAGTTATGAGCATTTTTTCCTCAGGTCAGATGTTGAAAAAACACACATGCTAACAGATGACTTTTTTACCATTTCGGACCCGAAAAAAATATGCCAAAACTTGACTTTTTGGGACCGTTACAGGCAGGAGAACACTCTGGTGCAGATAGTTTTGTCATTTTTCACCTAAAAACTGAGTTATGAGCGTTTTTTTCCTCAGGTCAGATCTTGAAAAAACACACATGCTAACATATGACTTTTTTACCATTTCGTACTCCGAAAAAAAATATGCCAAAAACTGACCTTTTGGGACCGTTACAGACAGTACAACACTCTGGTGCAGAAAGTTTTGTTATTTTTCACCTAAACACTGAGTTATGAGCGTTTCTTCCTCAGGTCAGATCTTGAAAAAACACACATGCTAACATATGACTTTTTTACCACTTCAGACCCCGAAAAAAAATATGCCAAAACTTGACTTTTTGGGACCGTTACAGACAGTACAACACTCTGGTGCAGATAGTTTTGTCATTTTTCACCTAAAAACTGAGTTATGAGCGTTTTTTCCTCAGGTCAGATCTTGAAAAAACACACATGCTAACATATGACTTTTTAACCATTTCGGACCTCAAAAAAATATGCCAAAACTTTACTTTTTGGGACCGTTACAGGTAGGAGAACACTCTGGGGCGGATATTTTGGTCATTTCTCACCTAAACACTGAGTTATGAGCGTTTTTTCCTCAGGTCAGATCTTGAAAAAACACACATGCTAACATATGACTTGTTTACCATTTCAGACCCTGAAAAAAAATATGCCAAAACTTGACTTTTTGGGACCGTTACAGACAGTACAACACTCTGGTGCAGATAGTTTTGTCATTTCTCACCTAAAAACTGAGTTATGAGCATTTTTTCCTCAGGTCAGATCTTGAAAAAACACACATGCTAACATATGACTTTTTTTACCATTTCGGACCTCGAAAAAATAATGCCAAAACTTGATTTTTTGGGACCGTTACAGGAAGGACAACACTCTGGTGCAGATAGTTAAGTCATTTCTCACTTAAAAACTGAGTTATGAGTGTTTTTTCATCAGGTCAGATCTTGAAAAAACACACATGCTAACATATGACTTTTTTACCACTTCAGACCCCCGAAAAAAAATATGCCAACACTTGACTTTTTGGGACCGTTACAGACAGTACAACACTCTGGTGCAGATAGTTTTGTCAGTTTTCACCTAAAAACTGAGTTATGAGCATTTTTTCCTCAGGTCAGATGTTGAAAAAACACACATGCTAACATATGACTTTTTTACCATTTCGGACCCGAAAAAAATATGCCAAAACTTGACTTTTTGGGACCGTTACAGGCAGGAGAACACTCTGGTGCAGATAGTTTTGTCATTTTTCACCTAAAAACTGAGTTATGAGCGTTTTTTCCTCAGGTCAGATCTTGAAAAA
The DNA here is from genome assembly GCA_037902135.1 of Cetoscarus ocellatus. Classification (NCBI taxonomy): domain Eukaryota; kingdom Metazoa; phylum Chordata; class Actinopteri; order Labriformes; family Labridae; genus Cetoscarus; species Cetoscarus ocellatus. The sequence goes on from JBAMNC010001315.1 coordinate 10,379, forward strand.
ACACACATGCTAACATATGACTTTTTTACCATTTCGTACTCCGAAAAAAAATATGCCAAAAACTGACCTTTTGGGACCGTTACAGACAGTACAACACTCTGGTGCAGAAAGTTTTGTTATTTTTCACCTAAAAACTGAGTTATGAGCGTTTTTTCCTCAGGTCAGATCTTGAAAAAACACACATGCTAACATATGACTTTTTTACCACTTCAGACCCCGAAAAAAATTATGCCAAAACTTGACTTTTTGGGGCCGATACAGACAGTAGAACACTATGGTGCAGAAAGTTTTGTCATTTTTCACCTAAAAACTGAGTTATGAGTGTTTTTTCATCAGGTCAGATCTTGAAAAAACACACATGCTAACATATGACTTTTTTACCACTTCAGACCCCGAAAAAAAATATGCCAACACTTGACTTCTTGGGACTGTTACAGGCAGGAGACCACTCTGGGGCGGATATTTTGGTCATTTCTCACCTAAACACTGAGTTATGAGCGTTTCTTCCTCAGGTCAGATCTTCAAAAAACACACATGCTAACATATGACTTTTTTACCATTTCGGACCCGAAAAAAAATATGCCAAAACTTGACTTTTTGGGACCGTTACAGGCAGGAGAACACTCTGGTGCAGATAGTTTTGTCATTTTTCACCTAAAAACTGAGTTATGAGCGTTTTTTCCTCAGGTCAGATCTTGAAAAAAGACACATGCTAACATATGACTTTTTTACCATTTCGTACTCCGAAAAAAAATATGCCAAAAACTGACCTTTTGGGACCGTTACAGACAGTACAACACTCTGGTGCAGAAAGTTTTGTAATTTTTCACCTAAAAACTGAGTTATGAGCGTTTTTTCCTCAGGTCAGATCTTGAAAAAACACACATGCTAACATATGACTTTTTTACCATTTCGGACCCCAAAAAAAATATGCCAAAACTTGACTTTTTGGGACCGTTACAGACAGTACAACACTCTGGTGCAGAAAGCTTGTTCAATTTTCACCTTCAAACTGAGTTATGGGTGTTTTTTCCTCAGGTCAGATCTTGAAAAAACACACATGCTAACATATGACTTTTTTACCACTTCAGACCCCGAAAAAAATTATGCCAAAACTTTACTTTTTGGGGCCGTTACAGACAGTAGAACACTATGGTGCAGAAAGTTTTGTCATTTTTCACCTAAAAACTGAGTTATGAGTGTTTTTTCATCAGGTCAGATCTTGAAAAAACACACATGCTAACATATGACTTTTTTACCATTTCAGACCCCGAAAAAAAATATGCCAAAACTTGACTTCTTGGGACCGTTACAGGCAGGAGAACACTCTGGTGCAGATAGTTTTGTCATTTTTCACCTAAAAACTGAGTTATGAGCGTTTTTTTCCTCAGGTCAGATCTTGAAAAAAGACACATGCTAACTCATGACTTTTTTACCATTTCGTACTCCGAAAAAAAATATGCCAAAACTTGACTTTTTGGGATTGATACAGGCAGTACAACACTCTGGGGCAGAAAGTTTGGTCATTTTTCACCTAAAAACTGAGTTATGAGCGTTTTTTTCCTCAGGTCAGATCTTGAAAAAACACACATGCTAACATATGACTTTTTTACCATTTCGTACTCTGAAAAAAAATAAGCCAAAACTTGACTTTTTGGGATTGATACAGGCAGTACAACACTCTGGGGCAGAAAGTTTGGTCATTTCTCACCTAAAAACTGAGTTATGAGCGTTTTTTCCTCAGGTCAGATCTTGAAAAAACACACATGCTAACATATGACTTTTTTACCATTTCGGACCCCGAAAAAATAATGCCAAAACTTGACTTTTTAGGACCGTTACAGGAAGGACAACACTCTGGTGAAGAAATTTTGGTCATTTTTCACCTAAAAACTGAGTTATGAGCGTTTTTTTCCTCAGGTCAGATCTTGAAAAAACACATATGCTAACATATGACTTTTTTTACCACTTCAGACCCCGAAAAAAAATATGCCAAAACTTGACTTTTTGTGACCGTTACAGGAAGGACAACACTCTGGTGCAGATAGTTTTGTCATTTTTCACCTAAAAACTGAGTTATGAGCATTTTTTCCTCAGGTCAGATCTTGAAAAAACACACATGCTAACATATGACTTTTTTACCATTTTGGACCCCGAGAAAAAATATGCCAAAACTTGACTTCTTGGGATCGTTACAGGAAGGACAACACTCTGGTGCAGATAGTTTTGTCATGATTCACCTAAAAACTGAGTTATGAGCGTTTTTTCCTCAGGTCAGATCTTGAAAAGACACACATGCTAACATATGACTTTTTTACCATTTTGGACCCCGAGAAAAAATAAGCCAAAACTTGACTTTTTGGGGCCGTTACAGACAGTAGAACACTATGGTGCAGAAAGTTTTGTCATTTTTCACCTAAAAACTGAGTTATGAGTTTTTTTTCATCAGGTCAGATCTTGAAAAAACACACATGCTAACATATGACTTTTTTACCATTTCAGACCCCGAAAAAAAATATGCCAAAACTTGACTTCTTGGGACCGTTACAGACAGTACAACACTCTGGTGCAGATAGTTTTGTCAGTCTTCACCTAAAAACTGAGTTATGAGCGTTTTATTCCTCAGGTCAGATCTTGAAAAAACACACATGCTAACATATGACTTTTTTACCATTTCAGATCTCGAAAAAAATATGCCAAAACTTGAATTTTTGTGACCGTTACAGGAAGGAGAACACTCTGGTGCAGATAGTTTTGTCATTTCTCAACTAAAAACTGAGTTATGAGAGTTTTTTCCTCAGGTCAGATCTTGAAAAAACACACATGCTAACATATGACTTTTTTACCATTTCGGACCCCGATAAAAAAATATGCCAAAACTTGACTTTTTGGATCGATACAGGCAGTACAACACTCTGGGGCAGAAATTTTGGTCATTTTTCACCTAAAAACTGAGTTATGAGCGTTTTTTTCCTCAGGTCAGATCTTGAAAAAACACACATGCTAACATATGACTTTTTTACCATTTCGGACCCCGATAAAAAAAAATATGCCAAAACTTGACTTTTTGGGACCGTTACAGGCAGGAGAACACTCTGGTGCAGATAGTTTTGTCATTTTTCACCTAAAAACTGAGTTATAGAGGATTTTTCCTCAGGTCAGATCTTGAAAAAACACACATGCTAACATATGACTTTTTTACCATTTCGTACTCCGAAAAAAAAATGTGCCAAAACTTGACTTTTTGTGACCGTTACAGGCAGGAAAACACTCAGGTGCAGATAGTTTTGTCAGTCTTCACCTAAAAACTGAGTTACAGACGTTTTTTCCTTAGGTCAGATCTTGAAAAAACACACATGCTAGCACATGAGTTTGTTGCTATTTTGGACCCTGAACCAAAAAAAAAATGCTAAAACTTGACTTTTTGTGACCGTTACAGGCAGGAAAACACTCAGGTGTAGATAGTTTTGTCATTCTTCACCTAAAAACTGAGTTATGAGCGTTTTATTCCTCAGGTCAGATCTTGAAAAAACACACACATGCTAACATATGACTTTTTTACCATTTTGGACCCCGAAAAAAAATATGCCAAAACTTGACTTTTTGGGACCGTTACAGGAAGGACAACACTCTTGTGCAGATAGTTTTGTCTGTCTTCACCTAAACACTGAGTTATGAGTGTTTCTTCCTCAGGTCAGATCTTGAAAAAACACACATGCTAACATATGACTTTTTTACCATTTCGGACCCCGACAAAAAATATGCCAAAACTTGACTTTTTGGGACCGTTACAGACAGTACAACACTCTGGTGCAGATAGTTTTGTCAGTCTTCACCTAAAAACTGAGTTACAGACGTTTTTTCCTTAGGTCAGATCTTGAAAAAACACACATGCTAGCACATGAGTTTGTTGCTATTTTGGACCCTGAACCAAAAAAAAAATGCTAAAACTTGACTTTTTGCGATCGTTATTTTTTCTAGAGGTCAGACCTTGAAAAAACACAATTGCCAACATACGACTTTTTCAGTTGGGACCTCGAAAAAATGACATGCTAAAACTTGACTTTTTGAGACCATTACAGACAGTACAACACTCTTGTGCAGAAGGTTTTGTCATTTTTCACCTAAAAACTGAGTTCTGAGCATTTTTTCCTCAGGTCAGATCTTGAAAAAACACACATGCTAACATATGACTTTTTTACCATTTCAGACCCCGAAAAAAAATATGCCAAAACTTGACTTCTTGGGACCATTACAGGCAGGAGAACACTCTGGGGCGGATATTTTGGTCATTTCTCACCTAAAAACTGAGTTATGAGCGTTGTTTTCCTCTGGTCAGATCTTGAAAAAACACACATGCTAACCTATGACTTTTTTACCATTTCGGACCCCGACAAAAAATATGCCAAAACTTGACTTTTTGGGACCGTTACAGACAGTACAACACTCTGGTGCAGATAGTTTTGTCAGTCTTCACCTAAAAACTGAGTTATGAGCGTTTTATTCCTCAGGTCAGATCTTGAAAAAACACACATGCTAACATATGACTTTTTTACCATTTCGGACCCCGACAAAAAATATGCCAAAACTTGACTTTTTGGGACCGTTACAGACAGTACAACACTCTGGTGCAGATAGTTTTGTCAGTCTTCACCTAAAAACTGAGTTATGAGCGTTTTATTCCTCAGGTCAGATCTTGAAAAAACACACATGCTAACATATGACTTTTTTACCACTTCAGATCTCGAAAAAAAATATGCCAAAACTTGACTTTTTGGGACCGTTACAGGCAGGAGAACACTCTGGTGCAGATAGTTTTGTCATTTTTCACCTAAAAACTGAGTTATGAGCGTTTTTTCCTCAGGTCAGATCTTGAAAAAAGACACATGCTAACATATGACTTTTTTACCATTTCGTACTCCGAAAAAAAATATGCCAAAACTTGACTTTTTGGGATCGATACAGGCAGTACAACACTCTGGTGCAGAAAGTTTTGTCATTTTTCACCTAAAAACTGGGTCATGAGCGTTTTTTTCCTCAGGTCAGATCTTGAAAAAAGACACATGCTAACATATGACTTTTTTACCATTTCGGACCCCGAAAAAAAAATGTTGAAACTTGACTTTTTGGGACCGTTACGGGCAGGAAAACACTCTGGTGCAGATGATTTTGTCATTTTTCACCTAAAAACTGAGTTACAGACGTTTTTTCCTTAGGTCAGATCTTGAAAAAACACACAAGCTAGCATATGAGTTTGTTGCTATTTTGGACCCTGAACCAAAAAAAAAATGCTAAAACTTGACTTTTTGGGATCGTTATTTTTACTAGAGGTCAGACCTTGAAAAAACACAATTGCTAACATACGACTTTTTCAGTTGGGACCTCGAAAAAATGATATGCTAAAACTTGACTTTTTGAGACCATTACAGGCAGGAGTACACTCTTGTGCAGAAGGTTTTGTCATTTCTCACATGTTACGTCTTTTTTGGACTTAGATTAGCACTTTAGATGTCCTGCTTTCTTCCTTAGCATTTTACTGGCACGAATGCACCCTGCAGTTTAGTTTGGTAGATTTTTCTTTTAAAATTTCATAAAGTGTTATTCTTAGTCTAAAAACAGTTCGCGTAACACAATGCAGGAAAAAGAATGGGTCACAACAAGCACACAGAACCATTGAGGGAGAGGCAGGTTAACACTACCCATTGACTCCCAGTGTTTACGTGACTCAGTCCATGTTGATGAGTACTAATGATCTGAGACAGTGAGTAATGTTATATTTTCATGTGCCGTGCCTATGATCAAAACATCATTAAGTATAGTTTGTCATCAGCCTGTGAGCTGAGATACAATTGTCATTACTCCTGGTGCTTCCCTGCTGCGGCAGCAGGTGAGTTAACTCTTTGTCTCCCTTTAGGTCTGCTTAATAGTGTTAATTACTAAATAACCATGTCAGTGATGTGAAAATACTGTTATTTGAATTGCTATGCAAAAGCTCTATTGCAATCACAAGTCTAATTGGTGTTATATTTTTGGGTATTTTGAGTTAGTATTTCTTTGTTTATATTTCAATCTGAGAAATATCTGATATTCCTATTCACAACTTCAAAAAAATGAGAAACTATTTAGGGTAAACTGAGAGCAAAAATGAATATTTGGTTAGCTGAATCATAAAGTTGTAAAAAAAAAAAATTGTGATAATTTTCGTTTTGCTATGGTTCTGTGGGCCCATGACTTATCAAGCATCAAAAAATATGTTAAAAGAATCCTTCTCTTTTCACCTAAGAAATACTATATCTTTCTTTTTCCAGAGTAATGTTAAGGCATCTTTATAAAGTTTGACTCTCATGAAATAAGATTTACAAAAAACAGACAGGAAACAGGATATTATCAGTGAAATATCAAAATACCAAAAAGTGCTACTGCGCAACAGAACAGAAGTCACTTTGTAAACACAAATTCTCATCAAAACATGTCAGAAGCGGAGCAAAAATATCCTTATTCTAAAAAAGGTTGTAGTGTTTATTTTTGTCCTTCATTTGATAAAGAAATGTGGTCCAGAACTGACAAAACTACAAGTGAAGCCATTAACATCTATGCTAATCTCTGTACGAGCAGACACTTCCTGCTGTTGTCTCCTTTGTAGCTCCACCTCTTCCTGTTCTAAAGGATGCTGACTGGGCCGTCCCACTTTAGACTGAGCACTAGTAGTACTGGTAAACAAAGATTTGTTTTACTAGTAAAGGTTTTTGGCGCACTAGTGCACGAGTAGACCTTACTAGTAAAGTAAAATTGTCTACCAGTAGACAATGTTGTGTTGTTAGTACTACTAGTAGACTTAAAAAAATGGTACTAGTAAAAACTCAAAGCTTTATTAGTAGTACCAGTAACACAAATATGTCTACTAGTAGGTGTTTTTGCTTTACTAGTAAGGTCTACTCTCACACTAGTGCCCCAAAAACCTTAGTAAAACAAATTTTTTGTTTACTAGCACTTCTAGTACTCAAAATATCTCTAGTAGGCTGCTTTTAGTCAACTTGCAGTACTAGTAAAGTCAAACGATTCACTAGTACTACTAGTAGACCTAATGCAAATGAAGTAGGAGGGATTATAATCAAATCGAACACCCTGATTGGTTGTAATTTTTTTCGAAATCCAATGGGAAGCCTGGATTTGCTTTTTCCCACCCCCTTACTAGCATATAAGGCTTACTAGTAGTACCAGCAAACATTTTTGAGTCTACTAGTAGACCCAAAACAGTCCACTCGTAGTACTAGTGACACTTTTTGCTTCACTAGTTAAGTATACTCATGACTAGTTGACCAAAATTGAGTTCATGTACTCCAAATTTGACTACTAGTAGAGCTGAACTACGGTTGATATCACCAATATCAATTTTTTGCCCAAACGGCTTTCCATACTGGGGGACATGCCTTATGAAATAGGTGTAAACAAACTTTGCAGGATGAAGAGGGCGGACCGTAGTGAACAACAGACAGCATGTTAAGTTATTACAATGTAACACCTGCAGAAGAGTCCGCAAAGACACCGTCTGCAATGCGGGAAAATCAGAGAGCAGGTTGAAAAAACGACATACTCCTGCTTTACTGAGCTGAGCTAATACAGTCTGGGAATCCTTATAAGGTTTTGATTGTCCAAGGCCTAAACAAGGTGGTGGTGGTGGGGGGTATAAGAACATACCTGAAGGTGCTGAAAACAGAAATAAGACACAAACACAGTCGGCGCTGCTTTTCAGAGATTGTATTTGGTGACACTTGAAGGTTTCCAACAGATCCATCACCACATCAGTAAGTGCACTTCAGTTTTTAAGTTATCACATTCACAGTTTGAGGCACACGGACACTGGTGTGAGAGAGGCGCAGTCAGATCTCCTCTGTTCACTTTTTCACACTGTGGGGGACATTTCCACAGAAACGTCTGTCTAGCCATGTCGGTCCACGGCAGCGTCTGAGATACAGCATGTTTCATCCCTTTAAAGGAGCATCCTGTGTTTTCAGGGTAAAAAAGGAAATGAAACAGTAGAAACATGTATTTTGTGCAGCGTGTCATGGAGCCAGTGGGGATGAATAACATAAGGGCTGTGATTGGCTTTTGGAAACTCAGGTCTCCTTCAAAATAAGGGTTTAGATCACAGGCATGGACACAGGCAAGCATTAGACTGAAACCTGTAATCCACGGCTGCAAACAGAAAAATCAAATGTGGCAGAAGCACCACTGCACATTTTTAAGGCTTGTAAATCAGAGGAAGCCTCTTATAAAGATACAGCTTCGACAGATCCTCACACATCAATATTGCACTTTTTAAAGCAAAGTTTCCCGATGAGGCTCGTCCGGGCCTGTCCGGCGACACTCTAATAAATCCCGAGAGGACATCTGGAAGCTGAAGACGTGAAATTAAAGACAGTTTCCTGCAGCCTTCGATGCCAACTTGTCTTGACATGCTCCAGCACAAATCGGCGAGCTCTGAGAGCAGAAACTAATATCCTGACATGTTTTTAATAAAGGGAGTGTTGCCTTTTGATATTCATGAATATAACTGATCTGCAAGGGCGAGATGACAGAGTACTGTTGTGTAAGTGACAAGGCTTTCTGAGAGTGTGAAACAGTCTTCTGTTACGACCAAACATGACTAGAACCGCACTTAAAATGTTTGAACTTTGACCCTTTTTAACAGGGTTGTGCCTTTTACATTAGTTTTTGATGAGTTTGTCTGTGTTCATGATTATGGCATGAATTATGCCAAGATTATATATTTTATTTAATCATATTTCCAGCTCAGTTCCTACAGGTTGTCTAAAATACATTTTAGTACAAACAAGTGTTACACTCAGACTGTTGAGGACAAAAAATGTCCCACTGAGACCTATTGAAACTGACATTATGGGTTTCACTTTTATTAAAGCAGAACACAAGCTTTATATTTTATCTGAGTGTCAATCTCAAGGCTTTTGCCTTGAATTGATATTTTTACTTTTCTCCACCAGATGGTGCCATTTTAACCACATGAAAATGAGTGAGTATTCAACATTAAACCAAAAATAATAATGCATAAACATCAGTGTTGATGCTCGTCACTGACATCTCGGGCCGTAATAATCAAAACCAAAAATGTATCCAGCATGTTATATTTTGGAAATCTATTCTGTTTTTTTTTTTTTTTTTTTTTTTTTTTAAATCAAAAACCTGGCATTCAAAGAGTTAAATTATTTATAAATTCATGAATATTTTTTGGACTGATGTTGGTTTAAAAATTACGCCTACAGCAGTTTAAATTATATCAATATATGATACTTTTTATAAGTACATTTTGAAAATCGCATAGTTCAGAAACTGATTTCTCAACTGGTGGGTTGTGACCAAAAAGTGGGTCGTGATCCTTTGCCTGGGGAAAAAATGTTGGGAAAAAAATTCTGCACTTTTATTTTGAAGGGGATTTTTTTTATGCAGTTGAATCCCAGCTATTCACACTCCTTAATGATTGGTGGCGATAATACCCTGTAATGCTGATTGACCAATGTTTTAGTAGAAAGGTGGTTGATATTTATTCAATATGTAGGTACTCAGCTAAAGTTACATGCTTTTAAGTCTTTTTGGAACTACTTCTCTAGCTTTTTTGTTTCATGTTTGTGCATCAAAGCTCTGAGCCTGTTAAAAAAGGCTGAAGTTCTGAAGTGTTTTGTTGTAAAAGCCTCATGATAAGCCTTTTATTTAGTGCTACCGATTTAAAATTATTAACACAGAGCTCTTCAGTGTGTCCACTGATGCAGGGTTATCACAGCTACTGTTACATTTATATTCTTGGAACCTTTTGTCCCCAGACGCAGCTAATTTAGTGTGAAAGGTGTCGCCACCTACTGGTCATTGTGTTGTAATACTGTGCTATCCTGTTCTATCTCAGGTTCAAACTGCTCCATCTTTTCACTAAATAAATTTGAAAAGTTGAACATTTTCCTCAATTTGGGCCACAGTTTGTCATCATGGGATGATGTAGGGTTCCAGAGCCAGACCAGTTGAGAATCACTGGTTTAAGACACAGTTTAAAGGGTTAATCCACAAACTTAACAAAAAAAAAGTTGAACATTTTAAGATTTAGGAGCACATTAATTTTAAATAGAGTCAAGCACAACACACGATCTCTTTTGTACATCTTTCAGGTCATATCCTGATGCAGATATTACCAAGCAACAAATGAGGGTTGAGAGGGTTCATCATCTATGTTTCTCTGTAGCAGACAGTTAAAAATTCACTTAATGTTTTTCCAGAATTATATAATAATTCAAGATTCTAGGGAGAGTACATGAGCTTTTTACTAAGTTAAGTAGCTTGAAGTTTCATACATCTACATTTATATTTTGTGTAACCACTGAGTACAACGATACAGCCAATATATTGGCCATTCATATCGGCCATATACACCAATCAGGCAGAACATTCTGACCACTTCCACTTACTGGATTTGTACAGCAAGTGTCATTTTGTTGAAAATTAAGCCTAAATTTTGACCACTTCTGCCAATTGTCTGCCATGATTTTTGACTCTCTGTTATCATTCCTGCTGACTGCCTGTGATGACAGAGCCATGTCCTCAATTTGCAAACTCACAGAAGAAAGTGGAAGAAATTAACTGAATTCATTCTTAACTGGACTTAGTTTTTGATTCCCAACCCTAGTGAGAGGGAAGGGCCACATGCAGATCCCAGGCCTTATTTTGCTCTTCCCTGTTTAGACCATACTTCTCCTCTATTTCACAATTTTTATTGTTTTAAGATTAATTTCATAATTTTATTTCCAAATACTTGATATTAATGTGCTTCCTTGAATATTAAAGTATTTTCCTATTGGCTGATGGTGATGACTGTAAAAACAAGAACAGTGACAACTGAAAACTACAAAAACTGGAAAGTTGTGTCCCTGCATCTTTGGACAGAAAATAAAAAGAGCCTAAAAAAAGTGGACAAATTGAGGCAGATTTGTAGTAAATTTTGTTTTCTGGCAAATAAACTTCTCAAACATGAAGAGTCCAAAGTAACCAACTCTTCAATCATTGTTGAGCTTGTTAGCTCACATATTGGTGGCATCAACGCTGGACATTTATAATTGAAAACTATCAGATTCTTATATTCTCATGCTAACTTGACTGAGCTTTTTGAAGACCTGCTCACAAACATCTGTAATTTGATGTGAAAAACTGACGGTGGTCCCCTTTAACCCTCCTCAGAGCTGTATGAAGATTTGTTAAGACTGATTTTTTAGCAGTTTGGAGCATTAATAAGTATTTTCCTAAGCTAACCTCTGCATTATTTACTATAAACTGCTGAACAAGCCTCTGCAGTGGAGATGAGTGTAGGTGGATTAACCCTTCGCGTTCCCTTCATTCATTCTAACAAGGGGAGCTCTGAGCCGGGGTGACTGGGCTGGACCCGGCCCTGACCACAGCTATGTGGTTGTTTGTTCAGCCTACCTGCCCACAGCTAAATACAGACAGCGATAGAGGACGGATGGCAACGAGCCTCACTGGAATTAAGAGGGAGTGTGAGTTTCCCTGGAAATGAGACGACTGCTGTGTCGCAACTTTGAAGGACAAGATCAAACCTGTGAAAGGAAAAGAAGGATCTGATCATTTCTGATTAAAGATTTCTGTTTGTTTTGTGCCAAAGCTGAGAAGGAAAGTGACCTCCGATGAGTCAAAGCGTTTACCAACCACCATAAAAAAATCATTCTCACTGAAATGTTTGCCCCCATCTTTACAATCACACACTTCCATAACAATAAATACTCACACCGACATACATAAATAAATTCAATCCAGATCTTTTTTTTTTTTATGTTTTAGGTGAGTTAAATGAGTCTGCTGTGTCAGCACGTTCACCTGCAGACGAAGGCGAGAGGAGGACCCGCTCCTCTGGAGTGCGCCTTCGTTTATGGCTCATTAGCTCTCAGAAAACGCAAGGCAAGGGAGAACTTTACTGTGATGGGTGCTGCGGGGGTGCTGGCGGAGTTTACGCAGACTCAACAGCCACGTGGAGCTGGCAGGGTAGAGATAGATCAAAGTCCTGCGAAGACCGTGATCCTGTGAGGTCACACTCAGGGTGGGACGTGCTGTTATAATTCAACATCAGGCTGGTTTTACTTTGTTAACTGACAAATTAAAAAGCAACTTTCATGACGATGGACACTGACAATCCTTAGAGATATTGGACCACATTTCAATAAGACCAATCAGATTGAGGCTGACATAATATCCAATTCTTTACATTTAAAACAAGGACATTATAGACTTATTACTAAATGACATTAATGATCATTATGAACTTATTGAGAAAACTTGGAATGTAATGTTCATTCCAGTTGCTGTGGAACAGCAAATTTTAATTACAGCTCTATTTTGACCACTTGAAAAGTGCTTTTTATGTGGCTCAGGGCTGTCTAAATTATTAAAATCAAATGAAACATTGCCCACATTCGAATATAAATTTTGTGCTTACGAGATGAACAAAGAAAAATGGATTACACTAGCAAATACTGGCTCGACTTGAGCTAATTTACCTTGCTATTTTCTGTGTCTCAAGATCTAACTTTAAAATATTATTGCATCAATCGTCTTTAAGCCATGGTTTGGGAGCTTTGTGCAGTTTGTTCTCATTTTACATTTGATCAAAAAGATCAGGCTTCAACATTTTCCCTCTCAGCTTCACAATTTCCTCCAAATCCTGGGTCGACCAAGGCCTTCTGACATCTAAATTACCCCCTAAGACTTTAACCATTACTGGCTTTTAGCCTTGGGAAGCCATGAATGCAAAGATAATAAAGGAGGTTCTTTTTATTCTTCAGATTATTAAATCAACAGGCCTATGTTGACCTACATTCGATAGCTTTTCCTTACTTACAGATGCAGCTGCTTCAATTTCCTCCTCGATTATCAAACTCAGGTGGCTGAGCACAAATGTTAGCTTCGATCAGAAAGGTTCATTATAAACATGTATGCTCAGGCCCTGTCCACACAGAGGTTTTAAAACCTTCTCTGTAAAGACAGCATCATTTTAAGAAGCGTGTCCGTCTGCATTAAAACACTGGAAACACTGCTGTATATATGCAAGGCCACCAAAACCAGAGAAGACATGGAGCATGCACCTACATAATGAGAATAATTGAAAACTTGTTTGGATTTGCCTGAATTCATCTTTGTGTGGACGGCCCCTTACAGGAAATGTGGTCCAGTTTCACTCTGGATTGTCAGGATTCAGGGTCTTCATAAAAGCATCTAACTTGGGAAACAAAAACTAGAAATTTGCAGAAATCAGCATCTTTGGTTTAAAAGCTGAGATCCAGGCTGCTCTCAAGGAGCACCAGAGATTTCAGAAAGGTGTGAGGCTGTGAAAACTTCAAGGTTTTCAAATTTAGGGACATATATTTATAACCTTAATAGCACACTTACTTCATACTTTCTTCAAAGGTCTGTTGATATAAAAGTGTGAAAGTATGAAGTATGAAAGGTTCGTTCAATATAGATTTTAAAATGTAAAACAACAGAAATTGTTCATTTTGGACGGATTGTGTCTTTGTTTTTGCTGATCTTGTGGGGGCTCAAATCTTTATGGGCACAACTCGGCTGTTGAGATGCCCCTGCTAATATGAAGAACCTGAAATGTAGTAGAACATGATGAAAACATTTGATTTTCCCATCCTGAGCATCGCATCACAGAAACATAGCCTCAGTTTGACTATGGTCTTTTGGTCAAAGTAATTTGCTGGTTTAAAAAACTAACATCAGGCTAATAAAAACAAAACACTGACTTCTAACCAAACCCAAAACTCAAGAGAAAGGAAAAACACATTTCAGGGACGACCTGCAGCACTTTGCTCTGTCAAACGTTAAAACTCCTAAATCCTCCTGGAAAACTGACAAACATGGCAGACCCTCGGTGGAACACAGTTTACACTGGTTTTTCTTTTCAGAGAGATGTCTGGTTTTATTCAGAGAGTTCCTTTCACCCAATCAAGTCACTCTGGAGTCAGTTTGGTTGGAGAATCAGAGGCTTGTGGTGGTGAAGGGCTTTTTAAGGCAGCGATGAATGCTGTACATGGACACGTACACGAGTCCATGGCAGCCAAAAAGTGCAAAATAATCCGCAATAACAGGCCTGAAGGAGCTGTAAGAGGAAAATGATCACAACTGTTCCATCCATGGTGCTGTAGTCTGTTTCCCATGCTCCTCATCGAGTCCTGAGGTACTCCGGCGTGGAGTAATTAAAGAGCAGGAAGTCCATTTTATACACGTTGAAGAGTTTCTTCTGGTAGAAAGGACTGATGTGCTTGAAGAAGCGTGCTGCCATGTTTCCATCAGTCCTGGTGCTCTTACCAGATGTTGGAAACTGAAGCATCCCCTCGACTCCTGCTAACCGGAGCACAGCCTGAGAGTCTGCCTCCAGAGTCTCGTACTTCCCCACCACGTCATAATGGATCAGGCATGGGTGGCAGAGGGAGTGCACCCGCTCCCAGTGCTCGTTAAAAGGTTCCTCCCGCTGCGTTCGTGGATCCACAAGGTACTGCACAAACTCCCGGAAAGAGACGTCGTTCCCTTTCTCCAGTGCTTCAGGATCCGGGTCTTGCCGGTGTCGTCTGATGATCTTGGTCCCGTAGCGTTTGTGGAAGGCCGTGTTGTAGCTGCGGGTGAACTTGTTCCTGTAGGCTGACACCAGGCGCTCGAAGGGCTCCCGCACGAAGATGAACTTGAGGTAGCTGCGAAGGCGCTTGTTGATCTCAGGGACTGAGAACTCAGAGAGAGTGCGGAGGTTACCTGCCACGTGAGCCTCATTGGCAGGGATGGAGAGAGGGTCCGTGTATCGGCCGTCGCTGGTGAGGACCATCAGGACGCGCTTCCAGTTCGTGCAGGCCACCTGCAAGAGACGGACAGGAAGAAGATCACTCAGATGGACTTGAGCTTGTACAGCACTAGTTGACAACTTTAAACATTACTTTTTTTTGAATACAGATCACACTCATATTATCATTATTATTATTATTATTTTTAAGTTTATGGAACAATCTTGATAGAGAAACTAAAGAATCTAAATTAAAATTCATGTTTTAAACTAGTGCTGAAAGATATATCGTTATCGTATCTATATCGAGATATGAACACTGAAGATATTAATATCGAAAAAGCAACGACATGAATGATATAGATTTCCCCCGCGCTCGCCCTGCATGTACAGCTCTGGAAGTCACAACAAATTTCATTTTTATGATTGCCCTTGAATGCACCGCTAAGGCCAGCCAACCACAAACTTTTTATTTTCAAACCGTTTTTATTTTTCTGAAAAAGCTTGGTTTCACTGAACCAATGGTCATATCATATCGTATCGATATCAAGATATCTGGCATGAATATCGAGATATGAAATTTTGTCCATATTGTTCAGCCCTATTTTAAACTAGAAAAAAGATCATGTTTAGAAGATGTGATGAGATCTGAAAGCAAAGTTTCATTCTGTCTGTGTGGTAGGGCTGAACAATTTCAGGAAAAGATCTAACTGCCATTTTTCTGGCAGATATTGTGATTTCAATTCGATTCACAATTTTCTTCAAATCAAGCTTCAGTTCAATATTCACTGTGCTTACAGTATAGACAACAGTAGGGAAATCAATGATCAAAAGCACATAACACATTATTCATCATCTAATATTGATGATAAATAATCTGTTTTCATTATTTAAGGGATACTCCAACTTCTACTCCTAAACAGAGGCTTTGTGTTGTTGACCTGCTTACCAGCACCTCTGTAAAAGCAAACTGCTGCAAATTTGTAAAATAGTATGTGTGAAATAGTTGACTCAACAGGTCCTGAGTCAGTCAGGAGCCCTGCAAAAAACTGCAGTTTTGGCGATCACATGGTTGTATTGTCTGAAATTGCTATTTCGATCCAAAAACGATAAATCTTTCAGCCCTACTGTGCAGTATTTTTGGGTTCATCACTTTTTTTCCTTCTTTTTCAGATCAAGTGAAATTGAATCCATGTTTCTTATAGAGGGAAGTGATTGTGATTGGGCTTTATTACGTATGTTGTTGATTAGTGTCTTGTAAAAAAAGGGGCACATCATACAAGATTATTTGTCTTTCTGCTCTTTTTCCCTTTATTATTTTTGCTTGTTTCTACTGAAGTGCTTCCTTTTATTCATGAATGAAAAACAAAAAAAATGCATTTCTATTTTATGCGTGGGAAAGTTCAAAATCTTTCATATTGCAACTCACTTAAAGGGTCTGTATTATATAGGCTGAATAAAACATTTTTTTATTTATTTAAGACAAATCTTGAAAGTATTTTTGATCTGTTTTGATGGTTTTTTATATGTAACATGCTGCCTGAGAAGCTGAAGCACAGACTAAAAACTGTCAAATAGGCAAGAAAATTATTGTAAAAAACAATATTGCACTCACTAGACACTGTATATTAGATTTCATTAGAGGTTTAATCTAAAACCCAAGAGAAACCAACCTTTGGTACATAGCAGTAAATCAGGCTATGTTTATCGTCCACGATAAGGTGTTTGAGATCTTCAGGTGAAAGCACCTGCCGCTTCCTCGTGTGGGTCAGACACGCCTGCTCCAGCAGCTCCCTGCGGCCCTGCAGGGTCCTCTGAGCAGCCTGCAGGTCCATCTGCTTGTAGGTGACCAGGAGGATCCAGGACAGAAGAAATGGGGTGCAGTTGGGCGATAAAGGGGAGAGAAGCAGAGAGAAAGGCTGTTAATACTGTTGTAAAGAATTGTGTTCAATGGGTAAATTATTTAACCTTTGTATGATGACCAACATTTGTCAGGTCAATGATGGGTCATAAATTGTGTTTTATTTAAATCATGATCTAAGCTTTCAACAATCATTCCTTTACAGCACAGTGTGTACTCTGACCCTCCCAACAGCTCTCAATCTAATTTATGTGAGGAGCAGGTGCTACATTTGTTTTAGAGCGACACAAGAGGGTTAAGAGAATACTTGATCATGGGGAAACATTCTGGTTTAAAAATGTCTGACCTGTAACGATACAAAACAAATTGCAAATACTATAAGTTAAGCGGTGGAAGGAACGATTTATATATGTAATGATGTGCAACAGTGTTTATTTTGCTGACTAATTATTTTCTTCATAGTTTTCGTCAACAACCTTTTCCCCTGACAAAAACTAGGCAGTAACCAGAGACTTCATCCAATCAGACCAAATTTCATCATATTAAGTAGGGACAAGTTAGGAATATATCCAATCACAGCTACTTTGGTTGTGTGGAAAGGTGGGATGAGTAAAGGGGGACATCCAATCACAGCTGCCTTAGCTTGGTGGTGGTGGGATAAGTTGTGGAGCGATCCAATCAGAGCTCCTCTCTTTATGAATTGATATATTCATGTAGAGCAGGTTCACTGTTTGTTGTCAGTTCTGGTATTGTAACTGAGATGCTCTGCCAGGTAACCTAAATAAAGGTGACTGCATTTCACACAAAAGTTCAATTTGTTTCTGTACATTTACACATTCAACCTTTACTAGCATTCAATGAAGGGTTATTAGCTGTTTCATTTTATTTAAGTGTAAAACATTCAGAAATTTAAAGAAACAAAAACAAAACAAAAAAAAACAAAAAAAAAAAAAAACACCTTACCCTTTACACTTCATATTTTAATCAACTAAATTTACAGTGGATTTCGTCAACTAAAATGTTACGAATTTCATCAACTAGACTAAAACTAAAACAATTTTGATGACTAAATTATGACTAAAGCTAAAAGATATTTTAGGGAACAGACTATAACTAAAACTAAATTAAAAAGTGCTGTCAAAATTCACACTGATGTAAAAAATTATAATCAGGGCTAATAGTAGTCAAGTAAAATGCTATTTAATAAGGTCAATATTTTATCTGTTGTAGAAATCACTGAAATTGTCCAGACTGACTGAGAACACTGACTTTGTTTTACTAATGAACATTAGTTTAAGTTATTTTTACTATATCATTTCATGGCTGGTTTGACTCTTCATGTACCATCATGACTTCAACGGTTGATTTAACTGCAACTAAACCATGACCGGGCCAGGATAATCAATTTATTTTTTTAAAGTCCATGACCTTATTGTATATAATAAAAGTCATAAGAATAGAGATGTATGGCATGCTGTTAAAGTTTTATATTGTACTTGCAAGGAATGGAATCGAATTCAGGTTCACCAGGGAATCATCATTTGGCTTTTTGCTTAACAATTCTCTTATCAGTTCCTTCCATTTGTTCTGCCTGCCTTACAACTCAACCTAACTATGGTGAGCTAACTTTTTTCCCACACAGAAATTAGAGAATCCAACTGATTAACAGAACCATCAGTGGCACTGGTATCAATAAAATCTTATTAGTTTGCATCCCTAGTCACTTCCCATAATCTCATGCTTATTTGTGTCTTTTCTTGTCACAAATCACTTGTTTGTTTCTTCTCTGAGCCCACCACTGTTGCTGATAGGTTGACTAAAATCACTGGCCACTGCATTAAAAAAACACTAGCATTTGTTTGGTGGCTGGCGCTAATTTCTAACCCTGATTCAGTCATCAAGATTCAAACACACAACATTTAATTTTGATCTCAATATCAGAATAATTATTGTTGTGATTTTGGCCATAATAAGGAGCCCTTATTCATGCTAGATAAGATATCTCTTTCTGAAGTCTGTCTTAAAAATATTCACAAGAACACCATGGCTAAAGAACTGCATGATCATCATCTGGAGCCAAATATGTTGCTGTCTGGCAAAGACAAACCAAATATTGACTCTTTTTCAGCTCTGGTTTTAGTTTGGGCTCTGTGAGTTTACGTCATCTATTCTCTTAGTTGAATAACTTTCCCTGTGATTGCTTAGCAACTAGTCGAGGTTATGTCTGCCTCTTCTCCAGCGACAAATGGGTTTGGCTCCATAATGGACGGATGGATGGATGTTAGTTAAGTCTTCCTGCCATTTAGTGCTTGACATATGAACAATGGGCCTACTGGGGGGGCATCGTACAGGTCAGAGCTAAATGAGCTAATACTGACTTTCAGATGAAGCCAAGATGATCTGTACACTTAAGTGATTCTTCAATGCAGGTGACCTTTGCAAAATTTGGTATTACCTTCTTCTACTCAGGGTTAAGCATCATTACCGAACACATAGGAAGATAAATCAACCCTGGTCACATCACCTGGCCACATCAGTAATTTTACTGGGTTCATTGTTGAATTTGTAGGTTGCCTCTTCAATCCTGGCATTCAGTTGCTAGATTTTTAGTATCTATACTGACCTGATCAATCTGCCTTTAGTTAAATTATGTCACTGCTGGGTGTCTAGCTGTGTTACATAACTCTGAATTTCTTAAGAAGCAATCATGTTGACTCTGCAGTCACCTTTAATCACTTCTCTAAATCTCAACCAACCAGCATCACATCATGTTTCACAATCAGCTTCATTGAGGGGTGATGTGTTCAGTGTGACGAGCTACTGTCGATTCTTAAAGGGAAATGTCCAAATTTGTATACACATTTTTCAGGAATTTGTTATTTACATTTGACTTCTTTACTCACAAATGTTTCTAAAGGTAGTGGCATGCCAGCGATTTGTGACTACTCCAGTTTCAAACAGTTCTGAAACTATGTTGGGTTGAGCAGAGTTGAGCTGATACCACAAATGGGAAAGAACTACCAGAGTCACAAGTTAACCAAATGTGCATATTCTTTGTAACCTGATACACCAGACAGAAAGTTAAATATATTTCACTAATCCATCTGGAAAAGAGCCCATAGAACGTGTTTGAGAATGTGCAGAACCTTTCAACACAACATCTGGCAGGTGGTTGGACCGTTGTTCTGTCAGTCACATTCATTACAGGCCAATCAGATAAAAATCCATCTGCAATGCAAGATTTTTTTTTTTTTGGTCTGTGGGGGGAAACCTTTGTATGTACAGAGAACATGCAAACTCCAGATACAAAGGCCCAAAGGTTCCACATGCATCAATGTTTTGTTACACCCCGAGAAGCCAAGTTAGAAACCAAGTTTGTTTTATTATTATAGATCATTACAGATTTGAATATCTTCTGAAAGACTTACAATCAATACCCCATAATGACCTCATAATTCAGTTTGCGTTATTTTCTACCTATTTTTATGCTTTATTTTATGCCTCATGACACTCTATTTTTTTTTCTAATTATATGTTGACTGTTTTTGCACCAATTTACCAAGTTAAATCCCATATATGTGCAAATGTACTGGGCAATAAATACAAATTCTGATTATGATTCTGCAAAGAAGCTCATTTGCTGCTGGTGTGTTGTTTGTTACATTTTGGTGGTGATTCGAATCCAGATGTGGATCTAGGATTTTTTTTAAGGATTTTTTAACATTTGGAAATATAGAAGTTTTCCACATTTTTACTAACAACTCATAAAGTTATGGTCTGGTTTTGTTGAGATTTTAAGGGAAAGTTCATCATGACTCAAGGGAAACATGGTTAGATTTTGGTGATGATCTGAATCTAGAAGAGAATCCAGGAATTTTTAAAGGATTTGTTGACACTGCAAGGTTTTTTACAACTCGCCTGACAATATTGGAAATACTTTGGTTGGAGTTTCGTGCTATAGAAGCTCTTCTAATTTTGTTTATGATCTTCTCACCTGGTCTCCATTGTAGAGGGCCTGCAGTGGACTTCTTCTGCTCTTCCCTGGTCTGCTGCCCGTCTTCACACCAGGTTCTACAGTTAGAAAGACAAATCAAACATCCATATGATTCCAGCTGATCAACACACTTGTGCTTATTTTTCCAGAAATGTAAAATAGAAGAGTTACCCTCTAAAATGTCTATCATTGAAGTGCATTTTTAAAGTACCTATAAATGTGAGGCGGAAGTGAACGCAGAAAATCTGTTTCAGGTTGTGTCTTATATATCAACAGAAGAACAAAGTCTGATCAGATCTTTCTGCGGTGCTTTGTTGGGTTTGTCCCCGCTGATTGAAGTCAGACCACTTGACTTTCATCTTTCCAGAAATGTGGATGTAGGTCACAAACGAGAGACATTATTTTTACAGTGTGTCCTGTAGTTGCAGTGAGGTTTAAATTACACCATAAAGATGTCTATGCAGAGTTATGGGGGAAGGTCAGTCAGAGCCAACTTTCCAAAGCCTTGTCTGCTTCAGCCTTTGTCATGACGTGATCCCTCTTTGCAAAGATCCTCCTTTCTTTCATTAAGTGTATAGATTCCTTAGGAACAGTGTGTTCCCTTCAAAAGCTGTGACTCTTACATAAGCTACACCTCTTGAGTCATCTGCCAGTCCTCATGAAAGTCTGAAAACTGTCCTTTTATAATTGTTCCTTCCCTTGAGGAAATTATTTCTGTTTATCGTGAATTTCCAGGAAAACACATTGCAAAACAAAACAGATTTGGAGAACAGCCAGTTTTCTGAGATTACACAACCGCACTATGATAACCACTGAACGTCAGTAAACTGAAGGTCAGAACAACGCATCTGTAATGATGGACGTGCTGGAGGCTCTGCTGGTTGGAACAAGTTAAAATATCTTTCTGCTTGAAGACCTGAGTCTCTCCTCTGTCCTCCAGCCTTTATAAACACATCTGTCTTCTCCCTCCATCCCCCACTTCTAACCTCCCCACTTGCAGACCCCCCTCCAGGCCTGATGGAGGGAAGTGTTTAGGTCTGCAGTAAAAGACACAGAGTAAGAAAAGGATTTTGTTTTGCACATGTGGTCCGACAATGGTTTTCACTGCAAAAATGAGCTCCCAAATACACCAAGAAAAACTGACACCATTCATACAAACAACCTAAAAACACAAAACTGACAAAGAAGTTAGTGTCACTACTCCCTCAGTCAACCTAGAATAAGGATGGAGTATCAATACTGTAGAACTGAAGTATTAAGGCTTTAACAAGTACTCATTTAGTATAGAGTACTCATATATAACATCTATAACAAATGAGTACTCCAACAAATCATATCTGTGTTCTTCTTCCTTGTTATGGCCAAAAATCATATCTGTGTTGACCGTGGTGTTTCCACAGTCAAGAAAGGAGAATGGTACCCAAGTAGCTGATTTGTGTCATCCCATTTTTTTGGTATAGCTCTCAAGGGTTGCCGAAGATACCAAACTGACCCCAAGGGTGGAGCTAAATATGCTGAAGTCTGTTGAATGGCTGAAAGAATCGCCACTTTATGTGCAAAAGCAGCTAAAATGAATATCATAACATGTGCGATGCTGTGACGTCACGTAGCACTACAACCCCCTCTTTCCAGCTTACATCCCTGCCTTCAAGTGAGGGTAAAGCAGGAAGACAAACGAAATCAGGGCTTACCGCTTCAAACTGTACCAAGCTGGACTGTACCAAATCAGACCACTCATTGGGAATGCAGCACAAAATAAATTAAAGTTTCTAGCATCTAACGAGGGATGGGAATAGATTTTATTGATACCAATGCTATTAGTAATTCTGTTTATTGATCAAATTGTCCTGTTGATTTTCTGTGTGGGAAAAGCTAACCCAAAAAAGGCTTTCAGTGGCAACAATGTCAAACGCAAACGCAAATTCAATGCCAGCTGCATTTGATAAATGCTTCTGCACATCGCTGGTCTTTTCACTGAAGGTTCAGCATCTTTTTGTGAAAATTAAGATCTAATTCTGACCACTTCTGTCCGCTGTCTGCCAGGATTTTTTGCTTCTTTACCATTTATGCTGACGGCCTTTAATGAGAGCATGTGAAAGTAATCAGTAAGAGAATTGATAAGCTAAAAGACCAATGATATCCTGGAGTGAGTTGTTATCGATTCTCAACTGGAATTGGTTTTCAAGTCCCCTCCCCACTTCTAACAAGTTCTAGTCTCTAAGTTATCAGGATATAAGGAGGCTGACATGAGAGGATGCTGTTTTATATAACAAGTCTCACCTGCAGAACCTTCCACTTGCAGACCCTATAGCCTACTTGTTTCCTTAGTGTGCTTATGGTCACTGAGAAAAAGTAAATTCATTAAACGTATCTATGCACATAAAAGAAGACAACTGGTTTCAGTATCAGTATGGGTATTCTGGCAAAAAAGTATCAGTATCATATTGATTTAAAAAACTTTAGTAACGGCCATCACTTCCCAAGAACTGGTTTATTTAAAGGCACAGGCTCCTGGAAAATATATATCTTTGCCAGTCTCATCTGTGAGTTAAATCCCACTGTGCAGATGTTACATAATTATCTGTACAACAGTTCAAATTCTTCACTATGTGCCAGTCCTGGTGTACATGGAGTGTGCTTCATGTATCATTTGAGATGGAGAAGAGCTCTGATTGACTCACAGTTATGAGGGAAATTCTTATTCAATAGTCAAGTACACATTGTCTTTCTTCTGAGTTTTGATGAACTTTCCAAGGACCCAGGACTCTTCTCGCTCAGAAAGCAAGTTACAACTCCTCAAACACAAGACTGCAGATGACACAACTGTTGCAACAGTCATCCTTTGCTGACTTTGCTTGGGAAAATAGAAAAGGTCATTTTAAATCAGCTTTCTCCTGTCCTTAAAAACACAAATTAAAGACATAAAGAAAAAAAAAGGGGCTTTTGGTTTCACATATTTAGCAGAATAAAAACAGAAACCGAAAAGATAAAACATATAAAAGAGAAAAGCTTATGATTGCTTGGACAAGTGTTATTTACAACACAAAAATAGAAAATAACCAATGAGGAAAAACATTTTAACCCTTGTAACTCAAAAACAGTTTTGCTTTTTTGGTCCGTCTGCCATTTCAATGTGAAACTTCATGTAAAACCTGAACCCTCTGAAGTACAATCAAGTTTAAGATCTCTTTTTTCAAGACATGTGCTAACAGAACATTTGTGTTGTAATGATTTAAAATCAATGTATTAATATTCATCTGTCCAGAAAGACAAAAGAAAAACCAAAACAGAATTTAAATTTCACAATCAACAATCAACAAGCTGTTTCACATTTAGATATTGATCCCTAAAGCCTTGGCTATCAGAGGATAAAACAACATCAAGCAAACAAACTCAAAACAAAAGCTAATCGCACATTTGCACACTTCTTCTTCCAGTCGTTTTTTGATCTATATTGTTATTCGTGCCCTCCTAGAAGTAGTTTTTGTCTGGAACAAGAAAGAGGGCCACTTCATTTCCAGGTGGTGAACTTGTATATATATTTTCTAGAAAATATCAAGGTTGTGTGTGTGAAACAGACTATTGTCATCCTGCAGAGGATACACTTCCTTCTCTCAGCTGTGCCTTCTTTGCTTTGTTTCTCTGCCCCAATTTTGGGTCAGCGGTGTAAAGTCTGGCTCCTTGGTGCTAAAATAAGTGCCATTGCCTCCTCAAAGGTGTAAAACTTTTTGGATGGCACATTTAGCACTAACTAAGTCTCTCCACAAAGCAATCTCCAATTTCGCTCCAACCAGTTGGACGCAACTGATAAGAAAACAAGAGAAAACGGTTTGGACATATATGATTGGTGGACCGAGTAATCAGAAATTGAAGTCACTTCAAAATTCAACATGCAGGTCTGACAATGTCACAGACATATATATAATTGAAAAAAATCACATTATGAAGGATTTATCACTGTGGATTTACAGCGTAAAACTTGAAGGATGAATAAAACCCTGTGGAGGGGATGTATCTGACCTGGAGTCCTGTGTAGACCTGCAGATTGTTACAGAGATATTGTAAACAATGTGAGAAACAATGTGGTGAAGATTACACACAAGAAAATAAGTGATTACACAAAGTTTCCTCATCACCAGTCTTATTTTGCCCTGAGCTAGAGAGAACTACCAAGGGGGGGAAGGTTAGAATAAATAAACTAACTGCACAACAGTCTGGTAAACATAGATCCTCTCTCCTCGGATTAGGATGTCTGTAATATCAGACATAGTGAGTGAGTGTGTTTGGTAATGTCTGGTTTTTAGGGGTGAAGGAAGGAATTATCAGACACACCAATGCACCTTGATATTTTGGTGAACAAAACTGCATCAATAGCTTTAGTAGGGATGCACAATATTGGATTTTTGCCGATATCTGATATGCCAATATTTTTAAATGCATAATTGCTGATACTTATATTTTCTCGTCAAGAGCGTGAAGTCTTTACAAAAATTGACTTATTGCTTTATTTGTGACATTGTATTTGTGTGAGAAACAGATGTAAAACAAGAAAACAACAATTTTCCTATTCTGCAATGCTGTATCAAAATTTTTATTTTTAGTAGGGATGCACAATGATTCTCTTGATTTTTAAATGTACAATAATGAGGGTGAGGAAAGATGGTACATTTGTGCATTTTGCCAATATTACTGCCCATAGAGATGGCCGATATATCAGCTGTAAATATTAGTGAAAATTTCAATATCGGCCAATACCGATATTCATCCTTTTGGGCCAATATCTGCTGATACCGATATCACACTGCTAAAATCCTGCATTCCTAATTTTAAGTAAAATAATGTGGTATTTTATTTTTCAATGATTAGAAGAAATGTGGGACTTTTTGTGCTTTAATGCACCCTCTGAGTGATAGTTGAAAAATAAAAAAAAGTGCCTTGTAGAAGTTGCTCAATTACCTTGAACTTCTTCTTGTTATAAATTTAACCATAAGTTACTCAAACAGAAAATTAAACATAGGTCAGACGTTTTCAAATATTTAGAAATATTTAAACAAAAGCTTGAACAAGTGTAATGCTCTGACATACATGCAACTTCATGGTAAGAAGACCCATAATGTCTGGAAAAAGCACCATATCGCTGTGGTTTGGGACATTACTTTGATATCACACGTTGCAGTGTGCTTTACATTTTGCATTTCCTGGAATGAGATGAAGGTAGAGGGAATTGAGGAATGTACTTTCTGTATATCAGCATACGGGAATCTACTTGAAAGAGGGCCTATGGAATGATGAGGAAA
The DNA here is from genome assembly GCA_037902135.1 of Cetoscarus ocellatus. Lineage (NCBI taxonomy): Eukaryota > Metazoa > Chordata > Actinopteri > Labriformes > Labridae > Cetoscarus > Cetoscarus ocellatus. Next base: position 36,370 of record JBAMNC010001315.1, read on the forward strand.
CTTCATGCCTTCATATGGAAAGCATATTACTGAGCAGCAACAAGAAAGTTGAAGGGTTACGCTGTGCAAGTATGGAATCCAGAAGGAGACAGAGCTGTTTTCTCTCCCGCTGATTCTCCTCCTCCTGCTGAGTTTACATTCAGCAAATAAACCAAACGTTTACTGTCTTTAAAAGGCACCCAGATCCAATAAACGGCTGCCAGCTCGTCAACTGTATGTAAGAGTAAAACCACAGTTTACAAAGTCATGTTTGAGATCAAAATCGAGCTGTAAATCATGACAGCTTCCTGTCATTTTGAAGAGATCAGATAACAAAAAGGGGAACAATTAGAGATCTGTTGACGGTGCAAAAGCAGAACCAAGAGAGGATCTGAGATAGACAGTGAGACTCTGAGCATGTGATGCAGCGTCTCTTCAACACCCCCGTTACATGAATCACATGTACCGTCAAAATCCAGTTCCTCTGGGTGTATGGATGCCACATCATCTGAACATGTGAGTCTCCATGAATCACACTGCTGCTCATGCTTTACCGGATGACACATGCATTAAACAAGGTAAACAAGACAAGCGGGTTCATTTTAATTAGATATGCCACAAAAATTCATAGATATGTATAATGATATTAATGTATGATAAAATATTTTCTAATAGGACAAAGCAACTGTCGGGCTGAAAGAAAAATCTTTTTCAGATTGAAATTGCAATTTCAGACAACGCAATCATGTGATCGCCAAAGCTGCAATTTTTTGCAGCGCTCCAGACTGGCCCAGGATCAGTTGTGTCAACTAGGTTACACATTTGCAGCAGTTTGCATTTACGGAGGTGCTGGTAAGCAGGTCAACAACACAAAGCCTCTGTTCAGGAGTAGAAGTTGGAGTACCCCTTAAATAATGAAAACAGATTATTTATCATCAATATTAGATGATGAATAATGTGTTTTGTACTTTTGATCATTGATTTCCTCACCATTGTCTATACTGTAAACATTGTGAATATTGCACTGAAGCTTGATTTGAAGTAAATTGTGAATTGAATTGAAATCGCAATATCTGTCAGAAAAATCACAATTGGATCTTTTCCTGAAATCATTCAGCCCTAACGGGAGAGAAGAGGTTACAGGTCATGGAGCCACTTTATAAACAGTCATGGTGTCTTATGTTAAAAATCAACCACAGTCCAAAAGTATCAAACTTTTCTTGCTTGGTGATATGACATGTCTAGTGTGCAAGAGTGCAGAGACTGGCTTTGGATTAAAAAAAAATAACCACCTGCAAAAGAATTGTATCTGCCGTGCTGCCATGTGATTGTCTGATTAGCTATATGCTTTAATGAACAGTTGAACAGGTGTACCTTTTAGAGTGAGAGTCAGTCAGAGAGGGGTCTGACATACGCCTGAAATAAGACTCATTATAATCAAATCAACATATGACACTAAAAAACTCCATGAGAGTGTTTAAACCGTCACAAGTGGGTGTCATTTGAAGACATCCATTCAAAGTGTGATATGTGTGGGTGTTTCGTGTAAACTTGTACTTTTGCTCCATTTTAAAGAAGTGTAAGTATTGTCAGACCAGAAGTCCTCGAATGTTCCTCTCACTGAGCAGCGTTATATTTTGTGTGGATCAAAAGTTGAACTGTTTTATCGTGCAGTAAAGATTTTATCTTCTCTCACATCTTCACCGCCCTCTGTTCCATAGAAAAGATATGCTGATGAGTGTGTTCAGAACATTGTAAACCACTTTTTTTGTGTACCACTCTCTATCACATGCACGAGAAAACCACCGTTTCCTCTCAGACCCAGGAAATGACACAATGTTACAGACGTAACAGCAGAAACTGCTCAAATTAAACAGCTCACAGCTCCTGTTGTGTTCTCAGAAAAACTAGTCTGTTAGGCCTGTAAGCTGAGCTGTGACAGAACTAACTGCCTAGTGAGAGATAGTTTTTCTGCATCACATCTTTGTTATCAGTAATTATAAGTCAAAATCTTTGCCCTTCTCTGCTGACTTCCCTTGTTAATGTCCCTTCCCATCAGGCAGCATGATAAAAAGCAGAGAAACATGGAACTGATCATGTAAATATTGACTTAATTAGGTTAAATTACCCTTAATTACACTTAAAAAAACCTCCTGCCTTCATGCAGCCACGTAATGGAAGTTTCCAAGATGGGAGTGAAAACCACATCCTACGTCTTGTTCAGGTATTAAAAAATTGTCTCACAGTACGAGCGAAACTGACTAAAATAGCATATTGGAAAGTCACAAATGAAAATAACTAAAGGCAGGAAGAGATAAGGCGGGTATCATGCCTAACAGACTTTCAGTGTTTGTTTTGAGTACAGTGTGAGTCAAAGGTGTGAGGACGGTCAGCATGCTAACAGATGGGGACAATTAGAGCTACAAGATAAGGCGGCTTTACAATCCTTTGGCATTTCCTTTGAATCTCACACTAATGTCTGCATATTTACGCGCACTGGGCGAAATAATTCAGAAAAACCCTCAAAGTTCAGCCCCTGATACACTGTGCAGCCCCCTTACTTTCTATTTGGCTCTAAAGGTTTCAGTTTGATGAATTATGAGTTCACTAAGGGTTACACTGTAGAGTGAAGAGGCACTAACACTTTGGGAGGCCCCAACAACTTTGGGGTGTTATTCACTGCAGAGTAAATACTGTCAGGACCTTCAGGACTAATGTTCAGGAGGATCAGGTGACTCTAGGACAAAATGGTTGTGGACTCTGCTGGAGCTAGGTAAAACTTTTAGCTGAATTTGTTTTTTTTTTTTTTTTAACATTCTTTTTATTAAACATTTTCAAGATTATAACAGTCCAGCACAGTATACATACAGGTTGTTTGAAATATGTAGCAAATCCAAAATGCATCCACAGCAGTGATTTCAAAAGTCCTTATTAGGTTCAACATTTAATGCAGTTGCACTCCAACACTTCGCCAAAGAACTGTTTTGTTTTTTTTTTTTTTAAGCATCAAAATCAAAAATGGTGCTTTGACAATTGTAAAAACAGCTCAACTTAACTCCACTTCATTTGTTTTGGTATCACTCACTTTGCTTGCAGAATGAACTCTGATAACAGGAGTGTCAAAAATTATCTTTTGATTGATGCGCCATGATGCAGACGTAGATGAAGATGCATCGATGCAGAGACAGTCAGTTATTGTTATTCTTGCAAAGTTTAGTAAAGGTAGATGAGACCTATGACATCTATTTATTTTGGTTTGCAATGAGAAGACATTGTTGCTGCATTGGATCTCAAAAGTCAACTCTAATTAATAAAAGGAAATCATATTTATCTGACTGCTTGATTTTTCTAATCTAAAGCAGCCTGAGTGAGTGAAAACTAACCTGACCCTCCAGATGGACCGTTCCATATATTTCACTCGTCCTTCTGGGAAAGAGCCAGAAAGTGTTTGGGGAAGCCTTTCAGAAGCATATCCGGCAGGTGATTTGATGATTGCTCTGGCAATCAATATTTATTATGGGTCAGAGGCGGGCGCTACTGTGCTACAGAACATGAGCCACTCCTTAAAAAAAAACTTGCGTCAAAACATGTTGGAAGTAGAGCAAAAATATACTTACTATAGAGTAGTAGAGCTGGGATATTTAGAGATTAGATCAAATTATTTTGATTTAATTATTTTTCTCAAATTATAAACCTTGATTTTTTCCCCCTTAATTTACCCTTTCTTCACTAGTATATTCTGACCCTGTTTGAAAATATAAATACTGAAAATCTGCACTGTTTCCACGATCGTACGCCCTGTCAGGTTTTGCACAACCACATTTTTAGGCTTGCACTTATTTCATTTAGTTTTACACGTAAAAATGAGGCAGCTTTCAGTGTTAATACTTGTATGTGCCTCTCTCCACCCAAACTACAAAATTACCATCTGATGCCAAAATTACAGCTTGCACTGTAAGTACAAGAGGTATATTCTAGAATATATTTAGATAATGTTGGGGAAAAACAGTTTCTGTGTCACTACCAGTTTTGTTCTTTAAGGTGGAAAAAACCCTATTAATCATAAATTGAGTGTTATGGGGAAAAAACAACAACATTTTGTAGGCCATATCACCCAGCCCTGCATTGTAGATTGGAGCCTGATTGCAGATGTTGAATCAGGCAGGTCCAGCTGCTGCACACGGTTACGTGAAAACACCCATTTACTCACTGATGCTTGACATTTCTATGCAATTTTACACATACTATTTGCATTTAAGAATGGCTTGCAAATGAACGGCTTACTCACAAATGCGACTCGGTTCTCATTGTTCACTTAAAAAAGCTGTACCAAGGAGTCGACTCATTCGCGAACGTCACATCTCCACCGCGGAAGTGCTGGTAAGCAGGTCAACAGTACAAAGCCTCTGTTTAGGGGTAGAAGTTGGAGTATCCCTTAAATAATGAAAACATATTACTTATTATCAATATTAGATGATGAATAATGTGTTATGTGCTTTTGATCATTGATTTGTTGTTGTCTATACTGTAAACATAGTGAATATTGCACTGAAGCTTGATTTGAAGTAAATTGTGAATTGAATTGAAATCGCAATATCTGCCAGAAATATCACAATTAGATCTTTTCCTAAAATCTTTCAGCCCAACTCCACAGTCACCGCAGTGGGAGCAACTTGAGGTTAAGAATCTTGCCTAAGGAGAGATCGACATGTGACAGACAGAAGTGGGCTCCAACCCTCGATCTTGGGATTGATGGTAAAGCATACAGCAAGACTAAGCCACCAGACTCTAATAATGCATGAAATATTGCTGTTAGGGGGGTTGTTTTGCTGTATTCGTGAAACCTTACTCCAATATAAAAAGTGTCTTTCGAAACCTGCTAACAAGTTTAAAAAGGTCTTGAGTCCTGACACAGTAGAGCTAACAGTTGACTCACAGCTCACCTGAGGCTGCCTTACAACAGAACCAGTACTATCAGAGGTTTGATCTGAACTGACGATAAACCACAGAGGCCTTTAAAACTCATTCTGATACCAACCTCCAGCTCCTGCTTTGCATACAATTCCACATCCTTCCTCTTCACAAAAACATCGTTGTTGCTTGTGGTTTTGTAAAGACGTCTGATTAACAAGACGGGACATCTTTGGGGTTTTTGATAAACCTGCATGCTCAGAGCAGAACAAACAGCCAGCAGGTGAAGCATGTGGTGAGCAGCACAATGTTGTTTGTTTGCCTCACAGCAGCTGCACTGATGTCAACATCAGATGATCACATGTATGGGCACGAAGACCGTGGTATGGCACATTTAATCACAGGGTTCCTTTATGTGTGTATTAATGAATGCTCTTGAGGGTATAAAAGCGTAATAGTTGGCTTATTCATCTGTTGTTTTAGAGAATGATTGCTTTGTTTGTCTGTGACTGAGTGCCAACAGCTGATAAATATGAAAAATTGTACATCTTAGCAGGTAGTTAAGTTTCAGGTGTCATCTCCTCTGTCTGACTGAGTAAAGGTGAAGTAAAGCAGATATTTGTATGTTAAAGTAAAATTAGAAGTTGCACCACTGTCATTTACAGGAAGGATGCAATATCACTAAATATCTCTTTCTCTTCTGCAAATCATGTGGCTGTCGATGTTGTTCTCTCACAGAATGAACAGGCCGGCAGGGAGTTAGAAATCTACAAACAAGTTTGGACAATTATGAATTATATTGGATATATGCCAGTATTTTAAAACGTATCTCAGCCAATACTGATATTAAGAGCTGGGTAATTAATCAAGTTTCAATTCCAATTACTGCCTCCCACAATTATGAAAATTAAATGATTAAGATTAAAAGCAGTGCCACATAACATGCTGCACTTGTTTTGTCTTTTTCTATCATCATAATTTTTTAGATATTTTCATTGTCACATATTTTATTGCTTGTTCTGTGATGTTTAAAATTGAAGTTATAAGGGCATTTAAGTACAATGACTCAATGTGGTGAGTGTTGTTAAAGCAGTGAGTAGCCTGTTTTATAATTGTGATATCAAGATCTGTCCAAAAAATCATGAATATAATTTTTGATAATCAAGCAGCCCTAATAGAAATCACTTAAAGTATTTTTTTTGGATCACACCAACATTAAGTGCAAATACATTTTCTAACAGTAACATACATCATCTGCCCTTTAAAATAAAAATGATTTACTAATCTGTTGACATAAAAATACACCTTCTATGGGTATCATATTATCATATCAGAAAAGCAAAGAATAACAGCAGTATTATGAAACCCTTTCTCCCTGTAAAACAAGTCTGTAATAAAAAACATAGTGGTAAAAGCCAAATTTCATGGTGCAGCACATGTTCCTATTTTTGATTCACAATTTTGAATAACTTCTAAGATCTCTGAGGACCTGAAATTTAAGGTGCACAAGTTTTTTTTTTTTTTTTTTTTTTTACAAAAAACAGCAAAAGTTTTAAGGAATTCTGTAAAAAGTGCAGTCAATGTCCATGATCTACAAGAGATGAAGAGAATTTTAAGACAAATATCGGTATTGGTAAATATTACACTTTTTTGCCAACATTTTGGCCATAAAATTGGCCATGTATATCCCTTATATCATTGGCAGAATGTCTAAATATTCTACAATAGGCTACATCGTTATCACAAACTGTCCACATTATAAATCAAAAGTCTAATTTTCTAAAGAACAAAATCTTGTTTTTCATGCTTCAGATTTGTTTCCAACAAAAATAAACTCACTGCGAAAGGACAAGGTCAACTTAATTAAAGTGGAGGCTTTGTGCTCTTGAGAAAAAATATCAATAGCTGCAATAATGAATTTGGAAATATCAACTTGTTGGATTTCTGCACAAATCAGATACCGGGCATCGCTACAATTTACACGTATCATTATACATGTTGTGGCTTCCATATCAGGATACACATCGTAGCACAATGTTTGCTGGAAATACCCAGCCCTATGCTCTACTACATAGAGATAGACAAGCATAGTGGGCAGACAGCATCAAATACTTTGATAACAGAAAAAATGTTTACACAAATCTTTATTACAAAATCCCAGCCTCAGTGGTTGAATGGTGTGAAAATACTTTACAATGTAACATTAGCAGCATTAGCACAGCCAGGCTTTAGTCCACTTTTTAGGTTAAAGTTCACAAGCCTGAGTTACATATTGGTATTTTTACCTTATATTTATGCATAACTATCTGATCAAACCAAAAATATAAAAATTAATAATACTACTGAGTCAACATGTTTGATACCAGTTTATTGCTGGACGGCAGTTCTCTTATGAGGTTCCTTATTTTGGACTGATAAACTTTATGCCATTAATATTTGACCAGTATTTGAAATTACTTGCTCAAGAGCACCCCTACAATTAATCTTATTTTCCTTTTAATATCACTGATAAAAATGGAGTGAATGCACAGCCGGGCTCAAGAATGAACTGAAATAAATGCTATGAATGATACAAGAGCTGCATCGGGGATTGTGCACCAACTGCGTGTGGGCAGAACAAACGACAAACTTGATGTCAGCTCTGTTAAGAAATGTGAGGACAAATCCATCTTTGTCAGAAAAAACAGAAAGGTACGATTCTGCTGCGGTGAACCATGGAGATAGAAAGCAAACACAGTCGTCAAAAAGCTGCCATCCATCTGTGACAGACTTATTCTTCAGTTTGGGCTACAGTAATTCAGACAAAAACTGAAGAACTAAAACAGTGACTCAGACAGAGGAAGCAACAGGTTTAAGGCATATTACTCAGGTGCCCATGGGCATTTTATCCTGATCAAACAGTTCACTATTGTCTGCTTTTGCTGGGAAAGACAGGAAAGAGTTTTCCCACCCTTCTGTATGAGATTCATGTACAACCACCAAGCAAATGAGGTGGAAAAGTTGGAGAGGGTGAATGTAGAGCAAACAGCAGCATGAACAGAGAGACGCTCTATGTTCACGGTTCACAGGAGATGATTCTACCACCACTAAATCTCAGGTAGCCTGGTTTTTCTCAGTATGTCAGCTAACAGTATGCCAAACTGATTTTCACCTAATTTTTTGCACATTTCTGGAGTTTCATGTTTTTAGAGGAAATGACTTCTTGTGTCAAACAGCAGAGCTTAAAACTTGGCAAATTTGCACCACTGAATCTTTCACTTATCTTGAAAATGCTGACAAGTTTACCCCACGTTTGCCGAACACTCACACCGCGCTGAGCTAGCTTACACTCAGACCACGCTCTAAATGACTCTGTGGCAGAGCACTGCTGAGTCAATACAACCACATAAAGGAGAGCCTCAGAGGAAAGAGAAACTGGGTGTTCACGTCTATTTCGGTTTAAATTATGATGTATCTAATAAGGGAGGCTGACTGGAAATAGAGCATCATGGAAACGTCCCCAGTATGTCAAAAATGTTAAATTATACTGGTTTAAAAAAAGGATTTGGGGAGTTGGTCAAACTTATAGGTAGGGGCTAAAAGGAGTCGGTCGAAGAAATTAAAAAACTGCAAATATTTACAGAGACTTCCATGAAAACAAGACAATTTAAATAAGTTAAGCCACTGCTTTATAATGCCATTTATCTCTTCTTCTTACCCTGACCAAGTATACAAGCATTACAGAACATTTTATTACAAACAAAAGTGTGTTCAACCTCACAACAGGAAAGTTTAGCAGGGGCGTCCAAATGTTTTTCACTGAGGGCCAAATAAAGAAAAATACATGGATGGCTTTACTGCTATAACCCACTTTAACTGTACTAAAGCTACAATTTTAGGATTTGGGGTGGCAAATCAGTTTTTAAGGGACGTGGCTGCCTTAGCTACAATGAGATTCACCCCTGGTCAAGGTAAGAATAACACACGTGCAGCAGAGAGGGAAGACATTGACTGCTGATCGAGGGGGAACTGCAAGAAGCTGCCACACTTTGTAGGACTGTTGGTGCTTGATAGGGTTGGGCCATATGGCCCAAGAATAAATGCCCGATTTTTTTCCACAACATTCGATTTACAAATTTAATAGATTTTTTCGCTCTCAAGAAAAGAACTCCAAGTGACAGAAAAATGACATTCTCTTAAAGTTATAGTATGTCATAAAATGTTAATTATGTAGTTCAAATGTACGCAGGCTTGTCTACATAAATACTGAAGGTTGAGGTATTCCAGTCGATTAACATGGAGCTCTCTGATCAATATTTAATCTCATTAAAAAAAAAAAAAAACCTATGAAAGTCCTTCTGCAAGACCTCACAAAAAAAATCTTGATTTTTAATTTTTAAATCTTCTGCAGAAAATAATATGAATTAATCAATTTAATCAATATATTACCCAGCTCTAGTGCTTGAAGACAACTAGAGCAATGTGCTTACTAAACTGGACCTAGAGATAGAACAAATATTTCAGAAAATGAGCAAGATTAGTGCTATTTGCTTCTGTAATCCAACTGTATTGATTTATTCAGCTGTTTGGGGGGAAAATTTAAATGGACTGATGGCTGTATTTGGCTGTGGTGAAGATTATGGTCTTGGTTGCAACTACCTGTGTTAATGAGTTTATTTCTATTTTCTGAAATTTAAAAAAAAAAGTGTTTTCTAGTGGATGATCTAATCATTGAGGAGACACAAGCCAAGATAATACTTAAACAGAGCCCTAACTCAGAGTTAACCCAGAGAAGAGCCAATAGGGGACTGATGCTGTCAGACACTCCAGTGGGAGGCTCTGCTGTTGTGATAGGTTACGGTACACTGTAGTATCAAAGTGACTTCTCCTAATTATGGCATAAAATATGGTGTTAACTTTGCAGAACTAAATTAACAGGTATTACTGCCTTATAACACTGACAAGCAGTGACAGTTATAACTGACCTGACACTATAATTAACTAGAAGTTCTTCAAGAGCACAATCCTAAAAAGCAATTTCTGACACTACTTGCCCTTACTCCAATGAGAGCAACTTCTGGTCAACGTCTGGTTTCGGATCACCACCAAAATCTAATCACTCATTTCTTGTGAAGAACAATCCCTGAAAACATCACCAAAAAATGTTCATAACTGTTGTTATCTTGCTAACAGACAAACACCAGCAAAAGCATAACATCCTTTGCGAAGGTAAACAATGTCAACAAGCTAAAAGCTTAATAGCTGTTGCTTATATTTTGGTTATGAAGGTCTCTTTCCCTTTAGTCTCCGAATAGCAGCAATATTGATCAGAACACTCTTAAAATGCATGAAGCACCAGTATTCAGCTAAGTTCAGACCAAACACAGTGTGAAGTCATGCAGCGTGAAGGTGAACATCTGATGCTCGCATTCAGATAGGACACGGAGTAAAGGAACTGATGCCAGACAAACAAGTCAACTCGCTTTGATACACATTTATGCTCCACGACTTTGTGGAGCATGCAGGGGAAAAAATTATCTCATTCAACTGCACTATCTAGGTATTAGGGCTGAAAAATGTATCGTTTTCGGATCGAAAACACAATTTCATACAACATAATCATGTGATCCCCAAAGCTGCAATTTTTTGCAGCACTCCTGACTGAGGATCTGTTGTGTCAACTATTTTACACATACTATTTTACAAATTAGCAGACAATTTGCATTTAAGAATGGCTCGCAAATGAACGGCTTACTCACAACTGCAAATCAGTTCTTACTTAAAAGAGCAGTTCAAAAGAATCGACTCGTTCAGGAACGTCACACCTCCTCCGTGAAAATGCTGGTAAGCAGGTCAACAACACAAAGGCTCTGTTAAGTAGAAGTTGGAGTATCCCTTTAATAACAATAACAAATTATTTATCATATTAGATGATGAATAGTGTGTTATGTGATTTTGATCATTGATTTCCTTACTGTTGTCTATACTGTAAACATATAATATACGAATATTGCACTAGAGCTTGATTTGAAGAAAATTGTGAATCGAATTGAAATCATAAAATCTGCCAGAAAAATCACAATTAGACCTTTTCCTGAAATCCCTTCTAGGTATGTGTTTTGTTGACTTTTCTAACCGTATTTTCTTAAAAAAAAAAAAAAAAAAGCTGAGAGTTTTGTCTGATGATGAAAATGAAAACATAAAATATGCCCAAAATGAATAATAATAATAACTAATAAATAATTCCAAGGCTTTTAAAATATTTTTAATTGTTGGTCTGAATTAGAGCTTGTGCTTTTACAGCTTTTATGCCATGGTCTGTCATTTTTAAATCACTCATTAACATCAGCTTAGGAGAGATATTATATTACATAATGTTACACTGTACTTGCACAACCAATCTGAAACACTGAAAGTAGACTTTGACCAGTTTCACACACTCTGAAACTTTCTTTTTTTAACACAACAAACAAAAGCAGACGCCATCAATATCAAGACGCACTTGAAGATTAAACCTGAATCTGACTGGTGCAGTAATCTGGATCATTATTGGTTTAAATGGTAAGAAGGCTTTCCCTATTGCTTTGGTTTGGCCTCAGGTTTTAATATCTATTTATGTCCATGTGTGCGGCGTGAAAACAGTGATTCCCCTGGAATACAACTTGAGGAAATGCTGAATCTTACTGCCAAACAACAGGATTAAAACAGGATCAGCAACCAAAACTCTGATTACGGTGTCACATGTGAGTCCAACCAAGTCAAATTCCTCCACAATTTGAGGTGAAAGGAGCAACAAATCTGTCTCGACTAATGAGTTTGAAACAGTGCTCTGGAAACTCATATTTCTTCCTGAGTGCCAAACCCAGGGTGTTGGCACAGGAAGGCAGACAATGAAGGCACGATAATACGCACTGTGCTTCCTGTCAGTAATTCAACAGCAGGCTTAATTGGGAGACGTGGCTGAGTAAATAAGACAAGTGGACTGGAAACATGACTGTATTTAAACATAAAAGGACATTTTTGTCGCATCTTTCTGGAGAGAGACGGGTTTATGATCTTAAGGAGTGAAGGTTTGGCAGTGCTGCAGTGGATTACACTATATGAAAGTAATAAAAATAAATAAAGGATAAATCAGAAGATTCTGCACCAGCTGAGTACGACTACGAGCCAAGATTTAACTTTTGTGCACTTTTGCCTAAAAAGTCAAATCCAAATAATCTTGAGAGCCAGAGCTAAGCTGCTCTTTTTACATAAAACTTTGCCCTTTAGTTTCTTTGCTGTGTCAGAGCAATGCAAAAGCTCAAATACATCAGGCAGTGTAATCTTTAGAGAGTTTCGGAATGACCCTTGAGTGTTCTCAGTTTATGAGGTTTCCACTGAAATCTGAATTATCCACAGAGGTCTCCAACTTCACAAGAACAACAGATCAAGCAGAAACATCCCCCTACATTCTCATGTTTAACATCAGTGTCCTTGCATGGCTCTGCAGAGACTGAAAGTCCAACTGCTCCAACGAAAGCTCAGCTTGCATCTCTACTAAGATAAATCCAAATGACTGATGACTATAATCCTTATCCTGCAGTAGGATTTTGCTGAAAATTATGTTGGCGAGACTCCAAACGTGAAAAGGTCACATCTATTTTTCTGCTGTTGACTTGAACTTGTGGAAAGTACGATGATGACCCTGAATAACACAAGCATGACACTAGAGGGGGCTAACAAGAGCGTTTGTCAAGGTGAACAACAGCCAGAACAATATGTCAAAGCTGAAATGTACTTTTGGGGTCTCCAAGAGGATAAAGGTCTAACTGTCCTGTGAGACTATTTCCAGTGTGTTCAGCAAAGTCCACAACATGAAGTTTCTGTGCAGATGTGTGGTGCTTAACAGTTTCATCCTTCAGGAGTTTGGAATCTTGTTTGCTAACCCACATGGTAGTTGAGTTTACAGCACCCTGATAGTTGTGAAGTACAGACCTACAGCCTGTGAGTCCTGCTGCTTACATCCTCTGGTCACTTTTTGTCCTTAACTGAGGAGTGCTTACAGTTAAATCAGCTCTCTACGAGGTTCATTTTAGGGATGCACGGTATTATCAGCCTGAGTTTTGGAAAAATATTCATGTATTTTCAAACAAGATTTAAGTTTTGATGGTGCTGTTTATATTGATATAGTTGTCAATGGGCTAAAATAGTAGTAAGTGAGCCACCATCAGGAAAGCCAATGCTGAGAATGACAAAAAAGGTGGCCAAAAAATCTTGAGCATGATGAATGTTTTTTTTAATTAATTTCACATAAGCACCACTAACAACAATATGATGATATGTGCAATGGTGAGCTGCAGCCCCAGACCTCAAGCTTTTGTATCCCTCTGCATTAAAACAATCCTACTTTGAGCTGTGTTTGTTATGTTATTTATCTGGAAAATTACCATTTAACTAAAAATATCAACATATAAATTTTGGTCTATAGAGCCCAGCTATAGAGTGGGTATCGCATACATTATTGCAAGGGATGTACAATATGACGATATTACCAAACTTATCACTGCCGATACAAATACCGATATCGATATTTTTTGGCAAGTGTACAAGGTTTCTCCTTTACTAAAAGTGATTTGTTCCTTTCATTATAACAGCGTATTTGTGTCATAAATTGATGTGGACCAAGGGCAACGTTTCATGCTTTAATAAAAGACACTAAATCAGTGATAACAGAGTGAAGCATTGTGCTACATTCATACATTCTGTGGGTATGACAGCCAATTTACGTGATTTATATGGATAATATATATGGCCAAAATATTGTCAGAAATCAGCCTATACCGATATTCAACTTTTTAAGCTGTTCTCCACTGATACTGATATTTTACTTTTAATATCGTGCATCCTTAATTTCTGCAGGTTTAAGCAGAACCTAAAGATATGGCAATGCGATAGGTATCGTATCCCCAGATCTTCGCCAATACACACCCCCAATCGTTGAGAGTGAAATTTTAAAGTAATAAGTAAAACAAATATTGAATCAGTAGTATTATTACAAATGTTGTCAAATGTTCTATGGTTAAATATCTAATGATCGCTGTTACCAAAAAATAAAATACTTCTGTTTCATGTATATTACAGTTGACCTCTGAAAAAAAAAAAAATCAATCACACTTGCAATTTAGAGTTTGTCTGGGAGTTTGCCTGCAACGTTTTTGGAAACTGAAAACAATTATTCAGTATTGGACATCTATATTTGCTGATGTGGTACCAAAACAGGTATTGACATTGTATGATTTTAGCAGGATCACATTTTGGCTTAAAATTCATTGAAGCATTGCAACACTTTTACTTGCTGCAGCCTCTCTCCAGTTTCCCACAGCATGCTCCAGTGCTCCAGTTGGACTAGTGGAAAAGGGAATTTAAAATCCTGTGTTGAAACCAAACATGAAGTAATAAAACTCTGTGTCGGTTGCCACAGCGTCTCTGACTAGATACACAGTAATTAAGGGCACCCTTTGCTTTGTTGACATCCTGTGAATTAGCCCCGTCTAATGTGGTTCCAAGAGGCTTTTTATGTGGCCTGCATGTCTACTGGTGGGGCTGTAAAGGCGGCAAGCAGCAACAGGTCGAAAGTGTGGGTACAGACACCTAGTTAGTGAAGGGGTCAATGAGGGTGCTGAAGTCAGCAGCCTGTCGTCTGTGAGGCTTCCTTCAGCAGTTACATTCAGCATGTGATGGTCTATGAGAGTGGATTTATGTCTGTGAATTTAACACAGGCGTGATCTTAGACTGATCAGGTGAGTGTATGAGTGTAACTATACTCTGTAATGTTTAATATTTCTTAATCATCCTCTTTTATATTGTGATGCAAGCTAAAAGTGTCTCAACAAAGCAGTGAAACCTCAACCAGAGCAGGCTGCTCAAAGTGAAAGAGATGCACGGTTAAGTTGAGCCATTTATTGCTCTATAAAACCCCATACGCACGCACAAAAACCCTGAAGTTCCCTGAATTTGCCTGTGTGAGCTGCAGCAAACAGCAGGGTTTTCACCCAGACCTAAGGCCAAAATCTCCCTGCTGACCCAAAAAGCTTTTTCCCTCTCCCACCCCTACATTAAACAGACATGCAAACTGCAGGAAACTTACATTTACCCAGTAATAAAAAAAGAAAATCTGTGTTGCACAAGTGAAAACAGGGTTCCTAAGAACTTCTTATAATCCAATGCGAGACTTCTTAAGACCCAAAGTGAAAAAATAAGACTATTTATTTCTTCTGCACTATCAACAATGGTGTGATTTATGTGTGAAAAAGTTAATTTGTTTAAGTGAGATAAATATTCTACTAACTCACAACTTACAGTGGATATTTATTCAAATACAGGACACCCTGCTGTATTACTCCATTGAGAGTAGGGGTTGTTGTCAATAAGCTGATTTTTGCAAGTGTCTTTTTTGCACTAAATAATGTGAATTTTCTTGATACTGCTGTCCAATCTGTAAAGCTCAGCCTTAAATCTGTGTTACTCTTACTGTGTTTAGCTTTTCTAGTGTTAGACTTCGGGTTAAAGCCCAGCTCAGAGACTGATGTGAAAAAAATGTATGCACTGATCTGACTCTGAGAAAAACCCCTTTGAGCATCTGGGCTGAGATGTTAACATGTTATTTCTTTAGCCTTGTTTTATCAGGAAAACAGAATGATTTGACTTTGACTTTGATCTGACTGCATGTAAACACACTGCCTGGTAGGTCAGCTACTGTTGCCCTGAAATTTCACCAAAAACTCCTCCATGGTCTCCTTCCCCTCTTCTTCTCCCCCACAGAAACATCCCTTTTTAATTAAAAGCTCCTCTTTCCTCTCCTCGTTGCCCATGTGCCGTTTTGCTCCAGCATTTTTATAACGGTCCGTTCACATCAATCATCCCCACCTCTGTCTTTCTGAGCTCTCACTCATATCTGGACAGGGCAGGGGTCTGCAATCCCCTTGGGGGCAGATCTGTCTGTCAGTGTCCAGAATGAGCCCTGCCCAGGAAACAAAGAGAGCAGGACAGGAGCCGAGAGGTAAGGAGAGGAGCGGAGGGGGGTTTGAGCTAAGGAATGCAGGGGGTCTCTGAGAGGGGAGGGGGCTATCAAAACACTGCAGCCTTCACAGTGAGCTTATTCATACTTCATTTCATTCACGTTTCCTTCTGTCGCTTCGGTGCTCTCGGTTTAGCATGAGTTTACTGACGAAAACTGGGGACCAGTGTTGAGAATTACATCAAAATGTGACTTAATGAAAAATTATAAATGCTACCAAGTCCACAAATCCTGATTTAATCACCTCAGAGCTGAATTAAAAGATGACACAAGACCAAAACACTTCAATCTCGTGATGTAAAGATCATAGGTTTAGCATTAGTGTCAGCAGATATCAACCGCGTAGACAAACATCCACCATCAGCAACAACTGTGACATGAACCAAAGACCGAGGCAGATGTTTATCTGTTGTGTTGAATCAATTTAATGCTGCTACTCAGCACACCTTACAGAGGATTCAGAGAAAATGGTCTTCATTGAGTGAAAGAGGTGACGTGTTGGACAAATACTGACCTGTTTTGAAGCTCAGAGGAAATTTTAGCTTTTTCTTCTTGTGAGGGTTTTTGCAGGTTTATTTAGTTTAATCAAAATGGGATCTAGCAGATATATTTCTGTATTGCTTCAGCATGTCTTATTTTTATTGATATATTGGTTTCTTTTTATAGGGGATGCACTATATTGGATTTTTGCTAACATCCAATATGCCAGTTTATCCTATAACTCATTATTGAAGATACTGATATTTTTGTCAGGAGCATAAATTCTCCACTTCAATCAAAATTGGCCTGTACCATCAATGTTGAGTTTACTTTACTAATGATGCTAGACTAACAACTGCCAATATTTAGGATATATATGGATAGTATGTATGCATAAAAATCAGTAAAAATGTTCATATCTGCCAATAATGATAATAACATTTTTAGGCAACTATCTGCTGATGCTGATAATGTTCCGATAATATTGTGTTTTCTGTCCTTTTATTACCTTCCTTTTTTTCCTTTACCACTTGTCCATTTCTATTTTAATTTGTGTTTGCAGACTACTGTGAGTAGCACTTTGGGCATCATTTTCTTATGTGTTAAATTCTTTGTAAATAAAGTCGGACATGAGGACTCTATGCTCTGCATTGGACTTGCCGAGAGCCAAAGGGCTTAAACTGACGATGAAACAATGTTGTGATGTCACACTGGTAGGTCAATTTGGGTGGGCCAGAAAACAACATGCTTTAGGCAGCTGCTGGCACAATAAAGAGGAAGAAGTCCTGATGCTACTGACTTTTTGTCTTGTTCACAGAAGTGCTCCTCTACATGAAGGTGACATGTAAAACACATAGAAGAGCATGTTAACTTTAAAAAAAGCTGGATATGTACCAGGAGTGCCATGTTTTTGACACTGTTGTACACTTAATGTAGGTCAATTTTACTTCCATACAGAAAATCCACATGTATCGAGTGTGACTGATGAATTTAAATTACAGAATAAATATTATTAAAATGTCCATACTACATCGACTTTTGTACTTATTCATGGTATTACCTGTTAAAGTCCTAACCCTAACCCTAATATGCAGTTTCTTCTTTGTTATGTGTTTGTTGTAACAATTGCAATAAAATTTGAAGTATAAAAAGAATGGAACCACCAAGCAGAATGGATTAAGGCATCTGTATCAATAAAGCCACATCAATTCCTATCCCTTGATGTCACAGTGGTAGGCCTATTTGGGGGGCCCGGGGAATCAGCCCGGTCCAGAGTGGAAAGTTTTGAAAACGTATCGCGGCCCGGCTTCATGTAGACGGGATTCAGCGTTTTAGGGTGAAATGCTGATGTCACTGCATGCGCAGTACTCTTTCACATGAAGGCTGTGCGCGCATACCAGGAAGAACAACATCTTTGGCCGCTTACCGAGTTACAAGAATGCTGCTTACCCTGCTCGCTTTGTTATCCAGACAAAATGAAGTTTTTCTTCTTCGTACTTGTGGTGTAACACCGCTGTTTCTCTGTAAACCTCCATCACCATCTACTGGACTGGCATGCACGCTACAGCGTTTTCAGTCCTTCTCACGTCTCCATGTGGAGACGTGAGAAGGAAAAACGGTTCCGTTTCTGGTGAAAACGTTGTTGTGTAAACGCGGCCTTTATTGTCTGGCTCTTGGACTTACTCCATCACGCAGGTGAGAAACACTACAGGGCACATAAGACTCAAATATTTAATGTTTGAGTTTCTGCCTTCTGTTTTATTTTTAAAATCAACTCAAGAGACGTGTATCAGTTCCCTCCACTGTAAGTCCTGCATACCTTGCAAATCAAGAGTGTCATGCTCTCATCGGAGGCAGTCAGCACGAACAACAGAAAGAAGCTGAAGGTGTAATTATGGCAGACAGGAGGCAGGCGCAGTCATAACTGATGTCATAACTAGTCTGAGTGTTATTTTAAAAAAGAGTGGAAACACATGCAGAAGCATTTGTCATTACAGCACAGTGTTAAATATCAGGGGTGACATGTTTTGGACATTGTTGACTCTCAAAGCCTGTGTAGGTCTACTTTTCTCCTCACAGAAAATCCACAGGCACTGATAAGAGGCAATAAAAAGAAAAGAGGTCTGCACACCAGACGGTGCTCAAGAGTCAATTTAATGGAGATAATCACCACAAAGGTGACATTTCAGGTCCTAGTCCATGTCCGATGAAGGTCTAGGACCTGAAATGTCACATCTGTGATGAAAATCTTAATTAAATTGACTCAAGCAGCTCCTGGTGTCCAGATCGCTTTACTCTTTTTTTCTGCCGTTTTCATGTCTCAAACACAGTATTTAAGCTTTTTAAATGTGCATGCTTTTGAGCTGGGCAATAATGGGGTTTCAATTTTAGTTACAACTACTGCCTCCCACAGTTATAAAAACTAAGTAATCATAATTAAAAGATGCCACAGGACATGCCGAACTATTTTTGACTATTTTCCATCATTATCACTATTATGACTTTTAATTATTTGTCACATGCAGAGATAGGAACATAAAAACAATTCCAATTGAGAATTGATAACTCTTTAAAGGAAGCGATATTAATTTTTTGCTTAACAATTCTCTTATTAATTCCTTCCAGTTTGTTCTGCCTGCTTTGTAAATCCAGGATGCCAACCTCTCATCAGAGGCAGTCAGCAGAAACGATATCAAAAGAGTTTATAATCGAACCATGGCTTACAGGAAACAGAGGTGGTAAAAATTGTGGCAAAATGTTTCATGGGTGGAAACGCCTGCAGTTAGCAAAAGCACTCATTTATGCAGCACAGCACCGAATATCAGGAGTGTCATGTGTTTGCCTTGATGCCACTGAAAACCTTTGTGGGCCAACTTTATTCCACAGAAAATCCAGAGGAACCAGTATTGTTAAAGAATTGAATCAATAAACAGAATTGAAAATGGCATTGTGTCAATAAAATATTATCAGTTCCCATCCCTAGTCACATCTGTTTGATTGTGTTGCCTGTTCTTTAATGATCAAAATGGTAATGTTAAAAAAATACATTCAATGACAGCAAGTGATGAAGGTTGAAATAGCAGAGAGTAATCATTTTTTCATTCAAAGGTCATGCAAGACCATCACGTGACTATCATTTTAATGTGTCTGTTATATTTGCAGAGAGCAGTGGGATTAAATGGTGTGGCAGGGCGCTGGTGTCTCAGTGTGCCTTGGGATTTTTTTATACAGTCATTTGTTGTTACAACAACACAGCAGCTGATGATTTTGTTTGTTTTTCCTCTAATTGTACTTAATGCTTTAATTTCTGTATAAAAATGCAAATTTAGTGACTTAAATATCCCTACAAATGCTTATTATATGCTTTTATTAGCCAGTCTGTAGCCATATATTTTTTTATTTATACATTTATCTATTTTTATATTTATTTACATTTTTGTTTATTTTTTTAATATATGTATATATCGTTTTATCTGTTGTACTGAACTGCTACTGGAATCCTAATTTCCCCGAGGGAGTTTTCCTAAGGGATTAATAAAGTTCTATCTAATATAATAGAATTAATAATCTGTTAATTATTAAGTCCAAGAACATTAGCACTAAGAATCACAATAAACCAAAATTCCACACCTTTGGATCGTCAGCTCAAAAAATAACTCGTCAACTATGAGTCTGGTTTGTCAAAAATTATGACAATATGTCCTCATAACGTGTTTCAATGTAAGACAAAAAAAATAAGAAAACTATTTACAATTTAAATATTTCAGGAGTAGAGTAAGTGTTGTTCAACCTTTATCATGTTAGTTAGATAAAAACAAAGATAGATAACTAGAGGTGCACTGAGCACAAACATCGTTCGGCAAGTTATTATCGAAAACATGGAAAACTGCCCTGAATCGCAACATTAACAAAAACTTAAAAAAGTCCTGGATTCACATCCAGACCCCAATCACCACCAAAACCTAATCAGTTCTTCCTTGTGCCAAGACCAACCCTCCCTGAGAACTTCATCAAAATCTGTTGAGAACTTTTCAGGTATCTCGCTCAGTCAAACCAACAAACAAATGGACAAACCCTGGCAACCACAGGGGCATTCCAGCTGATCTGGGAAGTCTGATACTCTAGTTACAAATTAATTATGTCACTAAGAACGCCCCTAAGGTCGAAATTTCCTAATGGGAAGTCGGAAGATCTACCCCGACTTTTACCAACTCATAACTGGAACGCATTTCAGTGGGATGAAACATAGGTGCTGTCCACACGGGGAGGAATTCAGGCGTAAATACACAAGTCTAAATGGTAGTGAAGTTTCACCCACATGGATAAATGGTGTTTTGGGTGCCTAAAAATCCTGATGTTCGAGAACAGAACCCAGAGTGGATAAATCTGAAAATACCACCCTTGTATTTCCATGTTTGTGCGAACCCTGACAACAAGCCACTGAGCTTAGTGCGACTTTTACAGAAAAATCTTCTGCTCCCTTAGACCGCCGTGAACAACAAGAGGACACAGAGAACAGCATGTTTGTTTACATTTTTCATTATGTATAACCAAGCTCCATGTCTTATTCTTTGGTTCTTGGTATGTCTTCAGCAGTGTTACAGTGCCACTTACAGGCCTGGCATATGTCCTACAGTCAGGGCCAAAATTCCCCTTCCCAGGTCCGAGTTATGCTGCGTTCCATTTACACTGGAACTGGGAGAAAAGGAGTGGGAATGACGCCATATCCGAGTTAACAGCGTTTCAGTTACAAAGTCGGAAAAAACTTGCCTATCCACCAGGCTATTGTTAGCCATTGTAAGCATGTCCTGTGTTGTAGTTCACAAATACCACATGAAGAATGAAAGTAACACTATAGCAGCATTTACATATATATATATATATATATATATATATATATATATATATATATATATATATATATATATACGTCGAACAATACTGTGTATATGGCCGATTTAGTGTGATAAACACTAGTCATAAGCGCTAATCAACAAAATATTACAGGAGCTTAATAACTGTTAACACCCCGGGCAGCCATCTTAAATTGTTTACTCAGAGGTGGTGGGAATCTGTCGACTTCCCAATAGGACATTTCGACATCAGGAGGCGTTCCAGTTGAAAATTCGCACTCAGAACTCGCAAGTCCCGACTTCCAAGTACAACTGGAACGCAGCATAAATGGTTAATTGGAACACACCAGAAAACCTCCTTGGCAGAGCCTATAATCAATCAATTTTAAATGGGTATGAATATGGTGTACCTTGGGGTTTTGGCTTGATCTTTGGTGTGCCTTTGGCAAAAACAAAATGAATACCACTGTCATTGTGGTTCTGTTCAGTAAATTTAGTGGCTTGTTCTCATGGCAACAAAAATGTCAATGTCTGAGCCACTTCTCCTGTAATTATAAGCGTTGAAAAATAGAAATTAATCAAACTCTAAAGTCGCTGCAACACGAAATCCCAAACAGTGCTAAGTCAGAGAGATATTAATGTGTATGTGCAGGATAATAAAACAAAGAGTGAATAATCGGAGACACTCTCCTGTCGTTATTGGACACTGCTGTATACTTACCTTTAACCTTGTTACCTTTCTGTTTGGGTTCAGACGGCAGTTCCAGCTTTAACAAAATGTAAAGAGTTATTTCTGTGAGCATAGACCGTCTGACTGGTGTCTTACCCGGCTTGGTGATGCTCTGGTAGTACAGCACCAGCACGAAGAGCGAGCCGAGGCACGTCGCCAGGAACAGGCGTCCTCCTCTGGGCATCCTCATCCTGAAGCCCGGCTCTGCTGGCGGAGCCCCCGACCCCTCGTCGCTGCCTCGACACGGTTCATACGAGACCACCCGGCGGAGGATGCGAGACTTCTCGAAGAATAATGAGCTCTTGGATTGATTTAGACTCACTCACACGAAAAAACGACAGCCCATCCAGGAGCACCGTTAGCTTCGTCGTGAAGGTCTCAGTAATTAGCCGTTAA
Source organism: Cetoscarus ocellatus (assembly GCA_037902135.1). Taxonomy (NCBI): domain Eukaryota; kingdom Metazoa; phylum Chordata; class Actinopteri; order Labriformes; family Labridae; genus Cetoscarus; species Cetoscarus ocellatus. Next base: position 58,754 of record JBAMNC010001315.1, read on the forward strand.
TGTGGAGGGACGTTAATCCAGAAACGTCCGGGTTCTGACCGCTTTTAGACGTTAACACAGTAATTCTGAGCTAATGGGGACTGGACGCTTCAATTAAAACACTGAAACAGGAACAACGACCGTCCAAATCAATGTTAAAATCCTCTTTCTCCTCAGCTCCGGGTGTCGCCTGAAGCTCTTCAGTGTGGAGTTTACCGAAGCTTCACAAACTTCTCCTCCAAACATGGACGGGGCACCGTGCCATGACGTCACACCCACCCCTCTCTCGCGCGCCCTCTCCCAGATTTAAGATGTTATGTTGCCTTCAGGGACCGTCGGAAATAAGAACGGCTCCCCCAAGATTTTCGGTATCGATGTGGTTAGGTTCTCCGTCATAAGGAGTCATCGTAAACCATGACGCACCCGTTAGTATAGACACTTTTTCATGAGGGACCCTTAATTTACAGCTAAGAAAAAGAAAAAAATAGGGCAGGTTTCTCTTATTTCAACTTCGAATAGATGTCTCAATTTTGGTTTTCTGCAATCATGTGAGAACGTTTGTAGCTCTGTAATTATCACGAAATAGACTTTACTAGGGATGGGCAACTGGTTGCCTGGGGGCCACACGGGGCCCTTTTTCTCACTTAAGGCAAGTCAATTAAATTAAAAAAAATTGCATGAAGAAAAAAACGTGAAAAAACAGGGCAAAATCTGCCAAATGTTATTCAGCCCGATATACCAATACAACACTATGACCATTATTATGATTATGATTATTATTATTATTATATTGTTTTTATTGGTACACTATATGCACCTGAAGATAACGGCCTAAAATGATAATTGTCAGCAACAGCAGAAATCGGCAATATGTTCACCATATATTGACTGTATGGTGGGTAGAATATACAAATGTACACTAGTTGTTTACCTCATTATCACCATTTTTTGCCCATTTTTTTAAAATTAAACTTCATTTTTTTTTAAAGAATAAAATGCTGATTATCATGCTTCACAGCTGTTTCTAACACAGATGGAGTGTCAGTGTGAAAGGAGTAGGTTGATTTAAGTTAAGTGAAGGATCTGTGCTATTGACAAACAAAAACAGCATCAGTATCCGCATCATCAATGAGCTTGAAAATATCAGCATGTTATATCCAATATCCTGCATTCCTAAATATATATATAAAACAACTTATCTGCAAAAACATTTGGAAAAAAATAAGTTAAAAAATCATATTTCATAAAATAAACCTACCTTAATACGGCATTGGTTATCTGAGTTCACTGAAGTGTGCAACTGAGCTAAAATATGTGAATTTTGTCAAAAAATTATTGTGAAAAAAGCTGTGTGTTTGCTTTTTGTTCAGTTGTCATACCACCATCACTGAACTTTGCACTAAAATGTTCTCAAACTGGAAACAAGTCTGTATTTAGGCTTTTCAATTATATAGCATTATAGCCCATTATCTGTTGCCTGTTTCTTTGAGGGATTTAATTGTCTACATGCTACAGTATTTTTAATTTAAAATTGGGATCACTGATGGATTAAAAATGATCAAAAATGGCCCCAGTCGTACCTTAAAATGCTCGTCTGTGTTGTAGAGCCTGTGGTTTAGGTGTGCTCTGAGTACGAATTTACGAGGGGTCTTTGAACGTAGCATTGCAGTCGTTGACTGAGTTTTCAACACAGACAGTGGTACAGTGTGTCCTTCCTGCACACACAGCCAGTGACAGCTTCATGATGCTATCAGTGAAGAGGTTTATTAAAAAGCAGGAATTAGTAAATGTGGAAATCTTTAGAAACACAAAAAACTTTCAGAGTAAAACTCAGTCAAAAAAACCAAAGCCTTCATGAACACCTCTCATAAAAAAACCTCCCTGCTGTGAACCATGTGTAAGATATCTTAACCCACAGTTTAGACCTATAACACTTTTCTGATTACTTAAGCAGAAGCCACAGAGATACTCAGCATTAGGTCTGTTGTGCAATAGTTAGAAACTTAATATGCCCTTATTACTGCCCACTTTCTTCTTGCACTGTGCAACACAGATGGAAAGAAATCATTCACAACAAACAAATGTATCTGCTAATGAGGATTTCTAGCATGAAACACTTTATTTCAGATTTTATTATTTTCTATTGTTAGGGAGAATCACAGTATAAAAGGAGGTTTTTGTAGGCAGAAAGAATCCTTTGAACTTTTAATGTATTATCCGTACTTTACTGTCCTGACATGTTTAAATTCCACTCTGATGGAGCTCATGATGTCAGATTACTTTAATTGCACATCAGTTCAGACTTTCTCATACCAGAATCAACATCCACTTCTGAGATAGAGCACCTATCCTAAAATAAATGTCATATTTGAAAGCTAAATGAAACGGTGTGTTCTAGCAAAGCATCTCATGTCACAGCCTGGAAGGGAAGTTCTTGACAAAATGTTACAGATCATCAAGAAGACCAAGAAGAGAAGAGGGAAAGTTCATTTTCCAGCATATTAGAGATTCTCCTTGTTGCCAATTCATAAAAAGATCAATTGCAGGCTCTGAAAAAAGTATGTTAATGATTGCTTTTCACATCTAAAGTTTGGTGGACCCTGTTTGATTGTGCAGTGAAGTTGCACTTTGAATACTTTTATTTTAAGGCCACTTTTAAAAAATTAAAAGACACTATTAAACAACAAACCTGTTGATGTTAGTCTGTAAGGGGTACAAGGGGATCGTAATGTTACACTCAGAGAAATAATGTGCCAAATGTTTAGCTTTAAGGGTCCTAAACCTTGTCAGTGTGCCCTAAAGGTAACAGTCACTGTACCTCTAACTGTCTTGTACCCAAACTGACAATGTTTGGTGTTCAAGGAGAGTCAAGTGGAAATAAGTAGAGGACTTTGTTGATGTTAAATGACTTGGTCATGCACCTGAAGCAATTTCACTTCTGCCAACAGGTTCATTTTGATTTTGTCTCTTCTTCTTATACCCCCCTTGTAGATCAGTCTTTATTCTTTCACTTATTCAAATTAATTAAACATGAATAACAGTTAGTCACAAAACAAGTTGTTTACTATTATTTCAAATCAAGGGTGGGGCTTGATAAAGGACCACTTGCTGTACACGGTGGAGCTTGAAAAAAGGTCAATTTTGTGACCTTTTTTAAAAAAATTTTGTCCATAAAACTTTCTGTTATTGTTGTTCATGCAACTGTGTTGACTCTGTAACAACATGCACCATCGGAAAACACAAGTCTTTGGCCTAGCTCAGTGTGCTCTGCATACACAACAGCCAAAATGAAAAACTTGCAAAAGAGCAAAGATAAGAAGGAGCAATAACAAAGACGGTGCTGTGATATGAAACAATGAGGAAGGAAGGTTTGTTGGGGTTTGATAATGACGGCTCTGATGCAACAATGAAACTACGACAGATATCTACACAAACATATCAACTGGGCGACAGGAACATTTAAATGAGAACTCTGAACCTTAACTATCTCAGTTTGTACCTATGAAGAAGGATGGATGGACAAAGCCTCCGTTATGCCAATGAGTGATGAAGCTCTGAACCATCAGCTTTGGTCAGCCATTTGGGTATAAAACTGTTATCGGTGATATTAACCATAGTTCAGCTCTACTCAGATTTGGTGTACATGTACTCAATTTTAGTAAAGTAGTGCACGCGTAGACTTTAATAGTGAAGTGTCACTAGTAGCACTAGTGAACTAAAAAGTGCCACTAGTACTAATTGTAGATCAAAAATGTTCACTAGTACTACTAGTAGACTTAAAAAATGTTATTGGTAAAACTCAAAGTTTAACTGTTTTTCTGCTTCCAGGACGCTCCACAGCGTGCGACTCCAGTGGCCTACCAGTTAAAAAGAATTATCAGCCAACCAGATCATGTTCCGTCTCTTATGTTGTCAGGCAGATGTTATAATGTCCCCCAAAGGAAAACTAATTGCTACTCAAAGTCCTTCATTCCCTCTGCTATTAAGCTCCTAAACACAGACCACACCCATTTTAGATGACTCTTATTTAGAGGACATTATTTATTTATTGTCTTTTTTATTTATTTATTTTTTTACTACTGTTTTTACAGTTTTACATTGTCTTGTGTTTTGTACCCCACTTGCTTTTATCTTTATCTTATCTTGTTTTGTCTTGCTCTACGATTTGCATACATAGACTACTTATAATGTTCGGACATCTCTATCTGTCCCATGCTTAATTAGAAAAGCACTCAGAGAGTGCAGACCTCCGCCAAGCAGCTTCGGTCCACTTTGGCGAAAATAGTCCTATCTGGCAATGTTAAAGAATCCTTTAAAAAAATTCCTGGATCCAGACGGTGATCCAGATCACCCCCAAAATCTTATCAGTTCTTCCATATCCCATTTCCGACAATTCCTAAAAATTTCATTCAAATCCATTCAGAACTTTTCAAGTTATTTTGAACACAAACAAACAAACAGACAGATAAACAGATAAATGCCAGTAAAAACATAACCTCCTTGGTGGAGGTAAATATGTTTCCTTGACAGATTGATTATTTATTTGTTTACTTACCGTATGCATGAATGTACACTGGAAAGCTACAAACGAATTGCCCCTTGTGGGATAAATGAAGTTGTCTGAACTGAACTAGTAGTACTAGTAACACAAAATTGTCAACTAGTAAGGTCTACTCAGGCACTAGCGTGCCAAAAACCTTTACCAGTAAAACAAAATTTTTGTTCATTACTAGTAAACTCAAAATATCTCACTGGAAGTACTAGTAGACTGTTTTTGGTCTACTAGTAACACTAGTAAAGCCAAAAGATTCACTAGTAGTACTAGACCTTGTGCAAATGAAGTAGGAGGGATTATAACCAAATTCAGCACCCTGATTGGTTGTAATATTTTCAAAAGCCAATGGGAAGCCTAAATTTACTTTTCCCTGCCCCCTTATTAGTCTTACAAGTAGTACTAGTGAACATTTTTAAGTCTACTAGTAGTTCTAGTAGACCCCAAACTGTCTATTAGTAGTTATAGTGAATTTTTTTTTTTTTTTTTATCTACAATTGGACACTTTTTGCTTCACTAGTAAAGTCTACTCATGCACTAGTTGACCAAAATTGAGTACATGTACTACAAACTTGAGTACAGTAGAGCTGTACTACAGTTGATATCACCAGTATTTTATGCCCAAATTGCATAATTAGCACTTGTTGGGTCCTGATGACAAGGTCTCTGATATTATGGTGTGTTGAAGAGAGACTTTCACCCGGGCAATAAAAAAATCTAAATGAGAAATCTTAAAATGTCGACCATGACCGTTTGTCAGAGCCTTGTGAGGGAGTGACAAAGCTCTGAACCATCATCACCAGAGTTAAATTCTCCAGCACAGAGGCAGAGCAAGGTCAGCATGAGAGCAAACTCAGGCCTCCGTATCAAAAATGCTGTAATTACCCCAAAGCTATCATTACTCATGAAACACGCCGCGTCTCCTTTTTAATTCCTTGGAAACACTTGAGAGAACTCCCCGACTCCCAAATAAGAGAGGGTTAGTAAATCACGACTCAGCAAATGATGTGGCTGTTCGGGCAAATGTTAGTTTTCACCACACAACTCTCACCGTCAGACGGTTTACTGACCACCCACAGGGTCTGGATCTACTCCCTAATTACCGACGAGTTCCTCATTACCACTCTGACTGGTACTTCAGGGAACGTGATCTGCTGATGTCTGATATTTGTTCTGACGTTTGATTTTGGAGAAGATGCGTCATTTCATCTGAGCTGCTCACAAGCTTGTTCGAGGAAACAAATGGGATCTGCGTCGACTGTGAACTTCGGTGTCATGGTCTCTGAAAGCACGACGTATTTTGTTATCTTCATGAAATTAGAGAAACTACACACCATATTGTGTAAGATTCTTTTTGTTCTCCTGCCCCCACAACACTGAAAATGAAGACTTTGAAAATGTCAGAACTGGTTTCAGTCAAAGCTTTTTGTTGCATTTTACTCATTAGGCAGTGAGAATGTGAGGATTGCTAGTGTTTTTGATTGTTACTATCCTCAAAACTGTAGCACTCCCACTGTCAAGTTGTTAAATTCTTTCCATATTTATTGTCTGTAATTTATTGCCTTAATCTTTTCTTGAATTTGTATTTATTATGACGTGTACTGCTGACCTCTTGGCCAGGCCCTTGTAAACAGGATCCTGATCTCAATGGGAATTATCAGGTTAAATAAAGGTTAGATAAAAAAATAAATCAAATTCTTCCATGAAACTCTGCTGCTGGCCTTATTAACATCTTGCCTTCCTCGTCTGATTAATATCCGTCACCTTTTATTCTAACTTATGTTTAACACTCACATTTTTCAAAGACATTAAGTGAGTTAAACTCGAAGAGCAGTTTTGGTTAAATGTTGCTTTCCAGATCAAAATTCGCACTGTGAAGGAGATAATCAGAGTTACTCATTTTGTAAATGATAATTAAATAAGAGTGATGCTTTGACACTTTATTCCACTGTTGTTTTTGCTGTTGTCGGGGTTCACGCATGTTTTTAAGGGAGATGTGGCGCTATGACGTAATAGTAGGAAATATCTGTATTCATTGTCCACACAGAAATGCAAGGCCAGCATTATCAGATTCATCCACTTTGGGACCTGTTTTCAAAAATGTTTGTTTTCAGGCACAATAACGCCGTGTCCATGTGGATGAAATGCCAATACCATTAAAAACTTGTGTGGATACGCCTGAATTTGTCCCTTAAACAAGGGGGGAAAAAAGAGAGTAAAAGGAGAAACAAAAAAAGAAGGTAAAAAACCACAGGACAAGTTTCTCAGCTGTAAATGGAAAAGCAATAGAGATGTGAACACTGCTGTGTTTTTAATAACCTGGGAACTCTAAGCACCACTTGGTTGTCTGAATATATATATGTTATATACCTTTATAGATTTTACAAATATTTTTTGTCACCAAGATTTGTGACAGTGGGTTTCAATAAGGTTGAAATGAGCTCAGGACTGTGAGGGGCATAACCAAGTCCCCCAGAGCCAAACTCAATAATCATTTTTAAAAAGCTCAAGGTCATTCAGGCTATAATGTCGTTTCTACAGTCAGGAGGGATTTTTGACTGAGCTGCCATCTTTTCTCGTTAGATCAGGGTGTCATCAGCATAAATATGATACTTTAAATCATTAATTTACAGAATATTGATATTAGGCTCCAAACATCGATGCAGTATAGTGCAGTGAAGTATATCAATATGCTGATGTAGCCATGGTGTTTTTGTCTTCTCCAATAGGATGGCTCAGTCATTTGGACAGTTATGAGAATAAAATTCAAACACAAAGACGGTCAGACTTTAGTATCGGTGCCATCTGACAGTGAACAAAATATTTTGATGTGGCAAAAACTTTCTGCTTGAAATTTTGAGGGGCAACTGTTGAAAATTTAAGCCAAATCCTAAATATCAGACCTATTCTTTACTATAATTTTACTGTTTCGTACATCAACAAGTAGGGATGGGACTTGATACCAATTCCATTATCAATCTGATTCTTTTATGATTCTGTTATTGATTCCTGAAGATTTTCTGCATGGGCAAAACTGTCCTTTGTGCTACAAGCAACTTTAAGTCAACACTAAACTGTGATTTTTACCACTTCTGCCCTTTACCTACCAAGATTTTTGACTTCTTTGTTGTCATTTCTGCTGCCTGCTTCTGATGAGAGGGTGGCATCATTATATTGCAGGGCATGCAGAACAGTGGAAGTGGAAGGAACTGATAAGGGAGTTTCTAAGCAAAAAGACTCAAGAGAATGATTTGTTAAGGGTTTTTTGTTATTGATGTTCAGTTGGAATTAGTTTTTGATTCCCATCCCTATTGACAAGCACTGATTTCAGGTTAAACACTGAAGACTAAAGGGCATCACAGTCTGTACATGACCTTCATTTGTGACCAACAGAGTAAGGGAAGCGAATGTTGCAGCATTTCTTCTGCCATGTGCTGTTGGAGCTGTAGTTAGCGGTTAGCTTCATTACCCTCTTTGATCTCCTCTGGTCTGCCGTGTGTGTGTGTATGTGTGTATTTGTGTGTATTTGTGTGTGCTGGGATGGGCTGGGATCTCTTGTAAAACACACTCACAGTAACACGGCCCTAAAACATGCTGTAAGACACGAGGCAACATTTTCCTGGACATGAACTGGAGTCACTTTTTAAGGCTTAGAAAAGATTTAATCATAAGCCTGTAAAACCAGTCGTATAAAATCACCGACTGTATAAAATCTGCTTGTTTCAGACGACTGTTGAAGGCATTTCTTAGACTTCAGTTCACTGTCCACTGACACTGCTGCTTTGACCACATAGTGACTGCACTAAATATTGGAAGGACCCTCACATTTTGCTAAAAGGCAATTATAGAGCGTGAACAAAGGATTTAGAGGCTTATTGAAGGGTTAATGATGAACAAAAATGCCATGATTTCCATATTTTTAACTAAGACAGAGTTCACCTGATGCTGTCCAAGCTGCACTGATAGGTTGGCATTGTTTGGCAATGGCGTCCTTGCCAATTTCGCCCACTTTCCCAAAATTTCAGACCTATTTGTCCAATTCTGACTGTAACACAGGGGTGTCCAAACTATGCCCATTCTGAATTGGCCCCTGAAAAAGTTGAATGAATAAAGATATTTCGATTACTGCAGCAAATAATCCAATCATGCACTTTTTCTGCCATATTTACTTTGTCACAAGGTCTCATTTACAAAGTACATTGCAATATTCATCTTCAAGTACCAACACTCTTGCAGTTGACTCTTTTTTTGTGTCTGACAGTGATGATAAGCTGTCAGTGTCTCCCATCTCTGCTGCTCAGACGGTCATTCTAGGTGACTAGGTACGAATCCAGTGATAACCTGGGGTTACAAGGGCCCCTTGACAGGTGATAACCCACCCCTAAACCCTAAAACTTTAACTTAAATACACTAAAAGTGAAGTGCAGCAAGTGGCTCAGTCGTCCATGTATTCCTCTTTATGCAGCCCTCAGTGTAAAAGGTTTTGACACCCCTGCTGTAACAGAAATCACATCCATAAGTACGTGATGAAACTGCAGTCCTCTATAACTCAGTTACCTCTAATTTGTCATAATATTGCCTAAACAGTTTGGCAATATCTATAAAAGTATACAGAGCACCTTCTTCCTCACAAGTTCTACCCACTCTTTAAAAGATACAAACATATTCAGTTATTTAGACAACATAAAGTAATTTGGCTACAATATTTTTTAACCAAGACAGAGTGGACGTTGTCTTCATAAACTAAAAAGGATTAAAATGTTTGGTAGTGTTTGGTGAGTGAAGAGAGGGAAACTTATTTGGTGCAAGGGTCACCAATTTGGTTTGTCTAATTTCAAAAGCAAAAGGGGAATTATTATATTTTATATATAGATAAACTTCTTATTTTTAAGTATAACTTTTTTGGAGCAGCACAGTGGTGAAGCAGGTGGAGCAATAAGTTTTCTGGTTTGATACCCATGTCTGCAGGGCCTGTTTGTGTGGAGTGCATGTTCTCCCTGTGCATGTGTTGGTTCTCTCAAGGCACTTCAGCTTTCTTCTACAGACCAAAACATGCTCACTTGGTTGAATGGTGACTCCAAATTGCCCCTAGGTATGAGTGTTTGCGTGAAGGGTTGTCTGTCTTTCTGTGTGGCTATGCGATTGGCTGGCAGCTGGTCCAGGACGCACCATGCCTCTCGCCTGATGTCAGCTTGGATAGGCACCAGCCCCTGGGATTCTGAAAGGGATAAGCAGTGTAGATAATAGATGGATGTGTCATTTATTTGCTGCTTTACATGGTGTCAAAATGTGAACTCATGAATTTTAGATGTGTTCACTGTAAAATTAGTGTTTCTAGTTTTAGGTCTGAAAATCTTGGTAATTCATACCTGTCATCTGATTCTCAGTCATAACTTCATCTTCAGGCTTCACAAAGCATGAGGCCCCTGAGCAGCTGCTATTTTACCTTGCAGTAAAGCCACTAATACACATATTTGCTGTTTTTTATTTGTCAAAATAAAGTTCTCGGAAATCCTCAATCACATCTCCAGTTTCTAAGAAAAGCATAAAGCTAATTTTATGTGAACAGCTAAAATAAGCGCTCTTCAGTGAATCCCTCGACCCATTTACCTAAAGTGAGAACATGAAAAAGCTCCCACAAAAACCTCATAACATGAAAAACATGCTCATACTTTTAACTTTACAGGGTAATGAGTATGTCCTTTTTTAAAAGCATGCAACCCACTAATCTCTTCAACATCAATGAAACCAGAGATTGTGCCTGTGTGAACATGTTACATGTGGAGCTCTCTGCAGCACATGTATGTTCTCATGATGACCCGTGTTCAAACCCCACCACAGCCTTTGTTTTTCAGTGCTGGCTCCTCGCTCTGCCTCTCTTCACTCACTTCTCTCTAAAACTAGTTCAGACCCCCTCAAACATTCCTGGAGAAACTTATGGTTCACATTTTAAACATTGTTTTGTTCAAGAGTTAAAACAGAAAAGATAGGAGGCCGAGCATGAGGCGGGGGTCTTTAGGAGCCTGTAAAGAAGCCAGTTTCTGAGCCTCATCTTTAGCTCTCTGACTTTAGTTCATCCAGCATTTGTTACTGATCAAAATTATTTCACACATCTGGACCCAAACCAGCAATCAGGATAATTTAAAACTCCAAAGTGTAAGTAATTCACTGGTGAAGCTGTTTTCCATCTAACAACTGACTCCCATTTAGGAGTGAACATCAATTTGTCTTTTCTGGAGAACTTGTGGTCCATCCCAAAGTGCTCAGAGGTTTATAATTATTGACATCAACTAAAATGACAAAAAAGAGGAAATTTGTCTTTGATTAACTCTCATAAATGTTGCTTTTCTGGTGTAAGTTTGGTGGCTTGGACTGAAGACTGAGTCTCCTGATGTTTGCTTGAGGATGTATTGCACATGGGGTCAGAGGTCACTGTGAGAATGCAAATTAGTGTAAAGTTTTTTACTGACACCTAAAATACAGTTTGTGTGGTCATTGTTCTAACAGTTCAGCATTTGCACTGCTGGATAAAACAAGGACACTAAAAATATCGATCATGAAAACATTTAAAACAATTTAAAACATAGACTGACATCAAACCTGACAGGTCAGAGTCACAACATCTGACTGAACAAATAGTCATGTTTCTTTTAATAACATAAAATAATATGTGGGCTTTCCTCCTCAGTCCAATAGTTAAGCTGATTTCTTCCTCCGGTCTTGCAAACAAAAGTAAAGGGCAGCCCAGGTAAAAGCTAGTGCCACTAAATTAGCAACAATATATGGACTGAAAAGTCTTACAAGTGAATTTCTTTGATTTTCATGGTTTTCACAACTGAACCCTCGTGTTTATTTCTTTATATCCATGTTACAACCTGAAAAATGTAAATTTGCAGGGATTTGATTGGCTTTGCATTTCATAAAAGTAATGAAATTAATGCTAATACCAAGATGAATGTGGCCATCCGTCTTTTTGACCCCTGACCAGGCTACAACCTGGTAATGGCTTCTTTTTCACCACATTAAAATGAGTATTTGACACTGCACAGAAAATAATGATGCATAAAAATCAGTATTACCGCTAATCACAAGCATATCTCAGGCTGTCATATTTAACACAAACAAATATTTTGCATCCAGTATCATGAAGATATTTGATTTTCTGTTTTTTTCCTTGTAAAACATGGTGACATCATGACAAAAACCTGACATTTGAAGAGTTAAAATATCTACAAATTAATCCTTATTTCATGAGCATAATCTAGAATGATGATTGATCAAGCCCAGAACATTGAAATAATAATATACTGTATGTGTAACATTTTTGCAGCTACTTTGTTAAAAGCACATTTTTGTGCTGAGCTGTGTGAGTGTGAGTGCACAGAAAATAATAATCATGCATAAATTCAATGTTACTGCCCATCACTGACATTTTCCAGGCTGTCATGATTCAACACAAAAAATATACTTTGCATACAGTATTCTGCAAATTATTATTTTTTTTCCTGTTTTATTTTTCATGTGAAAACATGATGGCATCATGACAAAAACCTCAGATTTAAATGGCCAAATCTATAAAAATGAATAAGTATTTGATGTGTATGATTAGGATGGATGTTTGTTTAGAAAGAAGCCAAAAAAGTTTTTAAAAATATATAAATATCTAAAAATTTTTATAGCTATCTTGTAAAAAGTATTTTTTGTGCTTGGCAGTATGAGTGTGAGAATTTGACACTGCACAGAAAACAACAATGCATAAAAATCACGCTTGATGCTAAATATTGACATATGGCTGGCTGTAGTTATCCAAAACAAAAAAAATCTACTTTGCATGCAGTATTTTGAAATAAGTATTTGTTTCATTTTCTGGGGCAAAACACGGTGGCATCATGAGAAAAACTTGACATTTAAAAAATTAAAAAGTATTATTCGTGAATATTTGATGATTGAATATTTGTATGATTTGGATTATGTTGGTTTAAAATTCAAGCGTAAAAACTGAATTACTTTAAGTGGAAGTTTATTTTTCAAAATCTACTTAGCATGCAGTATTTGGAAAATAATTCTTTGTTTCGTTTTTTAAATTCAAAAACATGGTGTCATCTTGACAAAAACCTCACACTTAAAGGGTTAAAATAAGATTTAATTAGTGTATGATGTTAAGAACTAGGTCAGATCTTGGGGAAAATAGCCCAATAAAAGCAGAATATAATATTAGTTTATAATATTCTCCACAACTTGTTTTTAAAAAATATATTTTTGTGCCTAATGTTGAATGAATATGACTAATATCCGACTTGGCCTTAAGTGGAGAGTCCTATGGGCGCTGGAAACCCACCCACATGGCTTTTGTCTGAGAAAACTATTTCATAACTTTGCACTCTGGAGCCCATTTTCAAGTCTTTCCACTAAATTGATGCTGTTGTGTTAACAAACAGCCAAAGTGCCAGAAAGTTTAGAGATTTCATCTGAAAACCTTGAGGAGTAAACAGGGCCTGAGCTGTTTTCCTCTCTGATGAGACTGTTCAGTCGCTCTATAGGAGATCACAGCAAACACTTTGAACCATTATTACAACATGGAGAGCATGAATCACTGAGCGTCTGTGCTGGTGTGTAACTTCCTCTAAGCTGTTCTGTGTGTGATGGTCCATGTAGATCTCAGGAGAAGATTTAAAGCTAACACACCTGGGTGATGCTGTAAGGAATGCCTAACAATTCAACCTAAAGGTTTCATAAACGTTGGTGTTTATAACTTAAAGATAACTGCCAAAGTGAGCCAGCCTACATTAGAGGTTTTTACGAGGTGCTGTACCATTAAAAACACGCCAGAACACCTTCAATATGAGTCTGAAACTCAGCTGGAGTGGTCCACCACCACAAACCATGAGATCATCAGATGCTTTCTAGACGACGGTGGAAAATAAGGTCTCTCTCTCTGAAGTGCTCAGCTGGGTTCAGATCTGAGCCGCCATATGGTCTTTGGTTTAGTTTTCATGGCCATCGAGCAGTTTGGTGACCATTTGTGCACCAAAGAGGCAAGGGTCAACGCCCCTTCAGTCTTTATTTAGAATTTAGACCGACCCTGCCTTTCCTTTTCAAGAGAGGGAGATCTGCATGGAGGGGTGATGTGTAGGGGAGAGGGCTGTGCAAGTCGAAAACTGCTGCAGCTTTGTTAGCAGCATACTCGCATCTAAGGCCTGGTACACATGATTTGGATGATGAAACAGTGAGAGAGCCACACATGAAGACAGATAAGGTTTGAAGTTGCCAGGTCTCCTTATTATAAGTGACTTTGGGGTTTTTTTTTTGAACAGTTGCTTGTAAATATTAGCAGTTGCAAGTGGCGTTTTTTTGGGCTTGTTCCAAAAGTGCCGTTGCTATTTGAGCTTGTTGTGAGAGATCTGATGCACCCTCTACTACCAATATAAACTAAATTCAGAAGTTACACAAACTATTTTGTCCCACTCCAAAGACAAATGTAAATTTTAGTGTAGAAAGAGGGGTAAAAACTATGTTTCCACCAAAAAAAAAAAATCCTTGTAGCCAGAATTAAATGTATTTCTAATGCAGCAATTACTGTTTTCACCATAATAAAGCTGTAGAGGATCAATATTAAACTTAGATAAAAGCATGACTATGTCTTTTTGGTTACAAAAATCAAGGTTAGACAGACTGTTTAGAGATAACAGAGTTATCCCTTCACTTCTGCATATGGAAAAGGATAATCCACCCCCAAACAAAAGGATGTTGAATAAGTAAATTAAGAGCCAAATATGAAAAAAAATGTCACTGTGAAATGAAAATGTAATATAGATGAAAATCAAAACACGCTTATGTAAATACTCTTAAAAAAAAAAAAAAGAAGAATATATCAGTTTGCAAAAAAGCTGGAGGCCGCTTGTTTTGGGCTTGTTTTTATCCACCTGGTTGCTTATTTCAGTATATAGATCTGGCAAAAAAGATAAGGTCAGATTTATCAGTTTTGTTTCTTTAGTGTGTTGTGAGCCGCAAAGAGAGACACACAGGACACCACAAGCCAACAGATTCATTTACCAAGTAGGCAGCTCCTCTTCTCATCAGTTTGTCATTTATAATTTACAGGTTGCTGTTTAGATGCCTGTGTTTTTTTGTTTTTTTTTAACAATTTAACAAGTTGGACCTCTATTTTGACGTCCGTCCAACTTTATGCTTCGCCTTTACTCTTGTTGCAATAGCTACATTTGCTTCCTGTTTCAGCCAGCTTGCTCCCTGATCGGCTTTGCTCTGGTCCATGTGACTAACACAGAGGACGTGCTCGGCTGTCCTCGGTGCTCCAAACCAGACTTTTGGTCGTAAATACTAAACATATTGAATATTCGGGTTGGCCCCGATCTTCTTCCAAGGGGATTAAATGACTCTTAACACACCTCACACCACAGGATAATCAAGTAAGATCATCTTTATGATCTCCAAATAATCAGACGTTGCTGAGTTTGATCAGAAGCAGAGATCCTAGCCAAAAGTCGTCCCTATGGTTGTGTTGCGTATACCCTGCTTGAGCTGCTTTTCTAAAGACTGGTCTGGTTTGGTTCAGTTTAGCTTGGTACTGTTTGGAGCAGTTAGCCTTGACCTCACTTGTATTTCCACTGTCAGCTGTACCTTCACTTGAGGGCAGGGATGTGATCAGGGAAGAGAGGGTTGTGTCTGCTACATAACTGTGTGACACCTCAGCAGCTCGACACAGTGAAGCGGTCTGAAGTAGAGCTCTAAACACAGAGCAGCAATGGGACACATCCAGTACTCCAGTACTTTGTGAGGCATTGTATCATGTGGACATTCTAAGAAGCAACAGCTGGGGACAAATCACTCTAAGGGCCTGTTTAAATGGCAATGAAAAAAAGCTGAAAATGGAGAGTTTTTGTTGCGTCTGCGCCTTCCTTTTACAGGAAGACGGTGCCTGAATCAGCAAACTTTTGAAACCAGGGTCAAGAGTGAAAAGTTTTTTAAAATGTTCTTGCTTTCGTCTCCGGGTAAACAGGGATCCCCATTGTCAGGGAAAACTGACAAGAACAACAACAACAGCTATGGCCGACTACCGAGCACCTTGTGTTGCCAACTGTGCTCGGTTTGTCATCGCTCCTCCAACAAACTGTGGATTTGCTGCGTCAATACTCTGACCAGCAGAGATACATTTGTTATATTCGCCAAGGACACTACAAACTTAGTTCGCAAACTACTGGCCTGGCATGGACACTACCGTATTTTCTGTCTTTCTAGTGGACCCGTGTGAATGTGCATCGTTACCACACCATCTCTAAGGGAACGCGAAGTACTTTTGAAAATGCCAAGGAAAACCTTTCTGTTTCTGGTGACAACATTGTTGTGTAAACGGGCCCTTAATACACAGCTATTTGAACATGGTGAGGTATGTATTTTCGTTTCAGCTGCTGTCACACAACTTTTGTGACTAATCAACAGACTGTGGCACCTTTAGCTCCACCTTTTAGGGTCAATATGGTTCACCCTTCATAGGAATGCCAAAAAGTGTGATGGCGCGGGTTGGTTATTTGGGTACTTTTTCTTCTAATTTGACAGTGGGATCACCTGTGATTATATTCTGTACCAGGCCATACTGAACCGGACTGCTTGGTGGAAATACAGCATATATATGAGTCTGATTTAAGTGAATAAATGAAGACCTAACTGTAAGCCGACTATTAGAGTGAAGCATCAAACTAAGAAGTTCCTTTAGCAGTAAATCTTCATTCATAACCCACTTGCTATGCCAAATTTCCATGGAGCTTATCGTTAGAAAGAAACAGTCGAATCTTGACCTTAAAGTTTCTGCATGAAATCTGGATCCTGAGGTTTCGGAATATGACAATATGCCTCCATCACTGCGGCTACTGTGTGGTCGCCAAAGGTAGCCTGTGGTTGTCATTTATACGTTTCATTATTTCCTTTTCCAAGAGGGATCTGTTAAGGTAATCATGTTTAGCACTCTTTAATGTAGTAATAGTTGGTATTCAAGACCACCGTCCTGTTCCAGCAGACTGAGTGAATGTGTCTGACTGGTCTGACTTGGCAGTTCGGACTCTGAATGCCACAAGAGTCTCAAAACCCCTCAAACAGCCAGAGGTCTTTGTGGTCTGGCCTTTGTAGAGAGTGGAATTAATCTTCCATTCAACTTTAAAAATTCATTGTGCACATTAAAAGAACTCATGTATGGATCTAAAGAAGTTAATTAAAAATGAATTAAGATATGATTAAGAACTCGTTAAAACTACTTCTTGGCTCTTTTTTTTCAAGACACTTATATAAACAAGCTTTGTGGTCTCTGGTTTTGGAGCACACGATGGAACACAAGGTTGATTAATGCTGGGAATCTGGGCCAAGTAGGAAAGTTGTGTGTTGTTAAAACCAAACAATGAGCTGAAGATGATAAAAAAAAATAGAGAGGCCTCCACGGACTTGTGATCATTATGACTCAGTGCCCTGGTGATGGTTGGGGTCTAATGGCATTTTGTTTTTCCCCTCGTCTGTATGGGCTGTTTTTGTGATACCTCGGTGATGTTGTCATCATAAAGATGAAGTGGAAAGAAATGGGATTATGTTGGGTTGACTCAGAGATGTTGATCATCAATGGCGTTTCGCTCTTAGGCTCATAGGGAAGTATCTGACTTGTCTTTTTTTTAATCATTTCTTACGCTTTATAAAAAAACACTTGAATGTCAGCAAAAAGATATTTCATACAATTTTCTGTGTGTGCTTTTTGAGTGTAGTTGCACAAAAACAGGAGAGATTACATGATCCAGCCAAAAATCTGCCCAAAACACTAAACCTGCCATGTAGCTGATTTAAAGGGAATGAGAGCTGACCCTCTGATTGGATTACCCAATGTTACAGACAAAACAAACTCAAATTTTCTAAATCTGAAGAGATTTTTATCTGTTAGAGACCCCACACACGAAAATAAAAAATCAGGCATTGAACAGTTTTCATTGTACTGTGTGTGATGTCCGATAATCTCAACACAGCACACCACACACATAACAATTCTGTCCCACCACCCATCTAGAATCTAGTCCTCCAATCTGATCAGACGTGATCTAACAGAAACGAAGAAGAAGAAACATAGCAATAACTGGAAAACACAACACTCAACAACACGCAACAACACACAACAACATCCAGCAACACGCAACATACAAGAAGAGGGAATGGTGGTGGTCTTGGGACTATTTTTGACGGAAAAATCGCGAACTAAAAAAAAAAAAAAAAAATGACTGTGGAAAACAACTTGAAGACAGCGTGAACACATGAGCTGGTCCTCAGTTTCTTCGGTCCACCGAACTTTATGTTTATGTTTCAGGTCGGCCATGCTTGTTTTTATTTACACCTGCTTCCTTGTTCCTCAGTCAGCTCCCTTCTTGATTGGCTACATTCACGTCACAATTCACGGAGTCATGACTCAGGAGTCATCGACTTTCCCCACACACATGAAGATTTTGGTCGTAAATATTAAACAAGTTTAATATTTATGATTGTCGGCCCTGACCCTTTTTGGGGCTGATTATCTGGACAAATTCACTCTTAACACACCTCAGACCACAGGATAATCTTATAGGATAATCCTATAAAACAAGATAATCAGGCATTTCCGTCGGGAAGGGGGAAAGTCGAGACAAAAACAGCCCAATAATCTTTATGTGTGTACCCCGCTTTAGACACCATGCTTCAAGTCAGCAAAATAGAGCTCAATATCTCGAAGAGAGTTAGTGGTGCAGGGATGACGTATTTTTATAGACAAACACAGATGTTAGCATTGTGCAGGTTCCCTTGACTGCAAGCCCACTAAAAGCCTGTGGGATTATTAACTGTATTTGGGATCATAGTTGATAATAAACTCATAAACAAGAAATTATGAAACTTAGATGCTCTGGTCTTTGTGATAATCTTTACAATCGTACCCACTTTTCACAATGTATAAGCTTAAACACAATCGGCAAGAGTGAAAACTGCAACATGGTGGTTCAATTTAGAAGTAACTACAGTATTTCCAATGTAAAAACATCTTGCTGTGAGCTCTTGTATGAAAGTTTCCTTATAATCTAGTGACCTGATCAAGTTGGTCCTCATGGCTGTGGCAATAGTGTATGAATTGTTATCAAAAAACAATCAGAAATGCTTGCTGGCCATTTTTGTAGTCCTGTTAGGAGTTAGTTAGCAATCATTGTTTTAAACACACAGTAAAGGTTTAAATTTCAAAAGCAGGTAATGTCAGATGTATTTTATTTTATTTTTTCCTATTAAACAATAAAAATCTCTTATGTGTATGCCCATCATAAACCTTATTTCAGTCACTTATCCGAAACCAGTATTCTAAATCTCATACTCTGTGGAGGGTTGGGAACCAGGAAGTGCTAAATGCTAACTCACTTCTGTGTCTTTGGACTCACTCCTGCATCACTCTATAGTCCACTGATTCAGATGACCTGAAAATTTCAAGATTTATGACAGCCATATCTCCAGAGAGATTGAAGATATTTTCTCGAATCTTTACACAAATGTCCACACTGACTGGAGCTCGTACGTCAGAATTCAGTTTCATTTTACTGGATGTTTGTCCCTGCTTGTGAATGAAATGTCTGTCAAACTTTGCACCAACTTCCATTCTGGCTCAAAGATGATGCAAAGACAGTCTGCAGATCACAGGTCTTCACCCTAGCCCTTCCTCTTGACCAATCTGCACTTTAGTCTTGCAGTTATATATCTCGTGGAGGTCTAAAACTGCTGGTTCATGTTTTCTGTTTGTTTCTCATTAAGGGGGCAGCCTGTGCAATTCACGCAGCCTGTTGATTTATTTTCCCCAATATAACTAGATTGGATTAAAACCCAGATTTTGGCCGGACTGTTTATCAGTGTAAGTTAATGAATGCTAATGTTGTTAAGCTCTCCAAACAAGGATTGTCTGTGCTTCTGTATAACAGCCTCCTGTGGACAATACCAGATAATTACACCATAATTCTCTGGATTTGTGGTTTAATTTGAGGGGAAAATGTT
This sequence comes from Cetoscarus ocellatus, assembly GCA_037902135.1. NCBI lineage: Eukaryota > Metazoa > Chordata > Actinopteri > Labriformes > Labridae > Cetoscarus > Cetoscarus ocellatus. Next base: position 78,327 of record JBAMNC010001315.1, read on the forward strand.
GGTAGCCTTCAGCCCATCTCTCTGTCCTGTGAAGTGGGTCCAGCTCAGAAAAAGCAGAGCTCAGTGTGAAGCAGAGGTTGGTACAATAAGTCAGTGTTGAGTTTCACAGACAGTTTTTGAAGCGAGGAAATGAGTTCAGGAGGTCCATCCTGTCTGAAATGCAGGCAAGGGGCCCATCCAGCACCCCGAGAGGGACTGGAGAAAAGACACAGACCCGAAAGAAGGTTGACAACTCACTGAGGTTATTTTGTGCTCGGTTAGAGAGCTGTGCTAATTGTTTTACTCACACAGCGCTGCGCCACATGGATAGAAAGTGAGGCAATTATACCCCCACTGATTCTACCCAGGCACTCACTGCAGCCAAAAAGAGGAAATAAAGTGGAAAAGATGAATTAACCAAAGTTTAATCAGCAGAAAACTCACCTTGCAATTAAAGAGAGATTTCTGATGGTACATGACTCTTAACTCTGTGACTCGAGAGACTCAAACACCACCTGTGATGGAACTAAAGGTTAATATGGGTCGATATTTTTACTCATTAAATTTCCCTCTGTGTTTAGGTCTTTAAAAAACTGCTAACTTTGTGCTGTCATTATTGTAATGGATGTTCAGAGTATGTTTAAGGGCCTGGATACTGTCGTCTATATATGCATGATCAATGATCAATGATCAATCCATCAATACTTCTGTCAGTCAGTTGGTCTGTCCATCTTTCTCTCAGATAGTCCATCTGTCTGCCATACAACCATTTATTCTTCCATACGAGGTGTGTCAGAAAAGTTCCAGGACTCGTGTCACAAAAAATTTATTTCAAACCCAAACTTCAAACTAAGAGTTTTCCCCTTCAGAGTAATCCCAGCATGTCTACAAAGAGATACTGCAGCGTTTGCTTCGTTCAGTGTGCGAGAAGAGGCGAGAGTTGTGGCAGGACAAGTTGTGGCTGCTTCACCATGACAACGCGCCTGCTCACAACGCCCTGAGCATCTGACACTTCCTGGCCGAGAAGAACATCGCTGTGCTGGAGCAACCTCCCTACTCACCCGACCTGGCTCCATGTGATTTTTTCCTCTTCCCCAAGCTCAAGGGGTCATCAAGGGGACCCGTTTTGAAGACGTGGACGACATCAAAAAGGTCGTGACGACGGAGCTGTGGAGGATCCTGGAAGAATCCTTCCAGGAATGCATGAAAGCGTGGCAGAGAAGGATGGGAGAGTGCATTAGACTCCAGGGGGAATTACTTCGAAGGGGAAAACTTGTAGTTTGGATTCTAAATAAATCTTTTGCGACACCAGTCCTGGAACTTTTCTGACACACCCTGTACATGCAAATGTCAATAAGTAGATCATTGAGGTTGTCTTGCCATCTATCTATTTATCAATTTATTTATACATTGATCTGTCTGACAGTCAATCAGAAATCTGTGAAACAGTTAGTTTGTCTATCCCTTCATCAGTCCATCCATCCATCCATCCATGTGACAGTCAATCAGTAAATAAGTCCAACAGGATATTAGTTAATCCACTCATTGGTCAGTCTATTTCTTCATCCATCCATCCATTCATCCATCCATCCATCCATCAGTCAGTCAGTAAATAAGTCAAAAAGTCTTTCCATCAATCCATCCAACCATCCATTCTTCCATCCATCCATCAATGTCACAGTTAGTAAATAAGTCGAACAGTATGTCCGTCAATACATCCATTAATCAATTGGTCTATTCCTTCATCCAACCATATATTAATCCCCCAACGATCCATCTGTCAGTCAGTAGGTAAGTAAGTCAAACAGTCTGTCCGTCCATCCATCAATCCATTCATTTTGTTTTACAGTCAGTATTTTTGTCTTGCCATCAATACATCCAATCATTAGATTATCTATCAACCTGTCTGTCTGTCTGTCTGTCTGTCTGCCTGTCTGTCTATCTATCTATCTATCTATCTATCTATCTATCTACTGGTTAGTCTGTTAATGTCTTCATTCATCAATTCATCCAACCAACCATCCATCCACCCACCCAAATACCGATCAATCCATCCATTCATTCATCAGTCAGACCTATCCATTTATCCACGATCAATGCCTTCATCCATCCATCAATCAAGAATCTGTTAGCTAGTCTGTCTGTCTGTCTGTCCTTCAATCCATCCATCCATCCAACATGCCGTCTATCTCCTTTTACCTGTCTTGGTTTGAGTGACAGTGGCCATTAGCTAATCAATTTCACCTGGACGTACTTTTTCTTGATAATGCCTTTTAGCTTTTCCTTGTGAATACGGAGGTGTTTTGAGCCCAGAGGGAAAATATTTCTGCTTCAGTTCTTGGTTGACCAGAGGGTCTCCTTCCAGCTGAGCATGCTTAGAAGATCTCCAAAGGGAGATAAACAGGAGCCAGCCTGATAAGGTACCACCAGATCTGGCTCCTTTCGATGCAAAAGAGCACCAGCTCTTCCACGCCTCTCCTGGATGTCCTAGATCCTCACCTAACCTTTGAGCCTGAGCCCAGACACCCTTCAGAGGAAAACTAATTTTAGCTGCTCGTGTCTGGGACATGGAGCAGCGCAGACAAGGCTGGCGTTGCCTCCTTTTAAGATATTTTCTCACTTCTTACGTCATAATTCTGAGTGATTCAAAGTTAACAGTGGTTTTGATTGCTTTTAGTCACGTGGCTGGAAGTAGTAAATAGAGTTCTTTATGAACTTTTTTGGGATTACTGTTGCCTTTGTTGGAGAGAAAAGCTAAAGAGAGAGTCAGGAAATGCCGGGAAAACAGAGTAGGGATGGCATTCATGCAGCATATGATCATAATGTGGGAGTCAAACGACTAAACAGTGCATCAAAAAATGTTGCTTCCTTGTTTAAGCGTCTGCCCTGCCATAGGAGATAAACCACATCCCCATATGGACACTATATTTAAGATACGTCTGTCATCTCTGCAGCTGCTATGTGTCTGCCAAGTGCTTGATAGTTGTGTTATTATGTTGTCATTCCCTCCTACTTAAGAAGCATCTTTTCATGTGATAATGTTCATCATACTTTTACTGTTGTAGGAGTATATAGCCCTCTTAAAGACTGAATACAGGAGTCCAGGCAGACTTAAAACTGTCCTGGCATGAACACGAGGTGGTTTTCTTCTACACTTTTTCTGCCAAGACTGTTTAACACTGTTTTACTGGTTTGACTACAGTCTGATGACTTGAGAAAAAAAAAAAAAAACAACAGAACTTGGAGCAACCTGTGGCACAAAACGCTTGAGGGAGAAATAACAAAAGACAAAGATATTCTGAAGAAACTGAATGAAAGGATCTGGCACAAACAGAAGCTACACATGATTGAACACAAATCAGTTTGGTCTGACAGTAAAATAGATGTTTGTATTGGCAGGTTAAAAGATTGGATATGTCAGACAGAATCCTGGCCATGAACACTGATGATCAACCACAATATCAATTACATCCATCTCGGGATCACTGTGAGCTGTAAATAAAATCCTCCCTTGTCCTGTAAGCTCATTTAATGATTTCTTCATCTGACGTTTATTAGACTTTGGCAGTGCTTCTCTGGAGAGAACAAAAGAGGATTGTTTACTTTACAACAATGAAAAAGTGGACCTAATAACATAACTGTACTTTAAAACAGAGAGACTATGACTGTATTTAAGCATGGCTGTTTCTGTATTTTCTTACACAGCACATAGCCTTAACTGCATCTACACATGTATACTGAGATTTTTTTTCTAACTTGTCTCTAATTGAGTGAAGTGACAGAAGATTTTACTTTCATATATATGTTTATAGCGGTGAAAAGGTGAAAATCAAATAAGAATCATGAGGAATCTCAAAGTTTTAATAGTTAACTCAAAATTAAATGCATTTAATCCAATATTTAGACTGAAATTTCAGTTCATATATCAGATTAATTCTGTTAAATGTGTTTTGTGTTGTTTACTATAAGATTTTTTAATTCTTTTTTGTGCTCCTGCTCCAATTAAACCTAAATATGATCTGAAACACACTATGAAGAATAATTACTAGGCTGAGAGAAACTATTCGATGTGTTTGTCATGCTTCAAAAAAAAAAATGGTGGCTTTATTTAAATACACATATGTTATCTATGTATGTATGTATGTATAGATAGATAGATAGATAGATAGATAGATAGATAGATACATAGATAGAATTAAAACTAAGTCACTTTGCAGAACAAACTATCACCAATACATGTTGAAAGTGGAGCGAAAATGTCTTTTCCATTAAGAAATGCTTTTAGTGTTGTTTATTTCCCATTTAATAAAGAAATGCAGTCCAGATCTGATAAAATGGCTGCTAAAGCTGTTAGCACCCATGCTTATCTCTGCACATGCAGTCACTTCCTGCTGTTGTCTTTTTGGTAGCTCCCACCTCTTCCTGCTTAAAAGGATGCTGATTGCGCTGAGGATAATCATTGTTGATTGAAGCGTAACAAGATGATTACAGATATTGAATCAGGTGGAACCAGTTGCACTGCAAGGTTAACCTATGGGCAGGATGGTATACATATTTTCTGAGCAAGATTTAGATCAGGAATTTCCTGCTGTGATGCAGCAGAGCTACTCGGTGCACATTGTGTACACATTCATCATCACCACAAACATGAAACTAGCAGCTAACATGACAGTCATTTCCAGTTGGCGTGAGGTCCACAGATATTTCCTGACAAAATTTCTCTCATTCATATATTTTGTAAAAGAATCTTCGATCCATCACTCAGGCATGCTGGTTTCAAACTCCATCAGTTTGTGCAGAACTATCAGACATGGGAGAACATTTTTGCGGTCTTGTCTCTAAAATTTGGCTGGACGTCAAAATCAATGCGACTCTATTCAGGTCAGAATCATTCTGGTATCACGCAGAGTGTTTGCCTGGCAGTAAAGTGCAGAAACGATGTCACTGTGGCCTCAGTATTGGCTTATCAGTGTTGTTTCTAAGCACCCCCCTTTATGAGGGACCTGCAGCTCAATCATCAGGACCTCTTGTCTCACATAATACTTAATGTCTTAACTTAATAACTTGTTTTACTGCTAATAGCAGCTTAAATATTTATATTTTCCATTTACACATCTCTTCCTAAAAGCCATAAAAGGCCCATAAAGTTTCCCCCTGAGATTTAAAGATTTCCGTGACAATGTAAATATTCACTTTTATATGTGCTGTTTGTAAAAGGCTAATTAAACATCAACTTAAGAACAGAATTAAGAGTTTGTGAGCCACTCAAATTGTTAACTCCACAAACTGAGGCAATAATGCATGTCATGATTTAATTTTACGGCAGTTTTAGACTGTATGAGGTAAACTCTGTAACAATCCAGCTTCTGCCTTACCTCACATCAACAAACTTTACCACTGAAATAAAAACACAGACTAGCCGAGCACAGGAATTTAAAAGCAACATAAACTGACTCAGACCTGCCAAGAATGACCTCAACATCTGAGGAGTTTGTGTTTGTGGTGCAGGACCGCTATGATGTTAGATTAAACTATTAACACTTCACGTCCACACACAGCTGAACTCAATAAAAGAACATAAGCATAGAAAAGACAATCATGGGACGCAAACACTGGGCAGATGAGAGGGAACAGAAAATGATCTGAACCATTTTGGTAAAAATATGAAGCTTGTCTTGGAAAACCTTTGTTCCAAAATACCATCAGTGAAAATTTTTAAGAGGCACAAGAAACAAGAGAGCAAAAACCGAAGAATTAATCATTTACACCAGAAGACAGCTGCCACAAAAATATGAACACATGAAAAAAGGAAGTCATTACTCATCACAATCATGTCTTCTTTTTAGCCAACAAGTCTTGATAAACTTTTCTCTCTTTCACTAGATCAGCATTGAATTTATTCCCCATAAATGCATATATTTGTATTTATATAAATGAAGAGTATGACTTCTGCCTGCTCTATTGTAAAGAGTCTTAAGATAAAACTTGTTATGAATTGGAGCGATACAAATAAATTTTGATTTTTGATTGACTGACACATATACACATCTCTTTCTCTCTCTATCTGTATACACATATACAGTGCCCAGCATAAATGAGTACACCCTGTATTAAAAGTAATGTAGTAGTCAATATCTAATAGAACAAAAGAACAATTTCCAAAGTTTTGAAAAGCTGAGTTTAATAGAACATTTTTGTACCATAAGATGAAAATAAGGGTAATATGATATCTAAAATTTAGCTTTGCTCCCACCCCTTTGATTGGGTGCTCATTTTTGCATCCTGATCTCAAATTGAGAAAAATACTTTTTTGTGTGCAACTTAAAAAGTCTTGTTTGCAATCAATGGTCCACATTTGAGGGAGTATTTTGTGGTATAGTATGCCATAGAAAATGTTGATTTTGAAAGAAAACTAAAGGTTTTCTGACGGTAGCATGGTGGCATAGCAGGTAGTGCGTGTGCCTCAAAGCAAGAAGGATGCCGGTTCGATCCCCGGGTTGGGCAAGGCCTTTCTGTGTGGAGTTTGTATGTATGTTCTTTCCATGAATGCGTGGGTTCTCTTCGGTCACTCTGGCTTCTTCCCACAGACCAAAAAGAAAACATGCTCACAAGGTTAACTGATGACTCCAAATTGCCCTTACGTATGAGTGTGAGCAATCGATTAGGGTGCACCCCACCTCTCGGCCAATGTCAGCTGGGATAGACTCCAGCTCCCCTGTGACCCCAAAAGAGACAAGTGAGAAAGAAAGTGGTATAGATAATGGATGCATGTTTATATGCACATACATACATCCATAGATGTATCCATCCAGGTAGAGATAAAGGGACAAAAAATAAGAATTAATGATGGCAACAAACCCATTGACGCCCAGATCACAAGTCTGTCCTCATATTTGTCTCTGCTGAATATAGATCTATCCGAGGATAGCCCTTGATATGTGGAAAATCATTTTCAAGAGGGTCCTCATGTCTATGTGCAACATTTAAATCTATAATGAATCTAATCTGGAGAGGATTGATTTTGATTAATTTAGCAGCATCTAGCTGAACTGCCATTAAGGTTCAACTGGTCTGAAAGTATGAATTTATGTTAAATGAAGGTCGATGCAGGATAGAGCACTTGGAGGCAAGCAGGTCCACACCAGCAGGTCATTCTTGATTATTAGTCAAGTCCACACTGATATATGTGTCTTGTTTGAAGGAACTACCATGCATTTAATTCAGCTTTTTTGTTTTGTTGATGAGACTGCAAAACGTTCCGTATAAGGCTCTGACTATCTGTAAAGGGTTGGAACTTTTATAATGGAAAATAAAACAGATCTTTTCCCAGGCAGCTGGTTAAGGAAGAATTAACTGTCCGCAGCGATCTTCTCTTCCGCCTCTTGATTTGTGCTCTCCTGACAGAGGAATCTTTCCCTCAAACACACACTGGATGAATCAGAGCTGCCACACAGAGCTTTGATTATCTCTTGTGTAGTAATTGCTGTTCTCTAGCAGTGTTTAGGTAGTCTTCAGAGGGGAGTTGCCCAAACAGCCTGAGTGCTTCCACATGCTTCATCTTAACTTTTGGTTTGGTTTAATGAGAGCCCGAGTCCTAGCCACCATGTCCTCGGTACTTTCTATGATGCCACATCAGTGACACAGCATGAGGCTTCTCATTACATCGAAGTGATCAAGTTTGCAGAGATGGAAATATGCTAAGTGCAGGCCTGGGACTCGTCTGTGCAGAGATCTATGTGCCTCCAGAGTGAAGTCCAAGCTGTGCAGGCAGGCATACCCTGTGACTCGACTGTTATGCATCCTGACACTGCACATTACTGCAGAGCAAGTCCGCTTCCAAGTGTCTGAGGAGCTGATGGTACAGGAATTTCTCTGCATTTCATCCATACAGCTTTAGCTTCTGCTTCAGTCCAGCTGGAAGGTAAAAACTGCTCCGAGTATCCTGCAAATGGGTTGTCTAACCACAGTCAAACCACTTGAATGGCCCCCAAAGTATACAGCCTCACTCATGTGGCACTCCGGCTCGGGCAGTCCCTCTGCACGCCGACTCAGCTGAGGTTAAAGTTTCAAAGAACGAGGCTGATATTATAAAAGTAGATTTATTGATTTCTTTTTACATCCAAAAGGAAGGAAGTGGCCACAAATGATGGCTGATCATAAACAGACACTGTCCTGTTGAGCTCTCATGTAAAATCTACCTTTATAATAAGACGATTGGGGAGATTTCCCAGAAGCAGAAAATTAATAGCTGCAGTATTTGACCACAAAATGACTTTTAGGGGTTTTAAGCACTGAAGGGGGGGCAGGTGGCCAGAATCAAGGAGTTCAGGGCTGACTGTGGGACTTACAGCTGGCTTTCAAGGTTTGGGATCTCTGGAGCGCTCCAAGAAGCCAGTATGGAGACATCAGAAAACACAGAATCAATACCCCATTAAAGTGAAAAGAAATAGTTTCTAACTACACAGCAGAACGTTGCAAATGTCAACTAAGGCTTCATTCACACTGACAGTGGGCCCAAAGCTTACTTTTTTGCCCATATTAGGTTAGATTAGATAGAACTTTATTAATCCCCTGAGAAAACTCCCTCAGGGATATTAAGATTCCAGCAACAGCATTACATAGCAGATAAAAAGATATATATGATTAGGGTGACCATATTCTGAAAACCCAAAAAGAGGACCTTCAGCAGCATGTGTTAATATTGTCCATGGTCCAGTGCAGTGCTTTATTATTAATATTAACCCTTTTACTACTATGAATATAAATGACCGCCTGGTCTTTTTTTGCCTTTTTTTGTCAATAAATGTGAAAAGAAAATGCCCATTGAATAAATTACTTTGCACCTTTTTCAGGTAAAAATAAAGCATTCTAGCAAGTGTTTGTCATTATTAATGTGTAAATGCCTAAAACAGTGTGTAATTACAAGAAAAGGAAAAAAGAGATTTGAACTTTCAACAGGTTTCTCTTTATAAAAAATTCTAAATGAACATTAACATGAACACTTCTGAGATGACAAAACAGAAATTCGACCTATTTAACATTATTTATAATTTTTTTTATTTAATATTATTTATATTATTTAACTATTTATGAAATCCATAAAACAAGAAATATGATGAAAAAGACGACGACAAAAAAGATGAACTAGGTGAAAATACAGCAAACAAACAGAAAGAAAACACTCCAGAGTGATACTAATTTCATTATTTACAATATTTTTACATTATTTACACAGAAAATACTGATAAACCACAGATAAATGATCTACATGTTTGTCTCTGAAGCCTTTATGTACTATATATATCACTGAAAAGCTCCTTCTCAGCTTTCAGAGTCTGTTGGAGTTATTTGGATAGCGTGGATATTCGAGGAGTTACGGTAGTTTGAATAATGCATGTCTTTTTCTGTCACCAGCGACAGCTTTGTCTGTTGAACAAGCTGAGCAAAAAAGCCTGACTTTTTAGGGAATTTTATTTAAAAAAAAAAAAAAACCTGGACATAATTTTACAACCAAAAAGGAGGACATGTCCGGGAAAAAGGGGACATATGGTCACCCTATACATGATGAGATATGTGACCATATCTGATCTTTATAGCAGTCTGAATGGAACAAATCAGATTATTTCAGATTGGACCAAGACAACTTTCATGTATGGAGATAAACCTAATACATATATGATGTTTTTCAAAGCAGGCTGCCCAGGTATTGTCCTGATAATTTCAGGGTTGCATGAGTAAAAACGGCTAAATACACCTTTCATGGCTGCTGGTTTGGTGGAGTGGTAAGCAACCAGGCGCAACCCATATATACACGCTCCTGCTGGCCTGGGCTCAAATCCAGCCAGTGGCCTCCCTCTACTCTCTCTTGTCCCCCTTCACAAGCCTATCCATTGTGTCTCTCTCTCTCCTATCAATAAAGGCCCAAAAATGCCCAAAAAATAATCTTAAAAAAACCACCATTCATTATTCAAAAAAGTGAGATGAAATTAATCAGTTTTATTTTTGTGTGTAATGGTATTTAACCATCTATGAACCATGCTGCTCTGTTCTAAAGCATAAATGGTATGCTCCCTTTTCCTTCCTGCAGTATTTATTTTCAGTGACATTGCAGTGTCTTTTTATGGACATCAATAACAGCCTGCTAAAAAAGACCTTACAAATAAACTTGTGGCTTGCAGTTGTGTTACAAGTGGCCTCTTGTCATCACTCATTTTTAGCAATGTTTGAATCCAGCCTCGGTTTAGGCCCTGTGATTTTAACTTTTAATCAGAGAAAGCTCACTGCCTCAAGCTGCCTGTTACTCAGTCAGCTGCATGTCTTGTTTTATTCCCAGCCTCACCCTTCAGCCACGAGTTTTACGGTTTAATGTGTAGCTGTGTTGACTTTTAATCAGGGACGCCCCTGGTCAGGACCTGAGCGGAATAATGTCATGAAGCCCTCTGCCCTCTTAATCCAACTTATTCTCTATTCATTTAGTTTAGAAAAAACCTAATAAAATGCTGTCAACTCCACCGCCTACTCCTAAAAAAAAGCTGTAACTCCTTCATTCAGAGACATTCTGTTCCTGCAGCTCTCTCCTCGGTTTCCCCATCTCTTATGTGTCTCTCTGCAATAGTTCATCAGCAGTATGGATGCACAATAATGGATTTTTCTGATTTTTCAATATTTGTAAACTCATTATCGCAGATACCAATACCAATGTTTCTTTTTAAGAGTGCAAAGCCTTTACTTTATGAAAATTGACTTGTTGCCTTCAATGTAGGAATCTATTAGTGTAAGACCAGAACAGATGTAAAGCCCCAGTCACACATTCCCATTTCTCATGGTAATTGTGCATGACTATACATGATTGGCAAGGCTGGTTTGATCGGCATGATACGGGAAGAAATGACTGTCTCTCACCCAGACACACCCCGTAAATACACCGTCAGTAACGCTTCTACAGCACTTCAGGGCGTTCGTCCCACTTCAATTAGGTCGATACAACAATACGACACGACGTCAGCCCCTTTCGAGCCCAGTTTGCATCATATAAGCCCCGATTGAGCCCCGTCGCTCGCATTTTTGTAGCGTTTACTTCCCGTACAAGATACATAAGAACAACGTTCATAAAGGATCACATGACGCATTCCGAAGGTCTATAAATACAAGTCACGAACACAGGCATTATCATCACAGTTGAGGCACAATCGGATATGTCCTTGTCAGTGGTCCTCAGAAAGCTTTCTGGATTGACCCACGATCAGCCCGATTGAGCCCAGTACAGCCACGCTAATACTCTTCGCCTTAGGACTGCATTAGGCTTCCACCTCGCTATACTGAGAGCGGTGATTCTCCACAACAGTTTTGAACAGTTCAAAACAATCTGGACCCTTCCCCATTCCCCGGCATTCGCCCACGACTATACAATGCTGATCCAGATCAAGTAGTGCATGCACCACGACCAAAGCATGTTTCATCAGGATTATGACAATCATGCACAATCGCCATGAGAAACGGGAATGTGTGACTGGGGCATCAACAAGACAAATATTTAAGTCTTTCAGTGAAACTCTTGATTTTTACCCATGCAGTGATGATAAGCTGAAGTATTATGGTACATTCGTGAATTTTATCAATATTTGAGCCAATATAAGGGATACATGTCCAGTTTATGACTGATTTAACGGCTGTAAATATCTACAAAAATGTAAATGTTGGCCAATATATCCTGCATCCCTGGTTTAAATCAATTTTTTCTTCTTCGACCTGGTTTTTTGATTGTGGGACAGTCTCTTAAGGAGGAAGACTTTTTTCTGTGCATGTCTCAGAACGATCAGCACTGATGTTTAGCGGCACAGAATAATGAAAAATAACAGCTGCACTCGCAGATCAACAACATGAGTTAATGAAAAGTTGCAAACAGATGAGAACAGATACAAGAGAAGTGCAGAAGGAGCTACTCATATTACCCTGGCAAGATAATTCAAGGGTTTTGCGACACACCTGCCATGAAAATCATCATGTTTTGTGTTATAATGATTAACAACTTGAGACCAGTCTGGGACCCTAACCCCACAACAGAAAGTCTAACATGTTTGATTTTTCTCCTGCCTCAATGTTTGTCCCTCCACGTCAGAGACATTGACTGATCACAGATGTAAACAGTCCAAAGTTCATGCCTTCAGAGCCACGAGACAAAGGAAAAGTTTGTCAATCTCCGAAAACAACATCCCTGCCTTCATGATGAACCACCACCAGCCTGCATTTATCGTCCAGCTAGCATATTTATTAAGATGTTTGGAAAGACAAACAAAAGCATAATACTTTAAATACAGTATGTTTGCTTGCTGTCCTCAGTGTCAGCCCTCCCTCTTCCAGTGTTGTAGTTAAATTCAGTTAATTTCAACCATTTAGTCTGTCATGCTTGTCGGGCACGATTTCATGGTTGCCTAATCTGACATACTGACATTTGCAAGCGTCAAAAACAAACCTGTAGTCTGACCTCAGCATAACAGACAGACAAACAGGCTGACAGATGCTCAGATAAACAGAGGGATCGACTGACAGATGGATGGATGGTCTTTCCTAGCTTGTCATGCAGGAGATTCTTGAAGCTCACACACACTCATGATCCTCCAGATGACTCTTGACCTTCTATCTCTCTCTGGTATGCACAGAGGCATTATTCAGTCTTTCACTCACAGAGGTCAAAGGTCGTCACTACAGTCTGTCTAACTGCTGCTTGCCCTTCGCAGCAACACCGCTCTCGTCAAAGAGCCTGGACCTTAAAATGGATTTTAGTTAAAGTTTTACAGTGAAACTATCATGCAAGAATGTGCCATAGATCAACAGGTACCACTCATGCACCTTTTGCCCGCCTGAAGAAACCATTACTCTTCATTTCCTGACAGTGCAGTGGTTTTCTGACGTGACTCAGGCTGATGCTAGGAATCAAAGGATGACCCCCGGCTTGACCTGTGGAGGTGGTTTAATTCTTGTCTCGCTGTGACAAGACGGTGTGAGTGCAGACTCAGAACATGTAGCACAGATTAGTCCCAGATGGCCTGGAGCACTTTAAAAATCCCCCGAGCTGGAGGAACACTTATTTGTTCCTTTTGGACTGAACACCTTCAGTCTGCTCTTTAATGGCTGCTGTCAACAAGAATAACTCACCTGGTCCAGGATCTGAGGGAGAACCAGATTATTGGGTCTTTGTACTTTCAGTGTTGGGAGTCATATTTAAAGACACGTGCGTCTGCGTGGTTGAGACATGTTTGCATGGAAGAATATATGGATTATAATCCAAATTAAAATGGATGAACAGAAATGCTTTTTCATTTTCAGAATAAAGATGCATAAATAATCCAAACTGCATTTTCATTTTCTTCATTAAGACTGCTCATTCTGTGACTTAATTGAAAAGAAAAACAAATGAATGTTTAAGATTTAATTTTCAAAAGATGCCCCAGCAGATAGTAACCAAAATTCAATTCAACAATGTCAAATTGAATTTTGGTTACTATTTACTGAATAGAAAATGAAAATGCAGTTTGGATTATTTATTATTCAAAAATGCATCTTTACTCTGAAAATGAAAACGCATTTTTGTTAATCCATTTTAATTTGGATTATGGTCCATATTTTCTTTCATGTTTGCACGTTGATTTGAGTCTGAAATGGAAATGGAGGCCTCTCCAATAAGATCACAAGTTCTCATTAAAAGAGCTCCCCACCACCACCACCATACACACCCACACACACACCCAAACACATACACACACACACACACAGTTTTTGAAGGCTCTGTCTTTAAGGAGGGACTTAGTGGGGATCAGGTTCTCTGACTCCAAACTGTCTGGATTTTATGGTCAGATCATTAATACAACTTTGCTCATCTGTTCTGGGTTTACAAAGACCTCTAAGTCATGTATATCCACGCTGATGTGTACTCTATGTCAAACTTTACTGGACTGTAAAGAGTCCACGTTCAGGCTTTTTTTTTAACCCTTTAATGCCTTTTGTATCATATTTGATACATACTTTTAAGATACCTCTGTCTAATCAATATGGTCAACAAATAACTAAAAAAAATCTGAATACAATCAGATAAATGATAAAAATATCCTCAAATGGATTATCAGTTGCGAAAAACACCTTATGTATCAAATGAGACATAAAAAATAAATATGTTAAATTTTATGAAAAATTTGATATTTTTAGGATTTCAGTAGAAAGTGAAATAAACATTTCAGCTCCAAAAAAATAAGAATTTTCTGGTATAACTTGTATTTTCAGGCATTAAAGGGTTAAGTTTAAGAGCTCTTTAGCGTGTTTGACAAGTCTCCTCCATGCAAGGCTGTCCAAGGCCATGGCTGGACCACTGAAAGGCTCCACAAATGGGCCCCAGATTGGTTCTTCCACATCTTCACGCAGTCATGACCAACCCAAAAGTTACGTTCTGCCCGGCTGTGTCATATTTGCCAGGTTTGTGTGGCTTTTCATTACTTGAGGGTCCCTGACATAGGCCTCTGTTTTTCTTTATGATTTGTATGCATGGCTTGACAGAGTGCCTGTCCTAAAACAAAAAGAAACCTGATCTGACCACCAGCGTCATTGATATTACAAAAATAAGGGGCCAACACCATTTAAAAAAAAAAAAAAAAAGGGTTTATGTTTTCAAACAGACAACAAGAAAAATATGTATATTTGTTCATTTTTTTTCTTTCCCTGCCTTGCCTCACTCCCAAGTTCATGACAAGCAGATAGACACCATTCTTTCAACTCTGCATGCAGAGCTCGCCCACTGCTAATTAGCTTAGCTCAAACACTGGGAGTCAATGGGTAGTGTTAGCATGCATCTGTGTACAGTCATCAGATAAACTCTAAACGGTCCTGTGTGCTTGTTGTGACTCGTGTTTTTTTTTAATCTATTTTTAGACCAGGATCAGCACTCTATATAATTTTCAAAAGAAATGCATACAAAACTAAACTGCACAAACCACTGCGGACGTGCTTGAAAGTAGGTCAACAAAACAAAGACTGATTACAAGTAGAAGAAGATTATACGGTGACAGTAGAAGATAACGTAACGTAAAGCAGTAACAAAGTCACAACAGGCACACAGGACCGTTTAGAGTTGCTGAAGAGTTTATCTAATGACTTTAGCCAGAGGTGGGCTAACACTACCCATTGACTCCCAGTGTTTGAGCTAAGCTAACTTAGCGGTGGGTGAGCACTGCCCGTCTCTTCCTTGTTGCTGCAAGCACAATCAAAAGAATGGTGTCTATCAGCTTGTCATGGACTTGTGAGTGAGGCTTATCCCTTTAATAAGAAATGCTACATTTTCAGATTTAAAACAGATGTGGTTAATGTGACTAGGGTGATGCGTAATCATATTCTACGTTGACTTGTGGACTTCGGAGCTGGTCTTGTTAGCAATTCTAACATTAGTCTCACTGTGCTTGAAAGTGAATGCAACATAAGCTTACTTACTGATGTGATATTTGGCCAAATTCCATCCATAATACCCTGCTTTTTTGTTCCCTTGCCTTGTTTGATTCTTGTTTGGTTTGGATGGCTTTCATACCCACCCCTAACCCCACCCCTGGTCTGCTTGGAAGCAAACCAAGATCCCCTGATTTCAGATGGACCAGAGTTTGGTTCTTTAGCTTCACACCACCCTAAATCAACCAAAATTTTCAAAAAAAGTGAACTAGAATTACTTTGGTCTGGACCAAATGTGTTAGGTATGAAGCCCCCTTTAGATTTGTTTACAAAAGAGAAGATTGGTTAGGATTTAAATCAGCTGATCTTTACACCACTACCCATCAATCATAACTCTTCCCTTGATCTTTGTCTGCAATTAATATACTGTACTTACATCCAAACGTCTGTACTTCGGACTGACTCTGTTCCAAAAGCCTGCTGATGGTTAAACACACAGGGGTAGCCAAAGTTAGATAACTGCACAGGCCAGACCATGAAGTCCATGTGGCATCCAGACCAGCTGATGGCAGATCATGGATCAGTCTACTCTCAAGCTTTAAATTGTGCCTGTCAAACAACCCTATTGTTTTTTTTATTTCAAGGCATATAATCTCAAAAGCAGTCAGCCAAACAAAGAGAAAAAACAGCCAGTGTTCTGCCAGATCGAAATTGAATCTCTCAGCTTGAGTTTTGTTGTTAGATTGAGCAACAGCAGCCTCCCCGCCTGAATAAGCAGAAATGTCCTCAAACACATCTGTCCCATGTTAGACTGTGACCTCCACACCTCCTGCAGGACGACACAAAGAGCAACAGATGCTTTTTGTTTGTTTCTCAGAGGTGGCATCACTCCTCATTTTGATATTTGCCTTTCACAATCCAATAAAATAGGCTGCCAATACTTGTGCAGTTTGCTTTCTACAAAAACTTAAGATGATGGAGCTGGAGAGGGCCCGAAAAACGAATGAAACACAAACAAATGAATGCTACTTAGTGACAACAGTATCTCACTTTTCTACTTTTAAAGTCAATTCTCTACAAGAGTTGACAGAGAGGATGGTGTCTCTCTACAAATGCTTGCCTACTTTCTGCAGTGTTGGCAGCGACCTTGGTTCCCTCATAAGAAGTGACCTTAAATCACTAGTTACAGATGGAGATCCGCAGCCTTTTGTAATCAGGCCTATCCTGCCTCAGAGCAATGCTGATAAACTACAAGGGCTGATTGATAAGTTGTGAGCCTTAAATTTAAGGGTTTGACTTTTGGCAGACATATTGCATTAGTTTTCCAAAAGTCAGTTCAGAAAGTCCTCCACTGCATGTATGACGTCATCATCTGACCGAAAGTGGGTACCGGAAATGGCCTTTTTCAATTTTGGAAATAGATGAAATTCTGATGGAGTGAGATCAGGCGAATAAGGCGGATGCTCAATCAATTCAAAGCAACAATCTTTAATGGCAGCCATGGCAATGACAGACTTGTGAACAGGGGCATTTTGTCCATTTTGCAAAAGTCACTTGCCTTGTTTACTTCAGAGTGCTACCTCTTCAACATAAACTGACCAAATGACACCAGTCTTTGGGTGCACAGCCTTAAATAGTCAGGGAATAGTATAGATGAAAAAGGACATCCCTGCTTATCTTCTTCAATACAAGGCTCACAACTTATCAATCAGCCCTCGTAGTCCATGCTTTTGTTTCCTCTATACTGGATAACTGTAATTCTCTTCTTTCAGGCTGTCCTAGCAAGTCACTTAAGACGCTTCAGCTGGTTCAAAATGCTGCAGCACGTGTACTGACTAGAACTAGGAGAACAAAGTAATATGAGAGGTAGAGCCTTCAGTTATCTGTCTCCCCTTCTTTGGAACAATTTACCAAACATGGTTTGGGAGGCAGGTGCCCTTTTGTCTCAAAACTTTCCTTTCTAAAAAAGCTTTTGGTTCGGGCCAGCTCAGGATTGGAACAGCCTGTACTTAAAGCCCCAGTCACACATTCCCGTTTCTCATGGCGATTGTGCACGATTGTCATAATCCTGATGAAGAGTGCTCTGGTCGTGGTGCATGCACTACTTGATCTGGATCAGCGTTGTATAGTCGTGGACGAACGCCGGGGAACGGGGAAGGGTCAGATTGTTTTGGAACTGTTCAAAACTGTCGTGGAGAATCGCTGCTCTCAGTATAGCGGGGTGGAAGCCTTATGCAGTCCTAAGGCGAATGATATTAGCGTGGCATGTACGCGGCTCAATCGGGCTGATCGTGGCTCAACCCTGAAAGCTTTCTGAGGACAACTGACAAGGGCGTATCGGATTGTGCCCAGACTGTGTCCTGTTCAAGGCGACACAAGTGACGGGGCTCAATCGGGGCATACGTGACGCAAACTGGGCTCAAACGGGGCTGACGTCGTGTCAGTGGGATGGAAATTCATGGAGTCCTCTTCGTATAGTTGTATTGACCTAATTGATGCGTAAAGTATGCCCTCGAAGTGCTGTAGAAGGTGTATTTACGGGGTGTGTCCGGGGGAGAGACAGTCATTTCTTCCTGTATCATGTCGATCAAACCAGCCTTGCCAATCGAGTACAGTCATGCACAGTCGCCATAACAAATGGGAATGTGTGACTGGGTCATAAGTTGCAATGGGCTTAGACTGTTCTGAGCTTCTCCTTCTCCCTCCTTCTTTTGGTTTTGGTCTTGTAGGCTGCTCTGGATCGTTTTCTTGGCCAGCCTGCTAATGTGGACCTACAAAGCTTCAACTACCACAGCTGCAAATATTTGGTATTTTTTATAGCCCCATTGCAGCTTTTGATACCTTTATATATATATATTTAAAAAAAAAAAAATCATATTAATTTGGACACCCTAACCCTTTCGGTTGGTTAAATAGACAGAGTTTTTGAATTTCAGCCCCATGTGTTCATAATTTTCTTTTTTTCCTGATCTTTCCTTTTGACTTGATTTTTTTGTGGTATTTTGTGCAGTTCGCAGCTTCTGCAAGATTTTTACCACATAACAACCAAATAGTTAAAAGACACTCATTTATTAATTACTTCTCATAAGGGACAACAGTTTTTAAACCGTGTGTGTGTGTGTGTGTGTGTGTGTGTGTCTTTTGTGTGCATGCTGATCTGTTTCTCTTGGTGTGTAACATTTATGATCTGATCTTCAGGACTTTGGGGTTAAACAGATCATGTTTCCCTGTATTTAACTCTAAAGTCATTGCCCACAGGCAGGACACTTCGGATTTGATTGATATAGTATTACATGTTCCCTTCACATCTGAAGTCAGACAGTTGACTACAGATATGTATTTATTAAAGTTTTGTTCTATTCATTTAATCATTATTACTATTATTACTATCATTTGTTCATTTATGTCTTCAATCTCTAGGTGAGAGGAGGTCTGTGGGTTGTGTAGAGTGGGAGTTGTTGTTGGGGGGTGTTATTTGTTACTTGTTTGGAAAATGATAATTTGCTGACATTGCAGTTGTGCGTGTGTCTTTTATTATATGTTTAATAAAATGTGTTAAAAAAAAAAAAAAAGAAAAGAGAAGACAAAAATAGGCGCATCAAATTGGTCCATAAGACTGATATGAAGCCACCACTTTCTCAAAGGGTCAAGATAAAAGATGTTTTAATCTAGAAATCTTGATAAAAAAATTGATTTTTTTGTGGTGGATCCACAAATTGAAAAATTCTGAAATAAAACCTGGCATGTCAAGGAAACATTAAAAGCTTTATGTAGGGATACATTTGACCTGCAGGTATTTTTGAATTGAAAAAAGTATGATGTTGACCCCATAAAGGCCCCTTTAAATCAATAATACAGTTAACACTGACTATTTTTGAAAAAACAGTGGTTTAAGTCATTTTGCCTTATGTCTAAAAATGATGAATATCATTTTCTGCCAGAGAGAATCAAGCTACATGACAAAAAAAGTCATCTCTGACAATCAGAGCAATGAAAACAGAGACTGTTGGAAATAATAATAATAATAATAAAAATGTCCCTTAATGTGAACAGATGTGGTCTCAGGATGGTGACTGCAGGGTTCTTAGTAAAGACGGACCAACACTGACCTCTGCTGATCAGAAACAAAAGTGCACCCCAGTTGAAAAAAGCCACCTGAATGGATAAACTACCATTTTTATAAATTTGCATCGCATTGTCCTGATTTCAACAATGATCCTTTGACTTTATTTACTCCACCAGCCTTTTGCCAAATTAACTGTTTTTTTTTCTCTGCTGATGTGTGCATTACTCATAAAACTTTGACACCAACATGAAGAAATGTCTTCTGCTTGAGAAATTAAAATCATGTAAATATTGGACAGACTTGGAGCTTTAAGAATCAATAATCTGTAAGACAGACGCTCAGCTGGTTGTGCTGTCGGATGATGGGAGAGTTAAAGTTACTGTTCCAAGGTTATTGTCCAGTTTTTTTTTTTGATTTACTGTCATATTTTTAAGTCCTAATCTGTTTTTCTGAAACCTTTCAACCAATCTTAATGTGTCTTGAATCAGCCCCCCCAGCATGTCCATTTTGCAAAGGGTTTTGATGACAGACATGCAAACAGGTTGTCACCTCTCAGTCAAAAGGGTTTATTGGTTTTTCACATTGTCAGCTGGCCTCAGCATCATGAAGAGATGACAGTAGAGTTGCAAAGGGGTGGAAAATTTTTGGTAAATTTCAAGAAACTTTCCAGAAACATTTCATTGAAGGTCAAGCTGGGAAATTTGGAAATACTCCAAATAGGAAACTCCCCATGGAAATTATGTAAATGACTTTAAATTTGGGGTAATTTAAATGAAGTGTATCATATCCAAAAATAAATATAAACATTTTGTATTGTCACAGGCAGACATCCATGCAAAATAATACAATTAATAAAAATTACATTTTAACAGATTTATTTGTAAGGAGAACTTTATCAAGCTTTAATTACTTTATTGAACCAAAGTGGAGCGTAAATGTCCTTACTATAGAGAGGTTTGTATTGTTGTTATTTGTTTTTCATATAATAAAGAAATTTGCTCAAAATCTGATAAACTTGCAGCTGCAGCTGTTAGCATCTATGCTAATCTCTGTAGATGCAGTTTCACTCGCAGCTCCACCTCTTCTTGCTCTAAAGGACGCTGATTTAGCCGTTCTGCTTTGAGCTGGGCACAGTCACTGCAGATTGGAGTTTGGCAAAATGGATCTGCCTGATTACAGACACAGAATCAGGTGGATCCAGCTGCTGCGCAAGGTTAGTCTGTTGGCATGACAATGCAAAATCTTAGAGATGGATTCTGGTGACACTTTCAGGGACGGTTCCACAAGGAGGAAGTGATTGGATTTTGGTGTTGAAATATTTTTAAGGATTTGTTTACTATGCAAGATGTGTCAGTTTTACAGACTTTAATAATTCAAAAAGTTTTCTACGGATTTTAATCACATTTTCAGGGAATGTTGATCATGACACAAGGGAGAAGAAGGGATATCCGAATCAGGATGTGGACTTTTTGCAGGGTTGTTGACAGTGTGAGATAGAGCAGTTTTCTACATTTTTGACAGTAACTTGCCTGAAATGCTCTCAGTGTACTTCTAATGCAAAAAAGGAGTTCAATAAAAGCAGTTACAGCAGCTCATATTGCTGTTTTTCGTCTTTTCTCTGCAGCTTTTCTCTGTTTATTATTAATTATTTAAACCTATTTGATTTTTAAATTGACTGGCAGGCCACGTTGAAGTATTTAAGCGCTGCATGTGGACCCCAGGCCACCAGTTGCACACCCCTGGTCTATATTGATACTGTTGAGGGGAAAAAAAGTGTGTGCAGCCCTCACTAACATGAGATTTGTCAGAGATGGAGTCCACTTTCATCAGGATTTCTTATTTCTGAAACAGTAGGAAAGAGTAAAGAAGCTCTAAGAAGAGGAGGGTGAAGAAAAAGACTTCTGCAGGATTCAATTCCCCAGACAGCAGGGGGAGAAATGGTTCGACAGGTGGGGGGTCTTAACCACTGAAACATCACTGTGCTGGGAAATAATGTGTCAAATATCCTGAACTTAGTCAAACAAAAGCAGAGGAATCATGCAGATGGGAAGCTGCAACATTTTCCCATCAAACTGGAGACTGAAATCCTTATTTTGCAGTTTTTCATGTTCCGACACTGCAGGTGTGATTTTGAGCTACCAGGCGAGCGAGGATCTTCTTCTCCAAAACTGAAGACAGAAACACTTTGCACCTTGGATCTGTGTGCTGCTCTCGATTAGCAACATGCCAAAAAACAGTTTGTCACTTTCTCACTGCAGACACGAAACAGGTCTAAAAGAGAAATACTCTCCCTACCTTCCTGTCACCAACAACAGAACTCTGCAATTTATCATTAAACATTTATTCTCCGTGTTACACAGTGTTCCAGTCAAAAATGTCTCTTAATCGCTTTTGGAAACAGGTTGAGTAACATTTTCTTGTTTTGAATTTTGGCAGAATTAAATGACATAACTCTAGAAGAGAGTTTTCTTTGCTACTGAAGTTTTGGGCAGAATATTTATGTAAATGTTCTTCGACTTCAGCTTGTTGTCCCCTCAAGGAAATTGCTGAAGTCATGACTGTGTTCTGAGACAGGAATGAGAAGCAGGAGAAAAAATCAGAGACAAGAAGTCTTATTCTGACAGCATGGAGCGCAATGTCAAAAGTACATGGCACATACAATTTAGGGTGTGTTGGTCCATATTTTGCTATTTTGACGACGTAACTTGTCTTACAGAATATAAAGAGGTTCACTTGGTAGAAAATGTTTTGTTGCCATACATTGTGTGTAAGAATCTCTTAAAGGGACAAGATGTAGTGTTTTAAGCAATTTATGAGCTAAAAACAATGTCTACATTCATATATATGTCCTCATTTGTGTCAAGTTGACTCTGCCAACAATCTGACTTCTCATCCTGAGCGAAGAATTTCTTATCTGTATTTACATAGAACGGGTAAGTCCTATAGAGGCTTCCATGTCCTTCTGGTCTATAAAAACTATGAACAGCCGAGAGGGACATAAAGCACTACCTAGTACTTCTGGCTAAGGCTAAACGCGTTTTTGCTCAGAGCCAGCGTGACTGAAATGGAGTAGGAGCGCAGCGAGACGTGATGTCACTGCCCCGGCAAATTTGAAAGCCCAACACTAATGATTCAGTGCAGTTAGATTGAAATAACGTACCTCTTCACCAGAAAAAAAACTCAATGAAGTGATGGACGACATGTTGACATAGCTTCTAGGCACATACCGCCTACTGTAGAGTTCAGCAGTTGCAACGCACATTTGAAAAAGTGAGGAACTAGAGAGCACTATTCTACTGACTGCACCACTAGATGGGAGAACAAACTACACATTGTGGCTTTAAACTGATATCCAACATATTTGGTTATATTGATTTATTATCAAGTAATACAGGTCCAAGCTAAAGTTTTGTCTCTGTGCTTCAGGATTTTTTGACCTTATCACCTGAATAGTGACTGTTAGAGACCTGACATGCCTTCGTTGTTTTTACAATAAACAGTGTGCTGGAGCCAAAAAGGAAAGTTTATTTCTTGAAGCAACACAAGAGAAACTAAGAGCACACAGAGATGTTTCCCAGTTTGAGCTTTGAAACAACTCTTCAGGACTTAGACGAGAAGGAGAAACCTGAGAGTGAAAAAGAAGGTAAGAGCAGAGCGTGTTTCTGAGGACTTCACAGGAGAACAGGGTTTGTAACGGATAAACTGCATGAAGATCAGGGACCCGACTTCCTCAGCGGCTCTGATTTTACTCTCTGGGTGGCAGCTCAGAATTCTCCACGCGGTTCTGTTCTGAATCAGACAGAACAACGTGGAGAAAGTCTCTGTGATGCCTGAGGAGGCTTAAAGGTTCACGAGGTTGTTCCACAGCTGCAGAAGCAATCCACAAACTCTGTGAGCCCCGCTGATGGAAACAGACATTCAGATTTCACTGAGGGTAACACTTATTTCATCTGTTCTTTAAATAACTAATGTGAGAATTAATGTAAATGTAACTCACTCCAAACAACTTTATTAATCCCTCACTGGGCAATTTCTTTGGAGCAGCTTGTGCGTAAAAAACAGGACTAAATTCACCATAACATACAAACAACTGATAAAACTAAGAATAACATGCCTGGAACTGCACCCTGATATGAATAAGGTAGTACCTGAATCTGATTTAATATAAGACAACATAGGATATAAATGGTAAAAAAGGTTCAGTCTGATAAAATAAATGTGCAATGGTAAGGATAAAAATCAGCAAAAGGATATATACTTATAAAAAGAAAGAGTAATCTGACACCACACAATCATTCATGCTCAAACTCATACCTAAGGGCAATTTGGAGACACCACTTAACCCAATGAGCATGTTTTTAGTCTGTGGGAGAAGGCCAGAGTGTGCAGAGAGAACCCACGCACACACAGGAGAACATGCAAACTCCACACAGAAAAGCCCTGAACAACATGGGGGATCAAACCAGCAAGCTTCGTACTGTGAGGCACATGCACAACCACTGTGCCACCCGCTTCTGCATATATACATATGTGTGTGTGTGTGTGTACATATCAACATATATATACATACTATATATACATACATATACATGCATATTAGGGATGCACAATAGTATCTCTCAATATTAGTATTGGTACCTGCCAGTATTGGCAGGTATTGGCCTTAAACTTTGAATATCAAATCAGCCGATATTGACATTTTTTCAGATATTCATAGTTGATAGAGTGGCCATATCGATCCAACATACTGGCAGTAAAACTGTTAACCTACACAGATTTACCATATTGCTTCACCCTATTATCACTGTGGGTATAATTAAAAAGAAAGATGTTCATTTTTCAAGAGTTAAATGTTGTTTTTCATATTTTACATCTGTTCCTCACACAAACTCTCACTGAAAGCAACAAGTCAGACTTTGTAATGTAAAGACTTTCTGCTCTTGTCTAAAAATATTGGCAATAATGCTTTAGGAAATACTGGCATATCAGATGAATCTTTTATCGACATCAACTCCATCCATCCATGTATTCATCCAGCCATCCATTCAGCCCTCCATCCATTCATCCATACAAATATCCATCCATCCATCAATGAAAATGTCCATAATGACTCCATAGATCCATCACTTCATTCATAGATTTGTCCATCCATCTATAATCTATATCTTCTCTCTTTCAGGTTTCTTGTGGATCGAGCATATCTCAGCTGACTGTGAGCCAGGGGTGGCCTAGAAAGATCTAGTTTTAATAAGCTATAATCTAAAACCTTCATGATAAACTGAAGTTCAGTTCCATAGACGTCTGCTCCTTCATTATTAAAACTGTATTGAATGTGTTTTATGACACACCTGGCACTGACAGCAGACATACCCACACATAAAAGCCGTACCCATCTCTGATATCAGCATGTTTTCAACACTGCAAAGGAATCAAACTGATGCAACCTTGACTGAAAAATCTAGTTAGTGGTCGTGCACAACAAAATAAGAGTCAAAGTGGTTGCTTAGCAACAGATAAATCACTCTGGCCTTCCTCCAGCAGCAGATACTGTTTGAGGATGTTTTTCATCCCATGATGGAAAATCACAAGTCAACGTGACTCCTGTTTGTCCTCCTCAGTCGACAAAATATCAGACCTATTTCAGCCCAGGGAGGAAGGGTATTTAATTTGGAGGGTCAAAGGTCAGCAGAGGCTTGTAGTTGTTGATTTGGAGCAGAAGAAAATGATGAATTTAGACTTAATAAGAGACGGTTGCTGGGGATTTGCATTTCTTTATTAATTAAAAATAAAAACATGAGATTTTCTCCTGATATATATTTGAGTATGAATATATTTATAGATTCAATAAAAAAATAGTTTAACCGGGATGGTTTATTAAGTAGTATTATATGTGCTATAATAAGTTATTACTTACAGATAATTTTAATCCATAGTACTATATACATATGTCTTTAAAAGACTGGCAACTTCATTAGGTATGCCCATTCAACTGCTTGTTTCAGCAAATAGCTAACTAGTCAAATCACAAGGCAGCAACTCAATGCATTTAAGCATTTAGACATGTCAAGACAACCTGTTGAATTTCAAACTGAGCATCAGACTGGAGAAGAAGGTGATGGAAGTGGTTTTGAATGTGGCATAATGTTGGTACTGCTGCTGGAGTATTTCAGAAACTGCTGATCTATTGGGATTTTAACACACAACCACTTCTAGGGTTTACAGAGAATGGTCCAAATAAGAGACAATACCCAGAAAGCAGCAGTTCACTGGGAAAATGTTGAATGTTGTTGAAGCCAGAGGTTAGAGGAGAATGACCAGAGTGGCTTGAGGTGATAGAAAGGACCCATTAAGATAAATAACCTCTTGTAACAACTAAAGGAATGCAGAAGAATATTCCTGAACACACTACACTTCCAGTCTTGAAGCAGATGGGCTACAGCCACACAAGACCACGCTTGGTGCCACTCCTGTCAGCTAAGAATAGGAAACTGAGGCTTCAGTCCCGTTGGCTCACCAAACTTGGACAATGGAAGATTGGAAAAATGGTGTCACTGCTTTCTTGAACATGACATTGAATTCACTATACTCCAGTGGCCTCCACAGCCACCAAGCCTCAGTCCAATAGAGAAGCTTTGGGATGTGGTGGAATGGAGATTCTCATCATGGATGTGTGAGGCTGTTATTTAAGTTTGGACCAAAATCTCAGGAATGTTTCAACACCTTGTTCACTCAATGCCATGAGGAATTAAATCAGCTCTGAAGGCAGGAGGGGGTCCAACCTGGTGCTATCAAGGTGTACCTAATAAAGTGGTTGATGACTTGATATCATAACTTTCTAACTTTCTCAAAAATGATTATTATAAATTCCTGTTTTGGCAAAATAATTCTGTAATTATCAAAAATAGACAAACATATCAGTCATGATTTCATAAATTTCAGAAAGGTGTACAAGAGTAGGTTGATGCTTGTTTTACACTAATGCATATTTTGCTGTTATATAAAAATGACAGATAATGCCTCAACTTATTACAGTTTTCCTAGAAAACATATATTGATATAAAGGTTTGTATTATTGTCATTTTAAAAATGATTAATTCATAGAGTATATATACTGTTAAAGATGTTTGAACCCTCTTTTTGATTCACAGAAAAAATCATTTAATGTTGCTTTAAAATTTTCACATGTATTATTTATGTTTCTTATTGAATGATAAGTTTTGCTTTATCCTGTTTTACATTTTTTAAATAAACATTTTAATTTTCTTTTCAAAATTCAAACTTAAAACCAATGTATATGATAACCTGTGGTTTGTATTCCCGATCAGGCAGCCACTCACCAGCTCTGAGCTTATTTCACACCCTTGTTGTCCATGTGGGGGCGCTATTGCATCACTTTAGAGGTCAAAAGCAGCCGCAGCCTCTCACAGGTGAGCCTCTCACAGTAAAAATAACTCTCCTTACCTCAGTATGGTAATGATGGGAGTTTCCAAATGCAGGCTGGAGTGCACCCGCGCCGTGGCTCGCGCTCTCAGGTGAGTTGATCCTTTGATGTGGCAGAAACGGTCTCGCTGCAGGTATCATTAGAGGGTTTTTAGAGAGCCGCTCCACCATCAAAGCTCAGCAAGCTGCTCTTTGTGATGGAGACTCTGTTTGGGAGCTGAAAGAGTCGAGACAAGAGGCTCTTTTTTATGTTCTTAAAAGCAAATACAGAAACATGCATCACAGTGCACACAGTGGTTTACCAAAGGATTCTTTTCTGCCGTCGTGTTTGTGATTAAAGGTTTGGATCAGGAGTGGGCAAGAGGTTACCACATTAATGTTACTCTGAAAATGTTAAAGGACACTCCTAATGAAAATATCATAAATACTACAAAAACAGGCGGTACA
The DNA here is from genome assembly GCA_037902135.1 of Cetoscarus ocellatus. NCBI lineage: Eukaryota > Metazoa > Chordata > Actinopteri > Labriformes > Labridae > Cetoscarus > Cetoscarus ocellatus. Next base: position 105,685 of record JBAMNC010001315.1, read on the forward strand.
GTGGTGCAGCAGGAAGGTCGTTGGTTCAATCCCCTTGTCAGTCAGGGCATTCCTGTGTGGAGTTTGCATGTGTTCTCTCAGGGCATTCAGCCTTCTCCCACAGAACAAAACTAGAAAGCACTTGGAGAGCGCAAACTTCCGCCAAGCTAGCTCACATATTGCTGCTACATCTATAAGCAATAGTTCCAATGATAAAGTTACCTTCATTATATGATTTATTACCCTGAAAACCAAGCACTCAGAATCATGTTAAAAATCATTATTAGTTAGACAGTTATTGAGCAAAAACAATCGTTTGCTAATCTGGATCACCACCAAAATCTAATCATTTCTAAGTTGGGCAATTACCAACATCTCCTGAAAATTTTAGCAAAATCCGTCTAGTAGTTTTTGCGTAATCTTGCTAATTAGATGAATTGCTGACTCCAAATTGCCCTGAGTGTGAGTGTGAATGGTTGTATGTCTCTCTATGTAGCCCTGTGATTGGCTGGCGACCGGTTCAGGGTGTTTCTCATCTCTCACCCAATGTAAGCTGGGATAGGCTCCTGCCCCAACTAAGCAGCTGCTTCTGTTTTCCCCTCCCAGCCAAATGCCAGCTGAGCTCCAGCCAGTTACCAGCCAACTATCAGCCAACTTCCAGCCAATGAGAGTCTAAATAAGTTTTCAGTTCAGCTTGTTTTTGTTTTCAATTCCGCTACATATTGTCATTTTCCATGCTAATTTAATTTTTTATTGACATGTCTAGTAAAATATAAGTAGTACAGGTTACATGTTTATCATGAACCAGCCGAGACTGCCAAGAAAACTGGGAAAAATGTAGGTGTCTCAATCTGGATGAATAAAACTTGGTGATTTAATATATATTTGGGTTTAATTAAAAGTAATCCAGTGATACGTAACAGAAATAAACATTCGTGCCATCATCTCCACTGAAAAGATCAGACTAAAAAAAAGATAACCAGGAATTTTTCCTGCTACATGTAAAGTAAATTAAAAATCAAATATAGATAATAAATATCAAAATTGTATGACAATAAAAGACAAGAATACTTCAGCATATCAACCACAGTAGCAACAATTCTCAGGTAGATTAATAAAGTCACTTAAGTAAGTTCTGTTGCTAAATTAATAATGGTAGTTATTTAGACTCTAAGTTTTATGAAGCCAACTTAATTTATCAAATCCATTGAAACTACAGTTAATCTTTATTATTTCACACTGAATTGTTTTATTACTGTAATTTTTGTCTCAAAGTCTGCTTTACTCCACTTATACAAAAATTCTCAAGGATGGCATAGCATGAGTATTGTTTTAAAACAAGTAGAATTGACTAAATAATACATTTAGTCTTTCATTCTCATTAAAAACAAATATTAATACTGTTATTTCACAGGCAAGGCAAAGACAGGAAATTGAAATATAGCCAAATAAGGATTTAAGATCTAAAATAATTTAAATAATCAAGATTATCGTTTAACTTAGATTCTTTTTTGACTTTACTTGTTGTCCCAAAATTCATCATTGTCCCATCCCTATATGATCATAGTGAATTCCTCAGCACGGTGCAGTAACTTTTCCTCTTAAAACTTTGAATTCATTTCACTATTTAGACTTTAAAGTAAGTACAGACTGCAGAGGGAGTATTTTACATTTTGTTTTTCCAATCCCTCCAGGATTTCTGAGTCTTTTCTTCTTCTGTTGCAGCTTTAAAACGCCTGATTTCACAACAGCTTTTGGAAAAGTTGCAATCCATGGTGCAATGTTTGGAGGCTCACAGCTGTAACATAGGACGTGTCACTCAGTGCTCTGCTGATGGATTAAGTTTGGTCTCTGTGAGAAACATTACAGTTACTGTATGGACCTGCTTGCACAGAAGAAAATCTATGTTTGGAGTTAAAGCTGGAAGTGGTTGATTGGTCACTGATCAGGTGATTACTAAGGTTAGTGCTATAATTAAATATCAGTGTGGGGTCAGCCAGTAAATGAGCATAGATCTCCATGTACAGATATCTAACAACATGTTTATATGTCCATAGTGAACATTTTCACACACTGATTGCATCAAATTCAGGTAGGCATGTGGATTTGCAGTGTTGCAACCTGTAGCTCTAGAGATTTGATTTTTTCCCCCTAATTCAGAATGAAGTTTGTTTGATTGAAAGCAGTGTTAATTTTGACAGCACTTTTAGTTTTAGTCCTTTTCCTAAACTATCTTTTAGTTTTAGTCATATTTAGTTATTAAATTGTTTTAATTTTAGTCTAGTTTTAGTTGATGAAATTTCACAACATTTTAGTCGATGAAGTCTACAGTAAATTTAGTCGACTAAAATATGAAGTGTAAAGTGTAAGCCATTTTTTATGTTTCCTTTAATTTCTGAAGTCATGTTTTACACTTGGATAAAATTAAACATCCAATAACCCTTCATTGATGCTAGTAAAGTTTGAATGTATAAATGAACAGAAAGAAATTGAACTTTTGTGTGAAATGCAGTCACCTTTATTTAGGCTACCTGGCAGAGCATCTCAGTTACAATACCAGAACTGACAACAAACAGTGAACCTGCTCTACATGAACATATCAATTCATAAAGAGAGGAGCTCTGATTGGATCACTCCACAAATTATCCCACCACCACCAAGCTAAGGCAGCTGTGATTGGATGTCCCTCTGAACTCATCCAACCTTTCCACACAACCAAAGCAGCTGTGATTGGATATATTCCTAACTTGTCTCTACTTTCTACATGACCAAATTAGGTCTGATTGGATTAAGTCTCTGTCAAACATTTTAGTTTTTATTTGTTGAGAAATATGTCAGTTAATATAGTTTTAGTCCATGTGCCCTTTATTTTTTTTTTTAGCAATAGTCTAGTTTTTGTCAGGGGAAAAAAGGTTGTTGATGAAAACTATGACGAAAATAATCAACAAAATTAACACTGATTAAAAGGAGAGAAACACAAATGTGCGTCTGGATGTTGAAAGTGTTGTAGTTAATCTGCTCTAAAATGTTTGACACCTGGTCTTGCACTGCTGTTTGATACAGAGCTAAAACTCTGCAGCTTTCCTTCTCTGGTGTAATCATCATGCAGGAAGTGACGCTGCTTCATATTCACGTCTGTGAGCAGCCGTGCTCATCTCAGCTCTTTAATTGATGCTGTTGATACACTTTTTAACTTGTAACACTGAAGTAAGGAAAAAGATTGTCGGTCTGCTCTCATATTCCGAACACTGACTTCCGCTGCATGTTTGACGACGTGTTGACGTCCCCCTCCACCACTTTTCCCCCGTCCAGCAGGGACTACTTCCTGCTAAGAGGAGCAGGAAGTCAGTGAGTTACCCGGTTATTATCCTGCTAAAATCAGGGTTGCATGTGTGAAAAGGGCAAAAGTGTGCAAGCTAAAATGTCTAGGCCTTTAACACCACCACTTTTGACATATTTCCGGATCCTCAAGCAATCATAATTGAGTTGAAGGAAATAAATTTAATGATAAAAATGTATCTATGATTCTTCGGTAAACTGGGTCAACAGTTAAATATCTAAATTTTGCTCCCCGTGATGTTTTTATAACAAAAAACAAAAAGATTGATGCAGAAATGAAAGAAATCCATTCAAGCCCAGTATAATCCTTAACAGGCAGGCCAACCAGCAGGTTGACCTGCATATCTGCTCCTCAGTTTGGGTAATATAAAAAATAAAACCTGAAATGTTGCTAAATGAAGCGGAAGGAACACAATGTTACCAACAAAAGAAATGTTGCAAATGTGTTTCTTAGTTTGGAAGTCAAAGGGTTAAGAAAAACTTACTCTAACATGCTGAACTTCTTCTTCTTCTGACCCTTCCTGAAGAACTTCACGCTCAACATTAAGCACCCCCTCTCTCAAAAACAACAGGTTTCACTGTAGTTTTCCCCCTTTCAGTAAACACCATGTCTTAATTAACACAAATGATCCTTGAGGGTGCGCTTATCCTACACGGCAAGAAAATATAATGAAGTAATTAAAGAAAAGCAACTTGCGAGCCACTTTGGATAATTGGAAAATAATAAGGCAGTGTTTCCGAAGACGATAAGATTAAAAAAAAAAAATTATTAAAATGTTTATAAATGGCTTCAGTTGTTTCAGTGAGCTGGAAATGACAATATTCTCATTATTCTCAATTTTGCCTCAGGTGATTTTTCAGGGAGTTACCCTCTCAAGCCAATCAAGTGCTAAAGCCAGATACATTTTGAGATTTATCTGTCCTTAGATAAAATTTCTAACTAAAACCACAGCCTGGCAGCTAAACCTCTCTGCTAGGAACACCACTGCCAGAGGGTGAAAGTAGAGCGGCGTGACAAGAGGAAGTGCGGGGGAGGTTTTAGTGACTGAGTGATTGGTGAGCCTTGAGTAAGAGTGGACATTAGTACAAGGTTTGGAAAACTAAACCTCTGCAAACGCTTCCTAAAATATCTAATTAAAAAGCTAAAGGCCTGATCACATTGACCTTTAACATTCAAAATCTGATCAGGTCATCATTGTTGAAATGACTGTGGAGATCTGTGCAAGCCCACAAAGCCTTCAAAGCCTTCAGAAGAAATCACATTGATATTTAAGGAATAAATATGAATCCAACAACTTAGAAATCTGATCCATAACCTTAAAATGTAATGAGTTCGCCTTAAAGCAAGAGTGAACTTGGTGCAGGGTCTGCAAATAATCCCTTGAAGCACTCTGAAGATTGCTTCCACAAGGAAGAGCTCGACTGATCCACACGTTGAGCGTATAGCTGATGATGAAATGTTGAAGACTGGTAGCAGAAATTCCCTCACAGTCTTGCTTGATGTACAGTCTCAGTTGCTCAACAGTGTCCGGGTCTCCGTTGTTGTATTTTGCGCTTTATAGTGCGCCCAATATTCTCAGTGGGAGACAGTCTTGACATTGTCTTACTGAAATAAGCAGGAATGTCCCTGAAGGAGTCATCTATTGGATGGCAGCATGTTGCTCCAAAACCTGTGTGTGTCTTTCAGCATTAATGGTGCCTTCACAGACGTGCAAGTCACCCATGCCATGGGCATTAACACCCCCCATCCCCCCACCCCCCCATACCATCACAGAAGCTGGTTTTTGACCTTTGCTCTGATAACAGTCTGGATGGTCCTTTTCCTCTTTAGCCTGGAGGACACCACGTCCTCCACGCTTTGCACAAAAACAATAAAGTTTATAAGTTTGAACTTTAATTATCCTGTCTTTCTAGTGTATTTAATTGAATATAGGTCAAAAAGGATTTGCAAATAAATGTATTCTGTTTTATTAAACATCTCAACGTCTCAACTTAATTGGACTTTGGATTATAGATGGACAGCCTGAAATTATGATACCACGTCCTCTGCAGTTGTTGGTGCAGGGGCTTAAACACTATGACAAGGTTAAGTCAGTACAGGTGTCCCTGCTCAGGTGGACTGCCCTAATTAGGCTTATAAATCCGACTAAAACCGGTGCAGACTCTGCTGGATCCCCTCAGACCACTACCTGACATATTCCAGTTTTTAGCCCAAATCACCGGGGGCATCTATGAAAGAACATAATCCTTAATTCTCTAATTCATCACACGGCGCGCCGTAACAACGACACAGAGATGAAGGAAAAAAATGAAATCGTGTGGAGAGAGTGCAAACTTTCAGGTTGTTAAAACTCTCGGCTTATCCATTTGGCATCGGGCCCTTTTGCTCTGCACTCACATTAGTCCAATCCCTTATCGCTCTCACGGTCCAGACACACTCAGATCTGGGCCGCGGAGGGAACATTGAGTTTTATATAAATCAATACTGTGTCCCCAACACTTTGCTGCTCCCGGCACCCCGGGGAAGATTATAAAGCGCTCGGCCAGATCATCTCTCCCCCATCATTTCTTTCTGAGGTGGGAACCAGGAGCTGAATTGAAGAATGATATTGTTTTTTTTCACGGCCGACGCTAAACACAAACAACGTGGTGTTTCTTCTGGGCAATTTAGGGTCAACGCCATTTTCATTACAGTCAAGTTAGTTCATAGGAGCAGGGCAGCAGGGATGTTCACGGACAGAGAGGAGCATCAACAAACCAGGGGAAAGAGAATCTCACCTTGCAGCACAATCATTGGTCATCACTGATGATGTCATCAGGTTTAGCAATGTATCAAACATTATGTAAACAGGATGCAGTCGAAGACAGTACTGTTTTTGTTAGCATACTGTATGCTTATGTTTGTAAAATATGTTGGCCAAAAGATACAACTTCTGCTGATCTCATGGATCAATATGAGAAGTGTCCACTCTTTTTTGCTGGTCTGGAAACTAGGGCCCAATAAAATCTGCGATCACCGAATTGCATCCGGAATCACAGAATTGGACATTAAAAGCAGAATTCAATATAAATGCGGAATATCAAAGAAATGGCCGACATTTTACGTAAAAGTTTTAAAACGAAAATGCTCTGAGGGGGTCACTAAGGCTGGGGACAATGCACACGTCACTCCCCCTCCACCTCCTCCTCCCCTCATTAACAATGCAAATATGTTGAAGCGGCAACCGAGACACCGGCTAAGTCGGCAAAGAAGCTACGAAACTCCCGTCTAACTCCAGACTACAGAGCAGAGCAGTTTCCTGAAGATTATTAGGTGCCAGGGGATCAAATTGTCTGCAAATTTGTCAACATACTGTTGACCGGACCTGTAAAGATGCGTGTGAGGACCACCTGAAGAGTGAGTGATTATATTTCATTATTTTATATTGTGTCTCAGGGATAAATTTGTGTAAAGTACTAAAAACCAAATTCTCAAAAAATTAAAACAAAAAACAAAAACAGAATAATGGGAAAAATTAAAACAAAATTTGGGAAAATTAACAAATTTTACAGGGCCCTAAAAAACAGTTTAGACGTCCTTAATTCTCCATGGCAGAAACATCAACAGTACCAGTTGGAAACGTTCATTTTACCATTTGCAGACACGTGACTAACATGATGTCTCTCACATTTTCACTTGTTGGCTTTTAAGTCAGCATAATAGTTATGTGTTTTTATTTTCTTAAGTTGGATTTTATTTTGTTGATATGTGTTTTAGCATGTTTTTTTTTTTTTACATTCTGGTGATTTTTAGTATTTAGTTTTAATCTTCAGCTTTGTTTAATTTACTTAACTTCATTTTTTTCTGCTTTATTGCTGCTTTGTTGTCACTGTGCAACACTTTGGTAGCCTTGCAGAGCAGACAGACCTGCCTGATTCATTGTCTGAAATCCTGCATGTCCGTCTTGCCAACTTCAATTGTCCAACGACCTCACTTGGCTAAATGCTTAACGGCCCAATCAGGGAAGAGAGGCGGGAGCTGCAGATGTGACGACAACAGGAAGTGACTGCATGTTTGAAAACAACGGTAGCTTCTGAAGTGGTCTCCGTAGATGCGGCAATATCTGCGGTTTTATAAGAAATGGACTCATTTTTTTCTTTAAAAGAGGAGCAAAGAATGTCACTTGAAGCTTTTCTTCTGGAAAATCATGTTTTTGCTCTTCTTCTGAGCGGGGATCACTGCTGGGAAACGGGGAGAGAATGTGGAAATCCTCCATGGACATGCCGGTGAGTCTATGGTCGTCATGGTTACTCCGTGATACCTGGCGAAATCTGCTGTCCTCAGAAGTTTATTGAGAGAACTTGGTGGGCATTGTCTTTGACGAGGTTCATGGCACATATAAGTGGTAAATGATACATCTGTGTTGTATAATTTAATGTAAGACGTTGGTCTAAGGACTGAAACGTAGTTTAAGCTAACGGCTAACAACAGGGTCTAGCTGCTACGTCATACTGTAGCTTGATGTGGATTGATCTGTGAAGAGTGTGACGAGCAGAACGATCGTCCAATCACCAGCTGCAGTTGTTTTTGAAAGTTCCGCCTCTGAAAACATTTTCGAACGGCTCTTTCCCAGATGATCTAGTGAAATATCTCCGTGGCGGTATATGGAACTGTCAGTCTGGCATGTCGGGTTAACACTTTCGTAAACTTTGGTAAAACTCTGTTTTTTAAAACCTGCTAAAGTCAACCCATCGGACCGTTCAGTATATTTCACTAGTTCCTCTGGGAAAGAGCCCATCAAAGTGTTTAGGGAGGGCAGAACCTTTCAGAATCCTATCCAGCAGGTGATTGGATAATCGTTTAATTAATCAACATTTATTACGGGCCAATCAGATAATGCCATAGGCAGGAGCTACTGCGCTACAGAACGTGCTTAGTAAAACAAACTCCTGTCAAAATATATCCGAAGTGGAGCAAAAATATCCATATAATGGAGACGTTTTCAGTTCTGATATTTGTTTTCATTTAATAAAAAAAAATGTGGTCAAGATCGGATAAAACTGCCTCTGAAGCTGTTAGCATCTATGCTAATCCCTGTGAGGCCTGTCACTTCCTGCTGTCGAAGGACCCCGATTCAGCCGTGCTGCTGTGGGCTGCTCACAGTTGTTATAGATTGGAGCTTGGCAAGATGGAGATGGTCCAGCTGGTGTGTAAGGGTAATTTAAAGTGGATTAAATTTTTTGCTTGCTGGTCTCATTGACTGTATTCCTTTTTTTTTTTTTTTTTTTTTTTACATATTCGGCCCTCAGCATGTGAGAATAACATGTTTGTTATCCTCATAGTAATCAAAACGGCCCATTCCTGTGCTGAACTTGTGCTAATCTTCATAAAAAATGTCTTTTTTTAAACTAGTTGAACCTCTTTGAATAATTTTTCCAATCCCAAAGTACACTCCAGTCTTAAGGTGAGCTCATTTGTGTCATGCACAGGTTTACATAAAGCTGCCTCTTTAATCTTTTATTGCCTTAAAAACAGCTCATTGCAGCCCCACAGTTAGAGGATGTTCCAGCTTTAATGCCAATGAATACGCTGACATTGTGTTTTTTAAATGGAAGTTGAAAATGTTATTCAAAAGACTCAAGGCTAACAAGCAGTGAGCTTAGTGAGCCTTTCTGCTGCACAGGTATTCAGACTTTGGGGAGATGGGAACAGGTTGGATTAGATGGGATAGTCTGTTGCCTAAGCAACTGCCACACTCCACTGTGCTCCAAGAGGTTTCTTTATCTGTGAGGATTACACCGGGGCGCGGAGGGGAGAAAAAGAAAAAATAAATAAAAAAGCTGTTTGCCTGGAGTCAAACGGTTCAGCTCCGAGGCCAAGAGCTGTGTCAGTGCGGCGCTAAATCCTCTGCTGGTTTAAAGAACAAACAAAAGGGACAGGATCTGTCAACAGGGCGCAGGAACAAAGTGGAGTGAATCAGAGAAAAAGGTGACAAGGAAGAGGGAGGAAAGATAAGAGGCGTAAAATGAGGCTGATGTATGCTAAGTCCACTCCAGACAAATTTATCCTAAAACAGCGGCACTGCCTTCTTAAGCTCTTAGGTGAAAAGCGGCTGGATTAGATTTTTTTTAACTCAGCTGACAAGAGGAAACAGTGAGGCCTCATGGGATGTGTCACAATCCCCCAAAGCTCCTTTCAGCGAGGTGACACTTGTTAATATTATTTATTTACATCTGCGTCCCATCACGAGGCACACCTACGCTGCAGGAGCCACGGCCCGGCCTGTTGTTGTTGGAGTTTTGTGATTATGCATTTCCATAAGGAGATTACAGAAGCACTGCGATGACAGAGGGATAGAAAGACGACACAACAACCTTCAATCAGGAAACAAAGACGAAACAAAACCTGTGCTTTCATCCGTGCAGTTCAAAGGTGCCTTTGGCAGGAGTTTGACTTTGTCTCCGAATTAACGGCACCCACACAAACACCGGAGCAGGAGCGCCGGAGCTGTTAATGTCACCACGGGGAGGGCTGCTGTAAAAAGACAAACTGTTTATGCAGTCAAATAACAAGCCAGGTAAGGTTAATTTATTCATGATGATACGGTTCAGGATCCAAAAACCACCTGAAAGCTTTGAAAATCAGCACTCCAGACTCCGGTTTGATCTGGTGTGTTTAAAGTGGGAGTCTGATTATCATCCTTCTTTTAAACACGTCTGCATGTCTGATTTTTAAAAACTGAGGCTATTTTTGTAAATGTTTAAGGTGATCCAAACACAGAATAGAAGTGGGAATCATCTCATACCTTGTGATGCAACAACGACCATCAACTGGCAGCCCTGGGCCACATCAGGCCCTCCACGGCTTCCCATCTGGCCCATAGAATATCATGTTCGAAAAATGTGTGGGTTGTTTCTTAACTTACTATATCAGGGCATTTACAATCCATAAAATCATCAAAAGATTCAGAGAATCTGGAGAAAACGCTGCACATAAGCAGCAAGACTGAAAAACCAACATTGAATGCCTGTGACCTTTGATCCCTCATGCTGCATTGCATTAGGAAGCAACATCATTCTGTAAAGGATATCACCACGTGGGCTCGGGAACACTTCCGAAAATCATTGTCAGTCAACATAGTTCATCTCTACATCTACAAAACCAAAATTCAAATGAAGTTGGAACATTGTGTAAGTGTAAATAAAATCAGAATACAATGATTTGCCAACCTGTACCCAATCAAATACACTACAAAAACAAGATATTTCATGTTCAAAGTGATGAATCACACATTTTGAATTTGATGCCTACAACAGGTTAAAAAAAAAACTGGAACAGAAGCAACAAAAGACTAGTAAAGTTGAGAAATGCTCAAAAAATGCCTGTTTTGAACGTTTCACTTGTGAACAGAGAATATGGAGAAGAATCAGAGAATATGGAGGTTTCTCTGCAGGAATTCGTAGTCCAAAAAACAAAATTGAATGCCCATGACCTTTGTTCCCTTAGGTTTTAGAGCAACATATGCTGCCATCCCAGAAATGTCTTTTTCTGGGATGACCCTGATTATTTCATCAAGACACATTCTGCTGGTGTTACAACAGCGTGGCTTCAGAGTAAAAGAGTGTAGGTACGAGAATGACCTGCTGCAGTCTCCCAATGAAAATGTGTGGAGCATTATGAAGCGCAAAATACGACAACAGAGACCCAGGACTGTTGAGCAACTGATATGTACATCAAGCAAGAATGTGAAAGAATTATACCCATCAGTTTGAAAGTTAACAAACATCTTCTCTTTGTTGTGTATGCATATGAATGTAGGTCACATAGGATTTGAGGATCCATATATGATGCTTTTAATGATGTTTTACACAACGTCCCAACTTCATTGGAATTGGAATTCCTATGTAAAAGTACTTTCTTTCTTTTCTCTATAACTTATTTGTTCTTCATGCTGATCTTTGAAGGTTCAGATCTATATTTTGATGTAGGAGTGTCACTCTTTTCTCTGAATATATTTCCTTAATCACTTCTTCAAATTGTTTCTCCATCGTAGCCCTGACTCTGTGTCTTTGTCTGTCTGTTTGGCCTTATGCTTCGTGCATGTGTGTGTTTGTGTGTGTGTGTGCCAGATCTTTCAGCAGGGAGCGTTGACTCTGAGTGGAGCTGTTTGACTCCTGCCATGTCCTCACAGCGGAGGTTTGGATTCTGTCGTGACGAGTGGATTGTGTTGTGTACACATCTCTGCTGTGATTGGATTCAACCGAGAACAAACAGACCCGTAACACTGGAGTTACAACAGTTCTCACACTCAAACACACACAAATCAACATCCTAAGAGACAATTATTTATAAATAATCAAAAATAAAGCATCCCTGATGTAAACACTAACGCCGTGAACGCTCCATTAGCGTTGCGACGTGCTCTCCGCTGGGTTGAACCCCACACGCTCGTCGTGTTTGTTTGCTTTGCTGTGTTGTGATCTGGCCACAGCAGCGGGACCTCCATTTACCCAGAGTTCCCGGCAGGTCGGTGCATTAACAGCAAAATGTGACCGCTGACGGATACTGGGCCAGTGGGAACGGTGAGGAGTTATTCATGTGGCGCTCGGCGGTGACTGTGGGAGGACTTCTTAGAGTAAACACAAACACGCAGGCACTTAAAAAAGAACACGGCCGATAGACAAAGAGCTGTGATTCACACACAGGGACGGGCGCTCTAAAAAGAAACCTGAACCCTCTTTTAACATATTTTTAGTTTTTGATGACTAATACCTCCAGCAAGGGATGTTAATGCTTTAAAAATGCTGCTGCCCACAGCTGTTCTTTATAGGCTATAAGGAAGAGACAAATACACCAAAAAACACATTTAATCAAGTTGTTTTTGTCCCTTTTAATCTGACTGATCTAATTACAGAATGAATTACAGCCTTAGATCTAACAACTACAGAGAACCATCAAGTTCCCACTATCTTGCAGTTTCAGGCCCTGTCGTCCACATCATCCTGTTTGACAATCAAGCCCACATCCCAACAGTGACTCCATAATATGAGATTTTCCTTCCTGCCTGCCTCCTTGAAACTGTTTTGTTGATCAAGATGTTGACCAATGAGAGCACGCAGCACTAGGGCTGACAGATTTATAGTTTTCAGATCGAAATTTCACAATTTCAGGCGTTTTGCAGCACTCCTGACTGACCCTGGATCTGTTGTGTCAACTATTTTACACATACTATTTGACAAATTTGCAGGCAATTTGCATTTAAGAATGGCTCGCAAATGAACAGCTTACTCACAACTGTGAATCAGTTCTCATTGTTCACTTAGAAGAGCTGTTCAAAAGAGTCGACTCGTTCGTGAACGTAACATCGCCACCGCAAAAATGCTGGTAAGCAGGTCAACAACACAAAGCCTCTGTTTAGGAGTAGAAGTTGGAGTATCCCTTTAATAATAATGAAAACAGATTATTCATCATCAATATTAGATGGTGAATAATGTGTTCTGTGCTTTTGATCATTGATTTCCTTTCTGTTGTCTATACTGTAAACATAATGAATATTGCACTGAAGCTTGATGTGAAGAAAATCGTAGGTCAAATTGAAATCGCAATATCTGCCAGAAAAATCGCAATTAGATCTTTTCCTGAAATCATTCAGCTCTACAGAGCACTCTGCATAAGCGTAAAACGTGCCAAAGGCCAAACCGTAAGGGCCATTTTACATTGGATGCATTTACTTGCGTGACAGCAGCGCTGCATGCATGATTTTATTTTGGCGACCATGTTATCAAACAGAGCTCTCAGACTGCCAGCGTGAGCCATATGTTCATCTCCTGAGCCAACAATCACGAGAATAGGAGGCTTGCATATTTTTTTCTGCAAGTCATACGTGTATTTTGGCAAAAACAAACAAGAAAATGAAAGATATAAAGCCATATTTACCTTAATCCAGCTGGTATGCATGTCCACATAAAGTCTAAACTTTCAAAGTTTAAGCTCAGTTTTTCACCTTTGTAGAGAGACTCCCTTTGTTCACACTGAAGGCTTTAATTCTGTTGGTTTCCCTGGTTATTAATTTAATATTCAAATGAAGGAAGATTTAACGTGGGTCCCCCAAAACCGTAGAAGTGTGAAGCCCTGCCACCAGGCCACTGGTTGTCTTTGTGCTGCTGTGAGTGTTTGTTGCAGGGGTGTGTCCTGGTGGAGGATCATCAGCTGATGAGCTGCAGATGGGCCCAGAGCACTCAACCTGATAAGATGTTCGAGACATCTCATTTACTCTTCAGCCCTGCAACTCCTGGCCTGCTGACCTGCAAGCCTTGGCTTGGGCACTCTGACTTCCTCTGGCATGAAGATACTGGAAGGTCCCACAGTCTGGTATTTGATTATTCAGCATGGACATGGACACCTACAGTACAAACACCTACATCACTCGTGTCAAAATATGATTTGTAGATAAATACACTTCTTAAACTTGCCAAATCCAACATTGAATGCCCGTGACCTTCAGTCTCTCAGGTTGCACTGCATTAAACCAGCATCATTCTGTAAAGGATATCACCACGTGGGCTCAGGAACACTTCAGAAAACCTTTGTCAGTTAACACAGTTCATCTCTACATCTACAAGGTCAAGGTCAAACTCTACCATGCAAAGACAAAGACAAATATCAACAACACCCAGAAACACTACCGGCTTCTCTGGGCCAGAGCTCATCTGAGATGGACTGAGGCAAAGTGGAAAAGTCTGCTGTGGTCTGAGTCCACATTTCAGACTGTTTTTGGACATCATGGATGTGGTGTCCTCCAGGCTAAAGAGGAAAAGGACCATCCAGACTGTTATCAGAGCAAAGGTCAAAAGTTAGCAGTCAAGAGTTGTCAAATGTGTGGCACATAATGAAGGTTAAAATACAATAACGGAGACCCTGGACCATCTCGAAACTGATGTTATACATCAAGCAAAAATGGTAAAGATTCCTCCTACAAGGCTGTTTTCCCTGCAAAAACAATTAATTTGATCAGCTTTAACATTAAATATCTTGTATCTGTAGTGTTACCAAATGAATATAGGTTGAAAAAGGATTACAAATCATTGTATTCTGTTTTTATTTGTGTTTTAATGTCCCAGCTTCATTGGAATTGGGGTTTGTACTGCTTTACTCTGAGACAGAAACAGCAGAAGCCAAATCAACTGCCTCTCCAACCTCAAAATCAAAGGAGGACGTGAACTATAGTTCTAGAAAATTCTCAGTGGGGATCATCATCTGACAAACTTAAGTAGTAAAGAATATTTTTTATGTCTTTATGAGACTCTCTGTCGATAAAAGAAGTGTTTCAACAGTTGAAAAGTTGTTTGTGCATCACTGAGACTTTAGCATCTTAATTGTGCTGCTTCTCTAAGAATCTCAAACAGGCAAACAGCCGGCTGCCACAGCGTGGAGGAGAAGTGGCACATCACTGACATCTGCATTAACAAAGAAACCCGCGCCTTGTGTCGTGATGTCAAAGTGGAATTTTCATCGTCTGCCAACGATGTCAGAAGCCTTCGCTCGCGTCTTTGAAATGGATTATCAAGAGGTGCTCCAGCGTGCTGTCATAAGGTGGCTGTCACCGCCACCAGCTGTTGAACGCATCCTGCACAGCTGGCCCGCTCCTCGCTCCAACTTCCTCTCCAAAGAAGGAGAACAGAGCAGAGAGGTGTTGAGGTATACCTGCTCTCCTGAGGCTGCAGAGGTGCTGCCTTTGTGTCGTGCAGATTTCCTCACACAGAAGTTCAGAAGCTGGTAAGAAATGATGCATATGTATAAAGCAGTCAAAGAAGACCAAACTGTGAAGAAGGAAGCCGTGAGAATTCTTTAGCAATACAAGAACAACTCCAAACAAGCTTCTGCTGGCAGACGCTCACTAAATACATGAAATTACACATGCAAGAGGCAGCTACGGCGCAGAGGAGGGCTATCACATATTCACACAGATGCGTTGAATCTGTCTGAAATGTCACGTCACACGGTGCAAACTCTACTCTCTCCAGGAGACCCCAAAAAGATGAGCTGTGTTATAAGTGCTGTTGAGCAAGGAGGCAAAAAAAGTGAAGCAGAAAACCCAAATCAGAGGGAGTTTCTGATCCTGGAGCCCGAGGACGTTCTGCTCAACTCTCTCCAAATCCTGTGTTCACCAAAGTGTTTTTCTGCCCAGCTGAAAATGCCAGGCACTCCTCTGAAAACACTCAGCTGGGGGTGCCTGGGGAAGCTTTGAAGGAGCGGAGCCTCTTCAGCTGAGATGTTTCGGTTGCGTCTGGTAGCGCACTCTGTGATGGTGCAGCCTCGCTTGTCATTTTTAAGCTCTGCTCAGCACCACTCACCACGAGTCTGCTGCTTCAGGAGTCTGTTTCTTATTTTTTCCTAAACACAGAAATATTTCATCCGTTTTGATGACTCCTTAAGTACATTCTCGATCACCGATGTTAAGAGAAGCTGCTAGTTTTCACATGCTGATTCACATCTTTTCAGTTTGAGATGATCTGTTGGAGCTCTTGATATTTTAAGGCCCTCTTCCCCTCATAGGTTCAGTCTATTCTGATTGGGTAACTGGTCTACTTTGTGGTAACAGGTCAGAGGGTCTGCATTTATTCTATGGTCTATGCTCTACGCCGGGGTTGCCAATCTGACCAATGGGGCTTTAACTGCTTACAAAACAATCACACTGGTGAATCTATTCAGGAGCTACCAGTGCAGTAAAGAGTTGGAGAAGGGGAAATGCTGGACTTTGTTGTCTTGCACAAATATGTACTCGATCAAGGCATGCTGCTTGGCCAACCCAGGGAGTATCCTAATACAGAGCCTGTACTGTTAAATTAAACTGTATGTTTTGTTGCATTAAATGTCTAAACCTATGAAGAGAGTATTCCTGACTGAACTGTTTTGTTATATATTCATGCCACAATACCCTTTCCTTCCATCAGTTGTAAATATTCCCAGATTTCTGTATATGTCCCTGATGTACATTTTGTATATACACTGCATTTGTTAAGAGTTATTTTCAGTTATATTTCACTTAAATTTTATTTAATTTTATCCTCAATTTTTATATTTATTTATTTATCTATTTTTACTTCCTTGTGCTAGAGAAAACTAGAGTCAAACCAGAGTCAAATACCTTGTATGTGTCACATACTTGGCAATAAAAAATGATTCTGATTCTTCTGATAAAAAAGTTGGAAACGTCAATTTGGTTGATCAATTCTCCCCTTAAATAATATAATTGGTGTTTTATATCAATCAGTCAATCAAACTTTATTTGTTTAGCACTTTTCATACAAAAATTTGGAGCACAAAGTGCTTAACATAAGAAATAACATAAAATAACATTAAATTACATAATAAAGTAGAAAATTGTGTACAATGAAAATAAAAGTCCCCACCCACCCTCACAATTCACAGACAACACACACACTAAATTAATCAAACGCACAAAGGCAAAAAATGGAAATTCTAAACAGAAAGCAGAATCAAAAGACTGAGGAAACGTTATCTTTGATTAAAAATGAGGAAACACAGGAGCTAATACTTAAATTATAATTTAAAATCATAAGAAATTACATAAAAATACTATAGGGAAAGGAAGGTAAATAAATAAATAATAAAATTTAAATAAATAATATGGTAAAATGAGATAACCTAAAACCAGATATGTAATAAGTAGGATGGTAAAAAGAAAAGCAGTTAACAGAGAATAAAATTCCAAATAATAAATCTGAACTGAAATATAGAAATCAAACAGATTTAGAGGATTAAAAATAAATAAAAGGTAATAAGAAATAATAACTATAATAAGCTAATAGCAAGACTAAAAAGGTAGGTCTTAACTTTGCTTTTAAAAACATGAACAGTAGGTGCTATCCTCAGGTCTTCAGGTAGACTGTTCCAGACTAGATAGTCAGGTAGACTATTAAAAGACCACTACCTGAGGACCTGAGGGCCCTACAGGGCTCGTAGTGTAAAAACGAATCGGATAAATATGAAGAACCAAGACCATTAAGAGATTTATAAACTAATAAAAGAACCTTAAAATCAATTCTAAAAGATACAGGAAGCCAATGCAGAGACTTTAAAATTGGTGTGTGGGCTCTCTTTCTGGTCTTCGTCAACATGCGTGCAGCTGTTATACCATTGGAGAGTCCAATTAGTTGCCAATATAGCAAAGTACAACTTGTAAGAACAGTGCAATCACGGAATGAGCAATACTGGGAGAAAGCCAGTTCCTCAGTGAAGAAAGGGTCTGAAACTGGTCTTCTTGGGATGTTGTCTCACTGGGACTGCTACTTCATGTCATTGACTTCACCAATCTCTTGGTCCTAAGTTTGGAAATGGTACCAGAGCTAACACCAAATAATGCCACCACTCTGGGCGCTACCCACACATTTAGTTTCATTGCTTATTCCATGAATGCACGGTCAGACTTTCCAACAAAAGACAGTACCATTACATATTATAAAAGGGGGAATGATCGACTGAACTAACATTTCCACACTTTTAGCAATATGAAGTCTATTTATATAGACTTCTTATTGCTAAATGCTATTATATGGCTTTATGCTGCTCAAATTGACCCAAACATCCTGTAACATCAAATCTTTCTGCAGAAGCTCATGTCATGAGGCCCCACTTTGTCCAAAAAACTACAGACTTGGCTATTAAATTAAATATTAAACCTAACTAAGCTCCCTGAAAGTCGATGAATCTTATCAAAATCATTATGATGAGAGCCTTGCACAAACTGAACTACTGTCCACAGAATCTGTCCTGTGTTGTTGATCAATAAAACTGATGATTTACACCCCCTACTTTTACCAATCTTTTTCTTTTCAGGCACTTTGTCCACTACCTGTAAAGTGCTCCAACTGCTTTCTTTTGGACTGAGTCTGTTAATCAGAGTAAAACAATCCACTGAGCAACTTTCTCATTTTTGTTCAGCGGAGAACATTATTCAGGGTGCTACTCTGACACTTCTTTTGCTCTAAAATTGGTACATATCAGTCTATAATCAAGCGTTATTATGTGTCTTGGCTCCAACACTCACAGCAAACTACAGAATAATACACCGGATCAATACGACTCTTGATTACAAATTTCTCCGGGGAACTGTGCTCAGTATATACGGTTAAATTGATCGTTAACGTCACTCCGGTGTTGCTTTTATGCCAGAGGTGGAAAGAAAAATGAAACTCCAGAGAGATGAAGGGAGAGAAAGGAGCTTAAGGGACACAATAAAGAAAAAGAGGAGAAGAAGAAAAACAGAGTCCGTTGTGTGAAGTGGTTTAGTGTTATGGCGATCTATTCGTCGCCACGGTGATGACAGGAGTGGGCGGGCGTTCAATATCATAACAGCACAGAGGTGGAGCAGCAAATCCCCCTTTCCTCTACATCTATCATCTGTCCACACAGCTGTGCATGAGTCTGCAGGGGGAGGGATGTCAATCAAGACGAAAGAGGAAGGTATTAAATAATGAAATGGTACGCGACTAAAAAAAATGAGAGGAGCATTTCAGGTGGTGTTCACACCTACAGCTTGGTTGCTTGGTTTCATGTTCACACGGTAGTATTTTGAAGTGAGCTGACTCCAGACCAAACAGCCTTACGTCACTGCATTTCAGACAAAGCCCTACAAATACCAGTGCATTATGGGAAGAAAGCCAGCAGGTTTAACTCCCCCAAAAATGATCTAATATAGCAAGCATAACAGCAGATATTAAACATGCTATGTAAGCTTATGCAGATGAGCATATTTATCAATGTGGGACACGCCCTATGATATAAATGTACACAAACTGTGACACCAGATAGCATGGGAACTTATTACAACATAACACCTGCAGAGGTGTCCACAGAGAAACTGTCAGGGATGCTGAAAGAGAGCAGCTTCAAAAAGCATAACTCCTTCTGCTTGAAAAAATTCTGCATAGCAATGTTGAAAAGTAAAATGCAAACTTGTAAGTTCCAAAATTAGTCGTTATATATGTGTATATATATGTATATATACATATATATCATAAGTAAGGAAGGGGCAGAACTAGATAAGCTCTTTGTTTCTTTCTGTTCCTTCTCAAACTGGTTGTTGTGATGACATGCATGTGTATGTACTCACATTTGTAAATATATTTGGTGGACATGTACAGTTCAATGTACATATTATGTATGATGTTGCTTTGACATTGGTGTGTTTTTTTTAAAAGTTTGAGATAAATAAAAGAAAGAAAAGAAAATTAATTTATAGATTTATTAGCGATGGTCCTCAGCCTACATGCTGCCTATATGAGCTGTTTGCTTTTAAAATAAAACATTTTTAAAATAAAATATTCTTACAAATTTCTTCTGCGTTTTAAAAAAGATTGGCAAAAGTATCTTTGTCAGTTAAAAAAAATAAAGAGCCAATATTTTGCCTCACTTGGGTTCATTTATTTGATTTTGATGATTGCTTAAGCATATTCACATCCGATAATGTTGAAAAAACCTTCTAGTTTTCATACTGAGTACCCCTGATCCACATCTATTCCCTCTCTGTCTGAGACACTCCTGTCACTTTAGGGCCTTTTTTGATTGGTTGAGCTCATCGGGCAGTTTTCAGTGGCACTGCTTCATTGTTGGTTAATGCTCTACTCTGGGTTTGCCAGCTGAAGCCAATGGGTTCAAACTGCTGATATAATGATGGTATGACATCACACTGGTAGGTCTGTTCCGGTTAACAAGGCAGTTTTATGATGCTACCGGTGCTGTAAACAGGAGGAGAGGGAGAAGCCTTGATGCTGTGGACTTTTTATGTTGTCCATATGAACTATCATTTGGAGGAGCTGTAAAACACACTAAAGAGTATATATGCTATAAAAAATGAATATGGGCTTTTTAAACAAAGCAGTGGCATCATATTGATTTGAAAGTTTGCCCACCCTAAACTTTAAGTGCTAGGTAACAGTTGGTTGTCACCAGGGTCAAAAGAACTTATGCTTACGCAAATTGAAAACTAGTGATGGACTACATCTGTGCTAACCTTCAGATTTAAATCTGATCTGTTTTTGTGGAAACTTCTTCTCTTTCATTTTAAAACTCATCCAGATAAAACTTGAAAGTGTTTCCAGTCTTGCACAGTTGACCCTACTCAGAATGCTTCAATGTGAGGGCTGAGATAAAAAGAGAAAACAGATTTTTGGGGGAATGTTTACAAAGGTTCAGTGACAAAAGATGAAGTGAGAAGAGTGAGGAGACTCGGGAGACAACCTGACCTGAGATGTTTGAAACAGGATAATGATGCGTCTGGAATAGAAGATCTACCGGAGCTCAAAGAGTTAAAGAGGGCAACAGAAAACAGGGACAGAATGAGACTCTGACAGAAACATACTGTGTTTTTATTTCTGAAATGGAAGAAAAAGTGTCTCACATTTCAAAAAGTACATGCACACGCAGACACCATGTGAGCTGTCTGATGTTGAGGAGTGTTTGTGCGTTGGGTCAGGCTGACTGAGTGCTGCAGCTGTTATTTACCCATGCCTGTATGGTTGAGCGATACGGCGAGAAAAAAGCTCTGATGCTGCGGTTTCAAAGAGCCTCACCGTCTCTTTCAGCATCAAAAAGTGCACTCAGGAGCCTCTGTCATTTTCTGTCCCTTTTTCTGAGCTCAGGTTGGGTAATAATATGAGCAACAGGCCCTCTCTCACTCCCTCTCTTTTCAGTTGTGAGGCTGTCATCCTCGGCCCACCTTTAGTCCACATCAGTCCACATCAGTCCTGCCTGTTTCTCATGAATCACTCAAACTATTCTGCTTTGAAAACAAGCTCAAACTTAGAAATGGTCATGTTTGTGATCAGGTTGGTCTTGTTTTTCAGCAAAAAATGTACTTTATTAACAAAGTTCACATGTTAAAGTTGTTTGATTTAAAGGGATACGCCAACATTATTTTTTTTGTTTTTGTGTTTTGCCTTACTCCCGAGTCCATGACAAGCAGATGGACAACATTCTTTTGACTGTGTGTGCAGTAACAAGTAACGCTAATTAGCTTAGCTCAGAAACTGGGAGTCAATGGAAAGTATTAGCCTGCCTCTGCCTACAGTCATCAGATAAACTCTTCGGAAACTCTAAACAGTCCTGTGTGCTTGTTGTGACTCATTTTTTTTAACTGAAGTAACTTGTAAGATTGAGAACAATTTTTATTGGATCTGTCATATTTCAACGTGGTTTTTCCAACTACAACATAATGAGGAACCTTTTAACCCTCCTCTTGCCTTAGGGGTCAAAAATGACCACCATAGCTAAAATAAAGCAGATAAACAGAATTTAAAACCTACAATTTATTTTGCTTGAAGTAACAATCGGTATGTCAGAGCAAACGGTGAATATCTTAATCGTGTAATTCAGTCTTTGTAGAAAAGACTGAATTAAACCAAAAGAGGCCACTTATTTATTATCAGTACAATTAGAGATTTGATGACATTAGAGCTATCATAACTATTGCGAAAGCTTCTACATATTTTTGAACATATTTTGTGAGAAGCTTGTGTGGCCTGAAAAAGTACATGTATAAATAAAAGTTTTTTTTTTTTTTTTTTTTTTTTAACAAGATATTCTTTTACAGTATACTTTACATTTTAGCTCTTAGATACTTCTCATCTACCATTTAGCTTCCAGCAACAGGACGATGAACAACACAAGACACAAGGATAAGATAAAATACACAAAAATTTAAGAAAGAAATGGAAGAAATTAACATGCGAAAAAGTGAGTGTATTCATGGCAGATGTATTTCTCACATGCACATTGTTAGTTATATTTTTTGAGGATCAATAATGACATTCTCTTCTCTTGCTGCCTGGTGGATCATCTATAATGTAAAGTGGATCAGGACCAGATTCAGACCCCTCGAACAGGTTTTTACAGGCCCTGCAGAGGATGGAGACAAGCGACAGCGTTACTTCAACCTCTGTCTATATCGTCCAATAGTAAGTATTGTTTTTGTTTTCAAGAAATTTGTTTTTAAACTTGTTTATACTTCAGATATGACCCTGATAACTTGTGTTGCACCTGCATGACGAAAATTTAATTTGATGTATACATATATATATATATATATATATATATATATATATGTAAATACAGAAATTGTATCCGAAGAAAAGTCTTGTATATACAGTTATAATTTTTATCTCTGTAATTAGGTCTCATATTAAAGAGATTTGCTTTGATTAAAGTAAAATAAAAATATAAATACAGTGATATATTACGTTTTTAATCACACTTTTATGAGAGAGACCATTTTTTCATCTGAAATAAAAAGTGTTTTTTTTTTTGTTTTTTTTTAATAAAATAAACTCTCATTGCCCAAAAATAATAACGCATCAAAATCAACCTTGTTTTCAATTACTGACCTAATCAAGGCTTACTTATCCTCATCCCAAATATTCAACTTTGTTCCTAACTTTTGGAAAATATTGCATATTTATATTTTTCCTCATGACAAAAGGGCAAAAAGAAAGTATAAGACATCTATGGTTATGACTGAAGTTGCTGAAAAGATGTAATACACTGAAAGTGAAAAAAAAATATATAAAATTTTATTACACCTTTATGAGAGGGACCATGTTGGTACCAAAGGGTAGGAAGTGTAACTTTATTTTAAAGAGGCTTCAAGGGTTCAGAAAGTCGTGGAAACAAAATGGTGTCACATCCAAAGTCATATGAGGTGAGAGACACTAATGTTGAGGTGTAAACATCGCAGATTATGGATTTTCCAGGTTGTATTTTGTAACATATATTAAAATCCCTCCTGGTTATCAGGCTCCATGATGAGGCGCTCATTAAAAAGTATAAAAACAGCATTTCTTCAGCGTTTTCCTCTTACTTGTGTAATCTTGCATTTTCTCTGGACCGAGAGACCAATTACCCACCAAACAACAAATTAAAAAAATTATTGACTTTGTTTACCCCATCTCTGACTTGGTCACGGAGGCATGAAAATGGGGACGGTTAAAGGCGGTAAACAACAGCACTAAATTTCAGACACATTAATTGCTTAATTGCTGAGAGTATTTTATTCAGCGTATTAACATAAGCATTTCCTTGGAAGGATAGTGCTAGCATAGCAGAAAATTGGCCTGGGGGGGCTTAGGGGAATTAGAAAGGCAGATTGCATGACGTGGTGGAGGGAGAAGTCTAAGCTAGCGGAACCGACATTTGAGGCTTTTTCTCCCTAATTATGATCCTTCTGTGCATGTTTTAAAGTCGGCTCTCTTTCCCTCGAAACTCTTTCAAAGCTCATTTCATTCACTCGGAAAGGATTTGTCATGTGGAAAATAAGCTTCAGCGTTTGATAGTTTTTCATTTATCATTATTTTTCGGTGCGCTGATGAAGACGTATCCTTTAAAATGACACTTCTTCAGCATTTGCAGAGATGCAGGATCTTCCAGGATCCATATTTAAGATGCTTTATTATTCATAAAGAAGCACACATGATACATGCCTCGCTCTGCCTTGTTTTGCATCCCCATCGGCTTCAATTTCAAAATGTAAAATTCGCCTGAGTCTTACTGTGCAGGCAGTAATTCTCCTGTTTTCCAGACATACTTCAATCTCTCTGTTTACTTTTGTATTTATTTCTCACAGTGGTTCTTCTTCCTCCATTTCCCTCCAAACATTGCCCACCCATCTAGCGTGAAACAAAGAATAAAACCTCCCCAAACGAGATCACCCACCATGTAATCTCGCCAAACAAATGACGAACACCCGCTGCTTTAGCGAAACTCCGTCCCGGGAACGTCTCCCGCTGTCTGTGATAGCAGCTCGCGAGCACGACTAAATGCACCACGCTGACGGCAGCCAAAGCGTGGCGAGACTCTCGGCTTTCATTTCCATTTTTCTGGCTGCTGTTTGCTGACTCTGGAGATGCTTTATTAATGGGGAAATGGGAGGTAATGAAATGCTAAAGGAAATACAACTCTGCTCCTCTCCGCCCGCTCCTCTATCTTCCTGTACCTGCTGTGAGGACGCACATTATCGCACCGTCCTGCAAAGCTCACCTCCATGTCCAAGCCGGCTCACTGCAATAATAAAGGTCTGAGGAAAAGACCCCATCTGTCATTCTCTGAGCTCGGTGGCAGTCAGCACTTTCCCTGAGATATTGTAGGAGGAAATCCGTGAGAATGTTCAGTCTGGTCTCACAAAAGCTGCCCCCATCTCCTCATTTTGGTTTTCGTCAAAGGCCACAAAAAGTGCAGTTGTAGTACAAGTGATTATGACTCGGGACTTAAATCTGCTCGGCTGGACCAAAGACTCTGCCAGGTTCTCTCTCTGAGTCTCCATTTTCAGCTTTACCTGAAAACTTAGACATATTGTTGTTTTCTGATGTTTTTTGTCACCTTATGGTTAATTTAACTCAGGGATGGGCAGCATTCTGTGTTGCCAAGTCCTCTTATTATAAGCAACTTTGGGCTTGTTTTTCTCCAAAGTCGCTTGTAAATCTTGTGAGTCGTGGGTTGTGTTTTTTTGGGCTTGTTTTTACTGTGTAGTCGCTTGGGCTTGCTTTTCTGTCTGTGTGAATTCTCCCCGATTATATCCCAGCTCCCATGCACTACTACACTAGATCCATAGTTGCCAGGTCTGCTTATTATAAGCAACTTTGGGCTTCTTTTTTTAAGGTTGCTTGTAAATATTGGCAGTTGCAGGTTGTGGTTTTTTGGCTTGTTGCAAAAGTGCAGTCACTTTTTGGGCTAGTTGTGCCCCCAAACCCAGGAGAGATCTGATGCACTCTCTACTGCCAAAATAAACTCAATTCAGAAGTTACACAAATATTTTGGCCCTCTCTAAACACAAATGTAAATTTTACTGTAAAAAGAGGCAATAGCGATGTTTCCACCAAAAAGAAATCCTTATTGCAGGAATCAAATTCATTCCTAATGTAACTGTTTTCACTGTAATAAAGCTGTAGAGGATCAACATAAAACTTAGATAAAAGCCTGACTATGTCTGTTTGGTTACAAAAATCAAGGTTAGACAGCAATAACAGAGTTATAAATAACAGTAGCCGCTCCCTTCACCTCTGTAAAAAGAAAAGGATGTTCCACCTCCAAACAAAAGGATGTTGAAGAAGTAAATTAAGAGACAAATAAGAAAAAATGTCACTGTGAAATGGAAATGTAAAGTAGATGAAAATTAAAGCACACTTTTTGTAGATTTCTCTTTTTAAAAAGTAATATATCGCATTACAAAAAAAATAGCTGAAGGTCACTTGTTTTGGGCTTGTTTTTATCAATCTGGTTGCTTATTTCAGTCGAAAAATCTGGCAACGCTTGCAGCTTTGCAAATAACCTTGCACAGCAGCTGGATCTGCCTGATTCAATGTCTGTAATCTTGCCAAGGTCCAATCTACAATGATTTTAAGCAGCCTAATGCAACACGACCAATCAGAGTCCTTTATCAATCAATCAAGCAATCTTTGTTTGTATAGTGCCAATTCATAACAAGCGTTATCTCAAGACACTTTACAATAGACAAAGACAAACTCTTCATTTTATGGATACACGTATACATATATACATAAAATACATATACAAATACATACATCCAACACCCAACATGAATCCATCATGGCGACAAGAAAAAACCTCTGTTTAGCAGTAGGAAATCTTGAATGTGGATCCCAGTCTTATGATCAACAGCCATCCACACTATGCTGAGTTGGGCGGAGACAAGTGGACTAAAGTAAGAACTAAAGCTAGCGACAGATCCATGGGCCAATCATAGACCTGTCCTCTTCATATTTGTCTCTACTGAATATAAATTTTTTGGAGGTTAACCCCTTGAGATGCAACATCTTGTTTTCAGGAGGGTCCTCATGTCTGTAGGATTGTAGTGACAGTTTACGGTGATAGTGATAGCTTTAGAGCAGGAAGAGGTGGGAACTACGAGCTAAACGGCAGCAGGAACTGACTGCTCGGACAGAGATTAGCATAGATGCTAACAGCATCAGTGACAGTATTATCAGATCTGGACCGCATTTCTTTATTAAATGAAAAACAAACAACACCAAGCATTTCTCGATATAAAGGATTTGTTTGCTCCAATTTTGACATGTTTTGGCAATAGTTTATACAGAGAAGTGGCTTTTATTTTGTACTTTAACACCGCAGCAGTAGTGCCCACCTACAACATTGTGTGATTCGTTCATAATGAATGTGATTGACAGAACAATCCAATCATCTGTGGGGTATGCTTTTGAAAGGTTCTGCTCTCCCCAACTACCCATAATCTGCTATGTTAAACCTGATATGGATCTTGATGTTTTCTCGATGAACAGATTTCACAATTGACAAGTCATTACCAAAAATGCAACTTATATTGAGGAACTATAGCTACAGAGGACAAACACCAGATTGAAAGTGAATAGGATAAAAAAAAAAAAACGATTTATAAAGTTAAAATTATTTTTAGATTTTTGAGCATCAGATCCAAAGTTGACTGTGGTCTTGCATGGACCCACATGATGTACATATGCATGAAATTATGTAAAGCATTACCGCCATTATTAGAGGAGTTATTGGCGAAAATGTGGAAACTGCCTGATCTCTTAATGTTAATGAATCATTCTAAAAAAATCCACATCCCCATTAGGATCGCCACCAAAACCATAGCAGTTCTTCTTTGTGCAATGAACAACATTCCTTGAAAATTTCATCAAAATCTGCTGAGAATTTTTTTGAGCTATAAACAGACAAACGCCAGCACAAGTCTAACCTATTTTAGTACGGTCCAATATATGGACGTGATTTTACTGAGACTCCACAAGGCTGTGAAGTATTTAAAGGCTGGTGTTAAGTGTTTGCTTATTCCTGTCAAATTCAGTCATTGCTCCTGAGTGATGGCAACAACTCACATGGCATCAACAAATCTGCAAACATCAGGTCAGAGGGGGAGCAGCAGTATTGATCAGAGACTCGTCAGTCAGTGCGATCTCTAATGAAAATCCAACATGATGACATTTAAGGTTTGAAGCCAGAGGGAAAGAAAATATTCATAGAGACAGAAAACTGACCGGAGCCGAAGAAAAACACTTGAGGATGGTTGATTGACGCGTGACTTCGGCTGCGGCGTGGAAGACTTAAGCTGTTAAAACGCCTGATAAATCTCCCATACCATCACTGGAGGTGGTGAGCGTCGCGCTAATTGCTGTGTTGACACATGACTGCTCTAATTTCAGTCTGTGTTCCTTCACATTTTCCTCATCAGGCATGAGTTTCATGCTCTGTTTAGAATATAACCATCCTCAAACTTTACCCTTTAATAGGCATTACTGAAAATTATAAATAGGATTAAATGAAAGAGAGACTGCTGAGCTTTAACATGCAAACCACGTAAAAAAGACCCATATTTATGTAATATTTCTGCTTAAATTAATGCTATGAGGAATCAAAGTGATAAATTATAATTAGTTTTGTCATTGGCAAGCTACCACAGATCCAGATGCAGTCATAAAATATCAGATGTGAAACCATTTGACATTGATTTGTAATAAATTGTCACTTCTTTGATGCTGAGTGTTTCAGACTGAACTGAATTCATTTGTCACCAGAAAAACTCGCAGTGTTTCACAAGCATGTCCCCTCCAGCTCAAAATTACACTTTCATAACTGAACGGCCACGAGGGCCCAATGTGACATCAGGTCATCATCTGCATATGTCAGCGAGGGCGAATGAAGACAAGCGACCCGTGTTAGCTCAATATGACACGAGTGAGTGGAAGATACTGCAGAGGCTACAGGGACATCCTGGTGTGGAGCTGGTGCAAGTTAGAAGGGCATTAATGAAACTGGATTGAGAATGTTTGAGGGTTTTTAGATTTGCACGAAGCCTTCAAACAGAATGTGTGAAGACGTGAAGTCATGTTGGGAAGAGTAAACATAAAAAATATCAAGCTGGCTACAGCATTATGGGGAAGGTTACATTTTGACTAGCATTTGTCTGTTTGTCCTTTTGTGTGTTAGCAAAGAAGACCTGAAAAGTTCAAATGGATTTAGATAAAAATTTCAGGGAATGTTGGTCATGGCCCAAGGAAGAAGTGATCCAGTTTTGGTGGGGATACAAGTCAGGATGTAGGACTTTTTTTTAAGGATTTCTTAGCAGTGCAAGATAGGACAGTTTTCCATATTTTCAACTCAAAAAGTTCCCAACTGATTAACGGGACAATTCCAGGAAATGTTGGTCATGGCACAAGAAAGACAGGACCCAAATTTGGTAGTGATCTTGAATACGGTTGCAGATCCGGAACTGTTGTAAGGGGTTTGTTAACATTTCAAAATAGGGTAGTTTTCCACATTTTTGCTCAACCAATTTTCAGGACATTTTCAGGACATGTTGGTCATGGCACAAGAAAGACGTGATTCGATTTTGGTGGTGATCTGAATCTGGCTGCAGATCCAGGAGTGTTTTAAGGGATTTGTAAACATTATGGGATAGGGCAGTTTTGCACATTTTTGATAATAGTTTACCTGATAATGATGGAAATGCCTTGGTGGAGGTTTGCAGTGCTTGCAGCTAAAAAATGACCATCATGGGCTCCACCTTTTCTGAAAACATCATCAATCATGTCAGAAATTGTGAACTCAGACGGTTTTGAAAGTCACCAACCTATGGAGTGTTGAACATCATAAATTGGTGAATTAATATGGTGTCCTCTGGTGCACATGGCAACCATGACCCTACTGAAGGTACCAAGACATTTACAACATTGTCAGGACAAATCTTGTGAAAAATGTGGAAAACTGCCCCATCTTGCACAGTTAACAACACTTTGAAATAGTTCTTGGATCTGCATCTGGATTTGGATCACTACCAAAATCCTTCCTTGTGCCATAACCAACACAAACGTCATTAAAATCCCTGAATAACTTTTTGAGTTATCCTGTTACAGTGACAAATGCAGGCAAAAACATGAAGTCCCTTGCACAGGTTAATATGTTCCCAACCTCTAAAACAGAATTAAAGTGTGATCTTTAAAACAGACTTCAGTCATCATAATTTAGATGTTGATGATTGTGGCCATTATTTTTCAATTCGTCCTTCAAACTTTGTTATGGTTGTTCCAGATAATGTGTTGTCACTTCCCCTCTGCCCCTACACTGATCCTCCAGGCCTTGTGTTCGCTGCAGCCTGAGGTGCGAGTTAATGCGCTGAAGCGATGCAGGAAATGTGTCGCAGCCATAATGCATCTGCATCTGCATCTGTGTAGTTATGAGCCAGTCTGAAGGAGGTGACATAGCTCCCAACTAGAAGGGATCTGAGAACACAAACCTCCTCCTGCCATTATCAGCAAGTTACTGGTGAAAATGTGGGAAACTGCCCATCTTGCACTGTTCACAAACCCTTTAAAAATCCTGGATCACCACCAGAATCTAGTCACTTCTCCCTTGTACCATGACCAACATTCCCTGAAAATGTCCTCAGAATCTGTTGACAACTTATTGTGTTATTGGTGAAAATGTAAAAATCTGCCCTGTCTCGCAATGTTAGAAAATTCTTTTAAAAATTCCTGATCACCACCAAAATCTAATCAATTGGTCCTTCACCCATTTCTGACTTATCTTAAAATTTTATCTTGAAATAACATTTTGAGTTATGCAATAACCAATCGAACACATGCCAGCCAAAACATCCCTTCATAGGCAGAGGTAACACATCATTTGGGGAAACAAATGAAGTACTTGACTACAGATTTTTGAAAAATGAAGCTTTAAACAGAGAGAGGAATGATTTTCCCCTTCAGGGAAGGGTTTTTATCAAGGGCACAAACTTTTTGTATGAAAACCATCAGTCCAAATGCCCATAAATCCTCTCTTGACATGTTCGTATGTTGAATAATCAAAGATATGACAGTGGTATTTTTGTTATGATGATTACATTTTATTGTATGATACAGTTTCCTCCTTTTCCCTCCTCCATTCCCGCTCTAACCTATGACAGAGTGGAGGGGAGGGTATTAATTTAAAATGAGGAGACCTCACCTCCATTATCACAGAATTTGTTTGGCTCTTTTAATACTTATACTGTGGTAAATTCAAAATTAATTATGCATGAATTTGATGCATAAATTAGGAGCCGACACACAGGGAGGCAAAAAGCCAGATGAAAATGGAAATCAGACGCTATCAAAGGACAATGTCAAAAAAAACTTTGAGTGCGCAGAAGATGGGAAAATAAATGTTTATTCTCGGGTCACTGGGGATGTTAATTAGAATCTATTTTTTTCACTCTCCTCCGAAGCATGAATGGCGCTGGGCTCGGAGCTGAATGGGATTGCTTTTGCCGCGTCGTCTCTGATGCATCATAAATGACAGCTCGACGACTTAAAGGACATTTTCAATGACAGGTATCTTGTTCCTCTGAAGATCTCCGACCTGATGGCTCCGAGGAGGAATGACTGCAGTGCTGTGAGGGGGTGCGCTCCACATTAACTGCTGTTTACACTGATTGGATTTGTGGAGATTATGCTTTAATATCACCGTGCTGCACTTAAATCTATGAATAAAGTATTAAAGTCCGGCTCTGTGGTGCTTTCTGCTGCATGTTCAGCTGGAAAAACAAATCTATTGTGACTCTGCAGATGGTCGTGCTGGTCATTGATAAAGCCTTGGTGCCTTATAAATGATTGTTTTGTGCCGTATTATGTGTGTGTCCTTAAATGGACACTTTATTTCAGTTTCCATTGGAGGCTCCTGATTGCAGCTATAACCTCTCCACGAGCATCTGAGGAGAATGCTCTGTTTGTCAGCCCCCATATGAGAGCTCCATCTGACAAACTGCTCACAGCAGCACTTTCAGCAAACATGACGGTCATCAGAAAACATGTGCTTCTCCTCCGATGGCCCTCAGTTTAATGCCTGCAGCTGGGAAGATCTCATCACACCTCTGCTTTCTGCAGGAAGAAGCCATGTTTGTTGTCTGTTGCCTGATCGATCATTATTTCAGTTCAGAGTGACTGTGTTGAACAGTGGGTTGATGGTTAGAGACCCCACATGTGAAGATAAAAAATCAGGCATTGAACAGTTTTGATCGTACTGTGTGTGCTCTGATAATCTCAACACAGAACACACATGACCATTCTGTCCCACCACCGATCTAGAATCTAGTCCTCCAAGACAGAAATCTTGCTTGATCTAACAAAAACCAAGATGGAGAAACGTAGCAACAACTGGAAAACACAACATGGAAGAGGACATACGAGAAGAGGGAAACATGTCGGTCTTGGGACTATTTTTGGAAAAACTCCAGAGCTGGTCCTCCATTTCTGAGGTCCACCAAACTTAATGTTTCAGGTCGGCCATGCTTGTTTTTATTTACGCCTACTTCCTTGTTCCTCGGTCAGCTCGCTTCACAATTGGCTACATTCACGTCACAATTCACAGAGTCATGACTTGGGAGTCGTCAGCTTTCCCCACACACATGAAGATCTTTGGTCGTAAGTATTGAACAAGTTAAATATTTACAATTGTCGGCCCCGACCCGTTTCAGAGCCGACTATTTGGACAAATTCACTCTTAACACACCCACAGGACCACAGGATAAATTTATAGAATAATCTCATAAGACGTAAAACAATTTGGCGTTTGCCGTCCTTGGTCGTGAAGGGGGAAAGTTAGGACAAAAACAGCCTGTATGTGTGTAGCCAGCTTTAGGTGAAAATCTAAAAAGGGGAATTCATCAGGACGCTGTCTGTCTTTCAAAATGGTCTTATAGTCACAATCGCAGATGCTAAAAGACACCAATTTACACAGTCACTCTTTATACCATAACACTAGCATCTTGCTTCAGACAAATGCTTTAATAATCAGGGACGTCCCTGAAAAAGATGGATGGCAGCATGTTGCTCCAAAGCCTGTATGTACCTTTCAGCATTAGTGGTGCCTGCACAGATGTGCAAGTTACCCATGCCATGGGCACTAACACTCTCACATGCCATCGCAAATGCTGGCTTTTGATCTTTGTTCCTAACAGTCTGGATGGTCCATTTCCTCTTTAGCCTGGAGGACACAACGTCCATGAATGTTTGTCCGACTCTCTGTATTTGGCCCTGTAATCTGCTGGCAACCAGTTCAGGGTGTACCCAACTTCTTCCCAGCTGTCAGCTGGGATAGGGTCCAGCCCCCCCACGACCCCAAAGGGATAAGCGGTATACATCGTGGATGGATAATAAAAGTTCTTTGCTTTTTTCTGATTTATAACCTCCACCAAGGAGGTTATGTTTTTGCCAGCATATGTTTGTTTGTTAGCAAGATAACACAAAAACAACTGGACGGATTTCACTGAATTTTTTCAGGAGATGGCCCAACTTAAAAATGATTAGATTTTGGTGGTGATCCAGATAACTGCCATTAGCCAACAATCATTTTTGCTCAATATCTGTCTTACTAATAATGATTTCAACATGATTCTGAGTGCTAGTGTGGGTTTTCAGGGTCATGAATCATATTATGATGGTAACTTTATCATGGAACTATTGCTTATAGATGTAACAGCAATATGTGAGCTACTTTAGCAGAGGTTTGTGCTCTCTGAGTGCTTTCTAGTTTTACTTGATACCCTACCACAATACCCATAACATAACACAGTATAATCATACTCTTTAGTCCCTCAGGCCATCAGACTGTACAACTCCTCACTAAGGGGGAGGAGGAGTAACAGGAAGACTGAAGACGGAAAGGAGCAGTAGTAGTCATAGTAGCCATACTTCTATTTTTATTTCTATTTATTTATATTTCCATTTATATCTTTTTATATATATATATATATATATATATATATATATATATATATATATATATTAACCTTTTATCTGCTATAAATAGTTCTACTTGAATCTTAATTTCCCTGAGGGACTCTTCCAAAGGGATAAATAAAGGTCTATCTAATCGAATCTAATCTATTAAAGAAATGTGGTCCAGATCTAATAAAACTGCTGCTGAAGCTGTTAGCGTCTATGCTCATCACCATACAAGCAGCCACTTCCTGCTGTCGTCTTGCTCGTAGCTCCACTACTTCCTGCTTTAAATTGCACTGACTGGCTTGTGCCACTTTGGGACACGTACAATTGTAGATTGGAGAATGGCAAGATGGATCTACAGACGCTGAATCAGGGAGATCTGGCTCCACTGCAAGGTTACCCAATTGAGACAGTGTCATTGTTACATTAGATATACGCTACACACAGTAATCATCGCTTTATGAAATAAATACCAGAATATATGAACATCCCAGCATTGATCCACCCTGATTTGCTGGTGGACACGTCTAACGAAAGGAGTGGAAACGAGGGGCGATAATTACAGAATCTTTTGTTTTTACAGAAAAATATCAGAAGCATGTTTTTTCATGTTCAGGACTGCATCTGGCGGTGCCACTGTGTGAGAGAGTGTGTTTACCGTGTGTGTGTGAATGGCTGTAAACATGATTCACCGCAGGGGTCTGATCAAATCTCTGCTGCAGCACGGCAGGAAGGAGGGAGCAGCTTTTACACTTCATACAAACACACACACACACATCACTCCTCTGCCTGCAATCACAGGTCAAAGTGCAAAGCGGCTATACGCTCTATCCAGATATCTGAATTCTGATTTTACATGTTTGATCACTCCAAAAATGCTTGACCAAAATGTGTACAGCCTGAGATCCGAGGATGTACAATGTTTAGATGTCGTGTCCTCAGCCAGCAGCAGATCTAAATAATGTGGCGTGTGTTGTGTTTAAAGCATGGCCTGCAGATTCACCATCTGTTCCAGATCTGCACTCTTGTTGAAAGCATTAAATAGGCTGATTATAGACATTATCAGTAAGTGCCACCCATTGTGACAACAGATGTAAAACAATCTACGACTGCGGTGTGAAGCGGTTCGGCGGCCCTTTTTATTCTGCCATTGTGAGCCTATAAAACGTGACAACATGTACACTTTTATTTGGAACTTGCTTTTGAATAACAGCTGGGGAGTAAAAGCAAAAACAATGCACAAGCAGTTATTCTAACCATTGATTTTAATGCAGACAGGACGCTTTTTAACAATCAATGAAATCATGAAACAACAGACACCGCAGAGTGTTTCTCCTTTTGGTTGGAGCACATTGATTCCCCTCGGTCCAGACACCTTAAACTAATTAGGCTCCTCAGACTACAGCAGGAGAAAAGTAACTGACAATTAACTCCAGCACTCCGCTCCAATGGCATTTAGTTTTCAACATGCTCCATTGTTACGTATTGACTAAATGCCACGCGGGGATCGATCCCTCTTTGACCATTAGCATGCCTCTTATTCTCATCTCATAAAGCTGCTCAGATCGTGTTTCCAGTCAGGTCTCCTGCAGGTTTGTCAGAGCAGATGTAATGATGATGAGTTAACTCTGCTGGAATATTAAGTGTCTCTCTGCAGCAGACCCCTGTGATCCAAACGCTGTTTATTGGTGTAAAATGAATCGACTGTCACTTAAATGCTGTCACGAGGGAGAAGTCATTGCACTCATTTCTGCAGAGAAAAACAAAACTTAAGACAGTTTGGTGGAGTTCTTCCTGCTTGGTCAGAGTGGCTGTTATGACCCATGATGCTGTCATGGTTCAGTATTTAAGGCCGCTTCCATGCCTAAAATCATTTAAAACAATACTTTCACTTGTTGGCTTTTAACTAGGACCTTGTTATTTCTTATTTCTGTTAATGACATTTCCTCAGTATCAAATATTTTATTCCCAACGCTCTTTGCAGACGACACCAACCTACTAGTCTGAAATAGGGATTTAACATTTCTCATTCAAGTCTTTAATGAAGATCTTTCTAATTATTCAAGATGGTTTCAAACAAATAAACTGTCTTTAAATGTCAAAAAGTAAAATTTTATTCTGTTTGCTAGTTGTATGTAATGTATTTAATATTAATATAATGTAAATTATTTATCATTCCTAAGCACCTTCCTTGTTCTATTCTGTTTGCATTTGTTTGCATTTTATATCTGATGTTTATTATTTAGTTTTGGTGATTCAGTACTTACAACCCATCATCTCTTGGCTGTGGTTTATATAGGCCATTTGCATGCTTCTACCACTCCCACACACATGCTTTTTTTAAATATGTTTTTTTTTTTTAATGTGCATTGTGTTTCTTAACGGTGAAAAAAAAAAAAAAAACAGGATATGAGTAAAGTGCCTTTATTTTCTTAAGGTGGCTTTGATTTTGTTGATATGTGTTACTTAGCTTTTTTTTTTAATTCTACATTACTATGATTTTATTGTTTGGTTTTAGTTGTTAGTTTTATTAATTTACTTAACTTATTTTTTTTTTTCTTCAGTTTTATTTCTGCTTGGTCTTCACTGTGCACCACTTTTGTAAACTTGTTTGTCTTTTAAAATGAGCTAAATAAAGTTAACCTGGCACATCAGATGGACCGTTCAGTATATGTCACTAGTCCAATCTGGGAAACAGCCCATAGAAAGTGTTTGGGGAGGACTGAACCTTTCAGAAGCAAATACAGCAGGTGATTGGACAATCATTCACATTCATTACGGGCCACTTCATAAAACAAACTAACAAACTAGTAAGGATATTTTGTCAAAACATGTCAGAAGTACAGCCAAAATATCTTTACTATAGAGAAGTTAAAAGTGTTGTTTGTTTTTCATTTAATAAAGAAATGTGCCCAACATCTGATTAAACTGCTACTGAAGCTGTTAGCATCTATGCTAACCTCTGTATGAGTCACTTCCTGCTGCCATCTCACTCGTAGCTCCACCTCGTCCTGCTCTGATTGGGCCGTGCCGCTTCGGGTCACTCGCAGATGTAGATTGGAGCTTGGCAAGATGGATTTGCCTGATTACAGACATTGAATCAGAGGGATAGGGTGAAGTTTCATCAGTGTTTGAGTTTTCTCTTGGCTTGGTTTTCTTTTACTCTTCTCTTTGTCAAGTAGACCAAAGCCTGTCACTTCTAGTTTGAGTTACCTTTTTACCCAGAACTAGAAATTCTTCCCTCTTTTTTTATTCTATGCTCTGTAAACCCTTGAGATGGTTGTGCATGAAAATCCAAGAAGATCAGCAGTTTGGAAATATTCGGACCAGCTCGTCTGGCACCAACAAAAACGCCACAATCAAAGTCACTTAAGTCGCCTTTCCTCTCTGTTTTGATGCTCAGTTTGGACTTCAGCAGGTCGTCTTGACCATGTCTTTACGCCCAGTCACACTAAGTTGCTGCCATGTGAGTGGCTATTTGCATTACCGAGTTGTTGAGCAGTACCTGATATTGAAAAAGAATCAAGAATTTCATGCATTTTGATTAACAGCCACTGTATTTTCATTATTAGGCAACTGCATACTATGAGAAGGCTTATAACCACACAGTAATAATGAAAACTTAAAATCGCTGTCATTAAATGACTTTTTCAGTGAACAAAACAGAATATTTTTTGTTGTGCTATGAACTTAATCAGAGGAGTAATCTCAACTCTCTTTATTAAGTTTTTACATTAATTTTGGCCAATTTCCCAACTTTAGTTGGCAACACTTCAGAATATTAGTTTAAAGTCAGGTGTGTTGAGGTTAAGTTCTGAACACAGGGTTCATAAAGACAAAATATCATTGTGTGCTAGACTGGCGCAGTGGTAAGCAAACATACATGCCATAAAACATCCTGCAACTGATCTGGGTACAAATCCTGCCTGGGATTGTCTTTATTTTAAATATTTCTCTCAACTCAAAATTTTGAGTTTTGACCAAAACTCAAAAATCTAGTGCAGACAGTTACCTTAAAATTTGGACTTTTCTGTTTCTTTCTTTCTTTCTTTCTTTCTTTCTTTCTTTCTTTCTTTCTTTTTTTTTTCTAACAGTGCATCAGGCTATAGCTTTAGCTCTAAATGTAGTACCTGCACTCGTGGAATAAACATCATGACAAAAAAGTAATTTAAAACCACTGCCTTAAAGCAAATGTAGAACTGGAAACTTTCTTTTACATGAAAATGCTTTTTTTTAATTTAAAAGTTTAAAAATATTCTGTTTAATTGAGGATTTTCCATATTTATCCATGCAATTACCAGTTTGTTAATTAATTAATATGTTTACTTGTTATGAAGGTCTTAACATTTTTAACCACGACAAGGTAAAAAACTATTAAATATTCATTTTTAAATTCAGAACATTGATGACACTTCTACAAGGGTATTAGTGTGTTTGTGGACATAGTTTTGCAAAGTTAATCATCTCTACCTGCACAGAGTGATCCAAACCTTTATATATCTTCATTACGTTGGTGTTCATGGAGGGTGCACATAGTTTTTCTGCCACTTCTACACACAGTGATGCACATAAACAACCGTCAGCCAATTACTCTCCCTTTAATTATTGCTTCATGCTGCCCTTTATGGTGATTACCGTGACCTTTCCCTCCACTGCATCTCCTCTACTCTGCCTCCACCAGCCCACAATCTTGGAGGCTTTTAGCCCCCCACCCCCCACTCCTTTGAACCATGCTCCAAGAAAGCCGGGCCCCCATAATCGACCAGGCGAAAGACTGAGGCCAATTAAAAGTGTTTTACCCAGCACTTAAGGTTGACAGGAGCAGGCACACTCAGCTCAGCAAATGCCATTTTAGCAGCAAATTCATGAATGCATAATTGTCGGGCTAATGAACCTGATGGGTTGAGTGTTGTAATAGAGGGACCCCCCACCTGGGCCCTACGCATACACACATCAGCCCACACGCCACCAACGTTTCTGCCATAATTATTCATTAGACTTGTTTTTGCAGTTTGCAGGAAAGTCACACCAATGTCTAACATTCCTGAAAAACACAAGGCAAACATCACTTCTTCTTCTTCTCTTGAATCAGAAACATAAACCAAGACTGACCATATGCTGAGTCCTTATATGTTGGCAGTGGAAGCTGCTAAATGATGAAAACTGCTACGATGTGGCATGTGAATTGTGATTTGGGGTCCGTCCCAATTCTACCCCTTACCCCATGGTTTTGCGCGTTCGCGTCTCGTGAAGGGATGTCCCAGCTCTCCATAGGGCTAAGGGAAAGTGCTAAGACGAAGGGCTACACAGCCCTTGAAATGAAGACAGACCGGGACCTCACTTGGAAGGGGTATGAGAATTTCCCATAATACACCACCCCCGCTGACAAGAAGGTAGAGCGGAGACCAAAGGAAATTCATTATTATAAGTAATTATTAAATCATAAAGTAAATATTAATCATGTTTTGAATTGTTGGTCGTATTTATAACGAGCTATTTTTCGCAGCTGTAGCTACGGCTATTGTCACATCTAGCTACCACACAGCCAGTGAGCGGCTCTGGGTGATGACGTAGCGGGAATCGAGTGGCGTCTCATTTCTCAGGAGCGTGTTTTCACCCCTTCCCCTTGGCCCTCAAAACAGAGGGTCAAGGGGAGGGGTAAGACGAAGGGGTAGAATTGAGATTCACCCTTAGTGTCCCTTAGATACATAATGATATAGAATATTTGAAGGAATGGTTCAGGTTTTTGTAAGTGGGCTTGTGTGAGGTACATAGCATTAGCCTGAGCATTAGCCACGGTGATGGAGATCAGCTCTGCTCCTGTACAAACAGTGCAGTCAAAGAAGCTAGGGCGATACATTTTTGTAATGTTTGGCACTACTTGTACACGCTGCAGCCAACGTGTCCTTGGACCAGCAAGTTTTTACTTTGGATACTTTGGATACCTGTATTTTTTGGAGCAAACTTCTGCCAATAGAGAGTCAACAGGTTTGAATGAAAAATGGAGGAAACTGAAGGGCTGGAGAGACCCAACGTTACCTGTTGATTCAGGTGTGTCAATAGTGAGCTCGCGTCATCAAACTGGATGAAGTACTACATCCATCCATTATCTATACTGCCTATCCTAGCTGACTTTGGAAGAGAGGCGAGGTACACCCTGAACTGCTCACCAGCCAATCACAGGGCCACATAGAGAGACGGACAATCATTCACAAGAAGAGATAATTCTGAGAATTACTTCATACTTTATTTCAGAAGTCTCACTGTAAATCTAGAATTCAGACTTTTTAATATTAAAATTCTGACTTTCATCTCAGAATAATGACTTCTAACCTCAAAATTCAGAGGTTTTTATAGTCACAAGAAGAACTGTCCTTGCAGGGGCCCTAATCCCCTTCTGTTTGATAGTCAGGGGTCCGGATCGAAAGCTCTGATGGATTACAGAAGGAGTTAGATTACTTCTGTGGTATCAAAATGTGCTTCATAGATAATTGTGTAACCCAGTGCTAATTTTGTCGACTAACTATTTTCGTCATAGTTTTCGTCAACAACCTTTTTTCCCCCTGACGAATAGAGACTATAACTAAAAAGTACAAGAGTACATTGACAAAAACCAAAACTAAATTAACTGACATTTTCAACAACAAATAAAAACTAGACTAAAATGTTTGACAGGGACAAAATCCAATCAGACCTAATTTGGTCATGTAGAAAGTCGGGACAAGTTAGGAATCACAGCTACTTTGGTTGTGTGGAAAGGTTGGATGAGTTTAGAGGGACATCCAATCACAACTGCCTTAGCTTGGTGGTGGCGGGATCCAAGTGTAAAACATGACTTCAGAAATTCAAGGAAACATAAAAAATGCCTTACACTTGACAATTCATATTTTAGTTGACTAAATTTACAGTAGATTTAACTGACTAAAATGTTGTAAAATTTCATCAACTAAAACTAGACTAAAATAAAACAATTTAGATTACTAAATTATGACTAAAACTAAAAGATATTTTAGACAAAAGTGCTGTCAGAATTAACACTAGTGCAACCTTTAATCTAAAAATTTAAAGCTTGAAAATGATGTGTGGATCCAAAAACGAATCAGAACTCCAAGTGCTCCGAGAGCACAAACCTCCACCAAGACATTTCAAACACTGTTGGATGAGCTGTTGTGAAAAATGTGGAAAACTCCTCCATCTCCCAAAGTTAAGAAATCCTTAAAAAAAACCTTCCCGGATCCAAGTCAAGATTTAACCACCACCTAATTATCACTTATCACTTCTTCCTTTTGTCATGACCAACAATCCCTGAAAATCTGTTTGGAACTCTTTGAATTACTCTAACAAACAAATAAACAAATGCCGGCAAAAACATGACCTCCTTGGTGGAATTTTTTTGAGTCTGTATGATTCTCTGTAAAATCAGACTGTTCATCTTTGTTGATCCTTGAATATCCAATTGGTCACTATATATTGATGATAATAAGCAACAACATGTACTCCAGTGTCTGCTCATTGTTGTAAAGATGACTCTTCTCAGGTCAGTCGTCAGTTCTTCTTCTCTTTGCGTGGAGGACTCCTGACAGACAGCAGGTTT
Organism: Cetoscarus ocellatus; assembly: GCA_037902135.1. NCBI lineage: Eukaryota > Metazoa > Chordata > Actinopteri > Labriformes > Labridae > Cetoscarus > Cetoscarus ocellatus. The sequence continues at coordinate 146,360 of JBAMNC010001315.1, forward strand.
ATGTTGTTAAATGGACCAACAGTCAGCACAGTTATTAGCCCTTAGCAGAGCAGCTGCTGCAAGTTAACATAAAACCTTCCCATCAGAGCCCACACAAGACAGAAAGGTCAACACACCTGCAAATGTTGTTAATGAAGCTGTAAGACAGTTAAACTCACTCCCATGGTGCCTCTTAAATGTCACCTAATTTAAGAGAGCATTCAAATTAGCTCTAACACCGGTGTAGTGATCGATCATGATGCCAGGTGCAAACCAAGCAGTGGAGAGGAGGCTCGGTGTTACCTGTGGAAAGGTAAAGGGGGTCTTGTTTCAGACATTGTGCTGATAAATAACAGTTTTTTACCACCATACCCGCAACATACAGGAGCAGAGAACTGTTTTCAGGCTGTTTGTCTGCACAGATTGTTCTTGTTGATGCGACAGATCGAGAACAAAGAGGGTTTCCTTCATACTTTGCATGAATGTCCACTTTGGCATGGAGAATTTAGCCTTGCAGAGCACATGGACCTGCCTGATTCATTGTCTGAAATCCTGCATGTCCATCTTGCCAACTTCCATTGTCCAGCAACTTCACCGGCTAGATGCTTAACGGCCCAATCAGGGAAGAGAGGGGGGAGCTGCGGACGTGACGACAGCAGGAAGTGACTGCATGTTTGAAAACAGTGGCAGCTTCTGAAGCGGTCTCAATGGGTCTGAGGACTGAAACATAGTTAAAGCTAATGGCTAACAACAGATTGGTCTGTGATGAGTGTGGCTGGCAGAACGATCGTCCAATCACCAGCTGGAGTTGTTTTCTATGGGCTCTTCTCCAGATGGACTGGTGAAATATTTCCATATTATATATTCATATTTTGCCTAAAATCGGGGTCATATTTTCATTTTTGATTAATGTTAAAAATAATGTTTTTATGTACAGAAAACTTCTTTATCATGATATTCTTAATCTGTCTGAGATGCTCAGTTAGACCCCTGCCTTCTGAAGGCCCCCTTCCTCACATGGACTATGTCTGATTGGTTCACAGGTCTGTTCTGGTAATTGGTCCCTTAAGCTCTGCTCAACTTCATGCTGGAGACATCACTGCATATTTTCCCTTGAAAGTATCAGAACTTCCACAGTAATTTTTAACCACTGTCTTATGTTTTAATAATACTGAAAAGATATTAACACAACAACAAAACAATTTACAGGCTGACAGACTTTTCTAAGTCTGTGAATAAAATCTGAATTATGTGATTAAAGTCAGAATTTTGAGGAGAAAAGTCAAATTCTTAAGATTAAATCAGAATTTCTAGGGACAAAAAACAGAAATCTCAGATTAAAGAAAGAATTTGATGAGTAAAATCAGATTTCTGAGTATAAAGAATAAAAGCCAAAATTTTGAGATTTGCATCATTTTTTGAGACTGAAGTAGGATTTTCAGATTTAAGTCAGAATCTTAAGAAAAAAAAAATCTGAGATTAAAGTCAAAATTCTTAGAAACAAAGTAAAAAAAATCTGAGGTCAAAGGCAGAATCTAGAGATTAAATTAAGAAATCTAAATAAAAGGTCGGATTCTTAGAAAAAAATCACATAAACTGAGATTGAAGTCAGAGTTTTGAGAAAAAAAGACAGAATCCTTAGACAAAATTCAACTTTTGAGAATAAAGTCGAAATTTTGAGAACTAAACCAGAGATCAAAGTCAGAATTTTAAATAAAAGTCAGAATCTTTATTAAAAAAACAAAAAAATCTTAGAATGAAGTCAAAATTTTGAGGAAAACATTCAAGATCCTGAGATTAAAGTCAGAATTTTGAAGTTAAATCAAAATCTATAGGAGAAAGTCATATTTATGAGATTAGAGTCAATCTTTTTAGATTAAAGTCAGAATATTTATAAAAAAAAGTTTTGAAAACATCTGAGTTTGAAGGCAGAATTTTGAGATGAAACTCAGCATTCCAAAGAAAAGGTAGAATTCCTGGAAAAAAATATAATAATCTGAGACTGAAGTCAGAATTTTGACATTAAAAGGTCCGTTTTGCAGAGTTCTGACTTTTTTCAGACTTAAAAGAAATCAGAGCTGATTCTTTTTCATCAGCCCAAATCCTCTTTTGTATAATGAGCATAACCCTGATGAACAAAAAAGCGACACTCAGAAAGTCCACCTCCACATCCGTCCCTCTCCTCAGCTGCGCGGTCCTCTGGCGGGGTTATTACGCGGCCTCCACCAGGCTTTGTTTGGCCTTCCACCAGGCTCCAGCAGGACCTAATGACTTTCATTATCAGATGGGGGGAATTTAATTTGAGCTGCACCGCTGTCAGAGATGAGTAGCTCGATACGGAGTCGCGCTGGAGAAAATAAAAGAGGGAGTAATTACTCTTTAGGGGTGTGGGCGGAGCGGCGGCAGATCGTGGGTGACGGGGGCACAGCGGGGTCGAGGCGGGGACTCGGAGAGAGCGGGAAACAGAGACATGAACATGGTTTATGAAAGGGATCAGCAGTGAGTGGCTACAGTCAGGTTATGAGATTTAGGATCTGTTTCCTCTTTGTGTTTGAGGAGATGGCCCGGGTTATTATCACTGCGGCTGCCTGCAAACAGAAAGGCACGAGCGAGGCTGAGGAGCATCTTTGTGAGGACACGAGCGCGAGACCAAATTGGACATGTGTTATTAGGAAGCCATTCAGAGGCAGAATTACGGCCTTCTACCTCTTCACAAACACCCGCAAGACGGCAGAGCAATGAAAGTTGCGCCTGGCTCATCTCTGAAACAGTTTGAGGAAATGACTGAGGAGGGAAGCGATGGCAGGAAATAAATATTCATTAATTTCTTTTCAATTTCCCCAAACAGTTTGATAAATAGAAGCGGCGGCTGCATGTTTTGATATTTTGATAAATCACCGGTTTAAATATCTGGCGGTTGATTGCGATTGATGCAGATCAAATTGATGTCTTCGCCAAGCGGCTCGCACTCAAAGCAGATGTTGCGACACGGTCTTCCTCGACTCGCTTTGGCCGCAGGAGAAGTGACGCCGCCGCGCCAACCTTGATGAAGACGGGAAGTCTGCAGTAGATGGAGATCTCTCCGAGGTGTGTCGCTGCCAGCTCCTCTCCCTCCTCCTTCCAGCATTTGTAAATCTCCCATCTGTCTCTCCAGGTCGCTCCAATAGCAGGATGCCTTTCTATGCCACAAAGCATCGCAGTGCTAGCTCGTGCTTATTAGCCAAGAATCAGAGGCTGCCAAACAACACGGGATAAAAGAAGCTCCTTTCTGCACATACGGGCACGAGCTACTATTAAAGTCAAACTGAAATTATTAATATTATCTTTTCTTGGTGGAGATCCATAAATATATCCTTGGTGTTTGTTTATACATGGAGCCATTTCTTTATAGTCGTGAGAACCAAAAGGCAGTTTTGTAGATGAAAACCTAAAAACTGAGGCATGACTTCACTGCAAAAAGATAAATCTAACAAGAGTTTTCTTCTATTTTATGTTTGAATATATCGGTTTTGTCAATTATATCTTTACTCTTATTCTAAGTTATACTCACCTGACAAGTCTGAATGACATTATTTTGCTTGTTTGTTTATAAAATCTATGAATGCAAATCTAACTATATTGCTTTTAATTGCTTAGAGAAAGTATTTTCAGAGTATTTTAACTCATGACAAACCTAAAGTCTAGCCAAAATCTCAAGGTACACCACATTAAAGTCCACAAAAATAATCTTTTTAGGTGTTACAGTAGAGCTGGGAAATTTATAAAATCAGCATTATGAGATTACAAAAAATGCTTAACTCTTTTTTCCTTTTCGTCATCATTATTGTAGTTCCTGTAATTTTGAGGCATCTTTATTATTATTTAATATGTAAGGTCAACGCCATTTACAGAGGACTTTTTGTTCAAGTAAAAACTAAAAGCTATTCAAAATTTTTAAATGAAAAAGGAAACATGGAGAATTGATCAAATAGTTATAATTTACGATAATTTACAGTTCATATTTTTCCAGGGAAAGTTGCATGACCATTATTTGGTCATAGGAAGAAAGTGAATTTCTATGTATTTCTCAGTCTTTAATGTTAAAAATGATTGTGTCAAAACAAAAATAAAAGCATGAGGTGAATGTTTTAGAATCAGAGATTAATCAAGTTTCATAAACTAGAGGCTAGAGAGTATCTATTAAAATAATCATGATTTTAATTTTCGACATAATTGACAAATCCTACACCACAGTATCTTATTAAACTGATCATTTATTTGTACCTATGACCGCTTTCACAAATAACACATTTGGTGCAGACCAAACAAAGACTGGTTCCTTTTTTAGGAAAGTTCGCTTCATATGGGCTGGTGTGAAAGAACACACAAACTCCAGTGCAAACCAAAGAACCAAACTCTGGTCCACCAGAAAACTGTGATCCTGGTTTGCTTCCTAGCCAACTAGAGTTTAGTTTGCAATGGGTGTGAAAGCAATCTGGACAAAACAAGGGCCAAAAAAGGCAAGTGAACCAAAGGGGAGTGAATTGTGGATTGGGTTTGGCCAAATATTGAAACAAAAAGGTAAAGTAGCGCTCACTGACAATCTAAAGCAGAGTGTGGATAGCTAGCACAGCCAAGCCCTGGTCCTCTTTACATATTAATATCTACAAATTGGTGCAGAACATGTTTACACAGCGCTCCAGTCAATATGCAAGTACCAAAATGCTTCAAGTTAAACATTGTTATTTCTCGAAGCAGGTTGTGCATTATGCAACAATGGGCCTGAAGGCATAAAGACCATGGCTACAACCCCAACTAGTGGCGGGAGGCTAGGCTACACAACATTTGTCAGGCATTGGTTTGCCTGACTTGGTGCAGTGTGAAAGCAATCCAAACCAAGTGAAAAATTAACTGAAGTTGCAGTGTCAACCCCAAACCAAACTGAGTCCAACGAATTTTAGGTGCAAAAGCAACTTATTTGTACCTTGATAAAATTTACAAACAGCTGCATTACTCATAAAATCTTTATTCACGCAAAAACAGCATTCATTTATGTTTTTAATGATCTGATGATTCACCAAAATCCTCAAGCATGATGTTACTGTCGTAAAACTAAGTACTTAAATAAGTGAGTGAGACCAAAAAGTAACCCATTAATTGTTTAGCTGCAAAAAATGGTGCTCTCTTAGAGGTTTAATGAGATTTTTGATGATTGGACAAAATCCAAGGCACACCAGTGTCCCACCATCATTTAAGAACCACTGACTTAAAGTACTTGCTTAAGAATTCAGCAAAAATTTGTCAAGTGCCTCAAAATGAGACCTTACTCTATAAAATGGGTTAATTCATTGCTTTGTGATTCACCACTGTGAACCTAAGTATCGCCAAAACAAAGTGACTTAATAGTAGAAAAGTTGTTGTAAATTTGTTAAATATAGCATGTTATCTAAACATGCTATTTTAGTGGCTTGTTTAACCATGAGTAGTCAGTGGTTGCATAGCCCTAGCTTCTGTGCTGGTTCTTTCTGTACAAATGCAGAGCTGATCTCACTGTGGATAATTTTTAGGCTAATGACATGTACAAACCACTTCGATAAATCACAAACTATCACTCTGGAGAAAAAAAGTTGCCAAAAACAGATTACTTGACTTGCCTAACTGTCACAGTGCATTACTCTTCCTTGCTTGAGAAGTAATTTGAATACACAAACACTTCAGGAGAGTAATGATAGGCAAGAAAGTGAACAAACATTTGTTTATAAAAACTACTGGATGATGCTGATGGTTTGTAAAAATTGCATGCATCTTTGACTTTATAAATATGTGACTTTTGTCACAAAGAAAAAGGTTCAGGTGTATTTATGCAACAGCAGCTTCTGTAATCCTACACAGTCCAAACTTAACCAGGGATTTCCCCATTCTGTAAGAAAAAACCCTCACTGTAGCACACATTCAAGCCTGCAGAAAAATGGAGATAGGAGCTAAAATATGATTTTTTCCCCTTGAGGGGTCTCATTGTAATGTCAGTTTCCTCCCACCTCCTCCAACTGGTCAGCTTCCTTCTCCAGCACTTGTCACTCATTTTGATGAGCTGTCTACCTTGATCTGGCGTTTAGCCCGAGGCAGAGGAGACCAGGATGTGTAAATCAGGCTCAGGCAGTGAGGAGGCAGGCAGAGAACACAACCAGTGTGCAATTACAGAGCCAAAAGCCACAGCAGGGAGACTTACCAGTGAACCCACATACATAAAATAAATTATTTACTGTTATTTTAATGAGATAATCAGAGATTCACCCCCAAAAACTCCATAAAGGGAGAAATGGAGCCTCCATCTCCAGATGTTCATGCAGGAACAGCTTCATTTATACCACCAGAAGAGAGCAGCATTGCTTTCTGTTTGTCGGTACCTGGACTCCCACTCTGCCTGCTGAATGGCTGTGAGTGACAGTGGTGTTAATGGGTGGAGGTGGAGGGGCTTCTGAATGAGATGATGTGGAGGAAGGAGGAAGAGTGACAGGAGGAGAGGAAGAGCAGGAGCAGTGAGTGACAGATGAAGAAGAAGGGGAACTCAAACGATTCTGTTCAGTCTGCTCTGATTGGAGTCAAGATTCAGATTGAAACGCCTGATTTAATTTGTGTTACATTCACAGTCACTTTGCTGCGTGTTTCATTAGCGGTGTGTCATATCTGCAGGTATGGGAGCAATCATATATATCATCAGGTATCACCAGTCACAGCACATCCTCACCTTATTTTATTTTTGTCTTCTGTGGTGATAAGAAAGTGAGTCATACATCAACACACAAAACTGAACCTTCGCATGCTGGTTGAATACCAGCATGACTGCCAGACAGTGGAGCAAAGTGACAAAGATGCCAATTGCACTTGTACTGGTAATGGTGTACTGTTATATTTTTAATGGTGTGGACTCATGTTTCGAAAACAAGATTTAAGAACACTGAGACCATGACCTTACCCATCCTTGTAAAGCCCCGGATGACCATAACAACAAACTTGAGCTGACATGGTGATAACACTGGCCATTCATTTATAAAATGTAGCTGAAATGAGTGAGTTTCGCAGCAGATAATGTCTAATTTAGGGGCTTCGATTTCTGGCCCTGTCTGCTACTACGGCATGAGAGAAAAATGCCGTCGGATGGATCTAAATTGCTCAAAAACGGCTCCGAGCTCCGCCAAAATTGCCTGAGTGAGTCTACGAGCGTATTTAATCCTAAAAATAAGGTCCAGGTGTCAAAAAACCGAACTTATCCTTTAAGCTGTGTTCACACAAATGTAAAAAAATTATATGATGTTGCATCTTCGTGCCATGAAATCGTGTTCAAATGGCTCATGAAAGAAGGGGCACCCTTCACTTATCCACAGCAACATGTGTTTCCACTTTCTCAATCCATGATCAACCATGTAGGATGTTTCTACAATCACTGTCTTCTTCCTGTTTCCGAAAACGAGAAGTTAAATGTCTCAGAAAAGTTGATCGAAAACATCCGTTTGAGCCAAGATGTCTAGGTGATGGTCCCTCTGTTGTCGAACCTGCCCAGCTTGACTCGTCTTACTTCCTAGTACAGCCCAAGACCCACTCCTCCTCTCTCCCTGGTTTATTCTTTCTCTCATGGGAGCTTCAGTAGTTCTTTCCTGAGGTTTGGCGTATTTTCTCTGGTGAAAAACACACTGAATCACCTCTAATAAACCAGAAAAACACTCCAGTAGCCAGCTAGCAGCTGTGCTAACTGCTATTGCTCCCAGACTTTGTTCACAGTTCAGCTCATGAAAAGTTAGAGGATACTCAAACCCCTCCAGGGACTTTCTCTCTGTGTCTCCTCTCTGTGGTTTGGTCTCTTAAGACTTCAATAACCGTGTCTTCCTGTGATGTCATCCTCACTCCAGGCGAATTTGTCAGTGAAATTCAATATATTCAACTTGGGCGAAGGGGACAAAAGAGGTTAAATTCAGAAGCGCTAAACACAAATCTGCGTTATTTGACTCATTCCTGGCCCACTCCATTATTGCATCCTTAAATCCGAGTATATCTACGTTTGTACTAAAATTTAAAGAAATCTTGAAGCGTCCATGAAATACTTTGCTCTCAGCAAGTGATAACTAGACAACCAATAAATATGACCTTTGACTCTTTAAAAATTAATTAACACATCTTTCAATCAAATTGGAAATTAATGCAAAGTTTAGGGGAATCTGTCAAAGTAAGCTTAGGGTATGACCTCCAAGGTCTTGCAAGGTCGACAGATAATCGCTCAAAGCATCCCTAATGTGTCATGTTTACAAGAAGAGTTAAAGATAAAGCAGTGATCTGGAGTTTAACCTAGGATCTCTCAAATCAGGATGGACATTTTGCACAATGTTTGAGAAGAAAACAAACCCTGAAAGGCTCTTGAGATATTGCATTCATAGGCAAAGGATGACCTTGACCTTTGGCCTCCAAAATTGTATTAATTCATTCTTGGGTCAGAGTGCACAGTTGGGTTTAGTTACGTAGATCCATCAAAGCTGTCTTAAAATATCAATTATATGAAATGGTTACCCACTGATTTAACGTCTCCAACACTTTAACTACTTTATTGCACCAAAGGCTTTATAAAACAAGAAATCAAATGTACCAAATAATCATCTGTGCTTAATTATTTTGTTTTCACAATCACAACAGCCATAACTGGAAAGTTTATTTCTTTCCAGCCCTTCAAGGCATAAAAAAAAGACTATTTTAAATCAACTTTAACTAAGCTGAGATATTTTTACTGAGCTCTCCTGGTCTGCTCATTCAAGCATATTCTGAGACATCAAACTCTGACCTTAAAACTGTGTGTACACCCATTTCTAACTATTTCTGTCTAATTTAATCCCACAGTGCTCTCATTCCTGAATCTACACATTCAAAAGCTTAAAAGCTCTGACGTGGACTCAGCACGTCCTGTATTTCATGAGAAAGTGGCTGTAATAACTCAGTGTGTTGGACGTGGGCCGCAGTATTGAACATCAATGAGAAGAACATGAGACCATTTCACTTCAGGACTCAGAGCATCGTCTGCATCCTCTGGTGAACAGAGGCATCCCGCTTGACTTTATTGACATTGATCATGCAAGCATGGTGGTTAGCATGACATACCAGGTTAGACAGGGATGTATAGAAAGACTTTTGCAACAACACAACCTTCACTATTTCAGTCATGGATAACAGCATGATTATGGAGAGAATTTTGTGTCTTTATTATGAAATCAAAAAGAATGGACTTGAAAACAAAAAAAAATTTGCAAATCTTTGGAGAGATGCTTGTCCGTAAATCGCAAATTCCAAGTTTTGAGCCCAGCTTCAGCAACCACTAGTTCAGTGGTTCTCAACTGGCCTGGCTTTGGGACCCACCATCACCCCTTTTTGTCGAGCTGCGACCCATATCGAGGAAAATTTTCAACTTCTCAAATTTATTAAATAAAAAGATTCTGCATTTGAAATCTGAGATAGAACAGTATATCACAATTACACAAAAAAAAAGTTTAATTAGAAATCAAAATGTCCTGCACGTGGCAATGCCAGAGTGGGAATATTCCATTTACACTCAATAATCTGCATTTTAATTGAAACCAAAAAGTGCATCTGAGGGACACAAGGCTTCAAGACTATAAATCTGACTGTAGCTATGATAACTCCGCGTCAGTGGATAAATAATGAACAGCCCTCTATTCATTATATTAAATTAGAAGCACTAAATAAGCCGAGGCTTCCACAACACACTTCAGTTAACTCCAACCTTTTTATAACAGAGTCAACAGTGTTCATGCTAAAGCGTTAAAAAAAAAAATACAGAGAAGTTGTTTTAAAAAATCTTAAAACATGCAGCTTTAGCAAAGTACCTGCTTATTGAACATATAAAAAACAGTTTTCTATTAAAACAGGTGTGAATAAGCATTAAATTAGCACCACCTGTTGATAAGGAGCGCAAATAGATGGCAGTCTAATGCAACATAAAAGCACAGGATTTTTTCTAACACTTGTTGCCCAGGCAAAGGCTCATGACCCACTGAAAAAGGGTCTGCAACCCACTTTTGGGCCACAACCCACCAGCTGAGAAGTACCGCACTAGTTGATACGTCCTTGGACAAGAGAAATTGCTCACACTGATGTATCAGTGGCATTTATATTGATGTGTAGGGGCATGGATGTTAGTTTGCACTGAAGGACAAATCAAATGACTAAGATGTTCTTGCAAGCTCAAGTCCACATAGACCAGTACTGAAGGTCTGACTCAAACCACCAGCCTCAGTCATATTTTTGTAATATCAATGACCAGAAGCTATCAGTAGTCAAAAAGAGCCCTAGTGTAGACAAAAGTGTACATTATTTCACTATCAAGATGATCCTGATATATTGGAGCAATCAAGACGATGTAGAGTTCAGACTTTAAATATATGTTTGTTGATCCAAATAGTAAATAAGACTTCAGACTTTGTTTATGGTGTCAAAACAGGTGTCAAGGCTTTTAATGTGTACCCACTGGGGCTGTCAGGACAGCACAAATATAAACCTTGATACATTTGATCAAAAATAAACTTTTAGGGGTGCTGGTTTGGCGACCATGCACTTTCCATGTACCGAGACTCTGTGTGGGCAGCCAGCCAAGGGCCAAAAAGTGTATTTAAAAATCATGCAAATCAAGTAGTTTTTGAGTTATTAGTGAGCTATATATATCTCCTCAATGTGATAAAATACTCAAACATGGACGACAACAAAAACTACAATGTCTGACTTCTTCCTCTCCAGTAAACAGCACCAGAAGATGCCTGAAACACCTGATTCTCCCTGGCCCTCTGAAAAGACCTACCAGTGTGACATCATGCCTATTTAAATCAGTAGTTCAAATCCATGGGCTCGGAGTGGCAAGCCCAATGCAAGGAATAAGCAGTTAAAATTGTGCTGAACCAAGATGAACTGACCAATGACCATGGAGCATGCTGGTCAGCCAATCCAGGGGCGGATCCAGATCAATTTTAGCAGGGGGGCACGGGGGGTACAACAGATATTTTGGGAGGGCCACCGAAAAGTTATAAGAAAAAGTGAAAGCTGCTACTGACCTCTCGCTTTTACAAAGTATTTTTCATGTTTTTATTGGCTCTTTAACCCAATAGGAAAGGTGTACATGACCTTTTTCATTTTGGACTGTTAACAATAAAGTTATGATGGACATGTTTCCTTGTTTATGTGAATTACAACAATATCATCATCTGCAACATCTGCCTGTTATGTAAAACTGGTAAGCTCAATGACAGTATCCTAAGGGCAATTAAGTGACAAATATTGTGCAAGAACAGCACTATTTACAACCCTGTCAATTTCCACTTCTTAGAATGTTTACTGCCAATTATCACACATAAAATAAGAAATAATCTGTATTTTTAGCAACCAGTTCTCAGCTGTATACCATAAACATCATAGGGTTCTGTATACTAATCAGTCTTAATCAAAATGAGTACTACCCAGTACATCACAGTGAACAATAACAATATTTACCCTTGATCTGTAATAAAATAATCTTAAATGTTCTGTGCAGTAATGTAAGTTTTAAAATAATAAAAAAATAAAATACAATAACCAGCACTATACATTTTATAGTAAACCTGAGAACAATAATAAACAGTAACAATATTCCATAGTGCACAGCTCAGTAAACATCATAGTGTTCTGCAGAGAAATCAGAAAAAGCAGCTCCCAATATACTTTCACAGTGAGCAATATTATTTACTCTTAATAAGTACCTAGTGTTCAGCTCTGGTCCTTAAGCATTTTAGTGTTGTGCACAGCAATCAGTCTTAATCAGAATAAGCATCAGTACATTTTCATAGTGCAATTTGAAAGTTCTCTTTTTTTAGAGGCAAAAACACTTCAAAACAACTGAATTTTGCGATTTCCATGTCAGCTACTAAACAACGTTATGAACTCATCCATATCTAAGGCCTTGGCTCTGTTGGACTCCACACTTAGCACCCCAAGGTCACTCAGTCTGTCATTGTTCATGGTGAACAAAGCTCCTTCAAATCCACACCAAATGCACGGTACCAATCAATAGATCAAACTTACATCTTTGGTGCATTCAATTGCAGTCGGACAACGAAGTTGCATTCATGAGCGTCGGAAATCGGAGTTTCAGTAATGTAAATTTCCAACAAAAATTTGGGGGGGGGGGGCACACAGGGTGGCCAATCAGATCACAGGGGGGGCCACTGCCCCCCCGTGCCCCCACGGAAGATCCGCCACTGAGCCAATCACAGGCTGGGTCCAATCGGGGAAGGGCTGATGAGGGACAGGAACTCCAATAGAGCAGCTAAAGCGGTGTACACACATTAAGATTATCGGGCTGTTTTTCTCCCGACTTTCCCATTTCTGACCAAAGATGGCAAAAGCCAGATTATCTTATGTCTTATAACATCATCCTATAAGATAATCCTGTGGTCTGAGGTGTGCTCAGAGTGAATTTGTCCAGATAATCCGCTCTGAAGAGGGTTGGGGTCGACAATCATAAATATCAAACTTGTTCAATAATTATGACCAAAGTCTTCGTGTGTGGGGAAAGCCGACGACTTCCGAGTCATAACTCCGTGAATTTTGATGTGGAACAGAATGTAGCCAATCAAGAAGCGAGCTGACTGAGAAACAAGGAAGCAGACGTATTTAGTTCCCGATTTTCTGTCAAAAAATAGTCCCAAGACCACCATCATTCCTTTTTCTTGTATGTCCTCTCCCATGTTGCATGTTGTGTTTTCCGGTTGTTGCCATAGACAACGTTTATGATTTTTGCTATGCTGCGTCTTCTTCGTTTTTTTTTTTAGACCACGTTTGATCATGCGAGATTTCTGTCTTGGAGGACTAGATTCTAGATCAGTGGTGGGACAGAATGGTTATGTGTGTGGTGTCCTGTGTTGAGATTATCGGAGCACATTATGATCAAAACTGCTCAATGCCTGATTTTTTATCTTCATGTGTGGGGTCTCTAACAGATAAAAAATCTCTTCTGATTTAGAAAATCCTTATGTGTGGACCCCGCTTTGAATAATGGAGGCATAGCATGTACAGTCTTATTTACTGAGACAACTTTGTGCAGTTTGCTCTTGTTTTGTGTCTGAATGTGGATATGAGGCTTTGCTTCCCATCCTGAAAAAGCAGTTAAAACGGTGCTGAACCAAGCTGAACTGACCATGGAGCAGGCTGGTCAGCCAATCATACTGGGCCCATTGGGGAAGGGGCTGATGAGGGACAGGAACTCCAATAGAGCAGCTGAGATGGGGAAGAATAGAGGCAAAGCATGTAAACTCTCATTTACTTTGACAACTTTGTGCAGTTTGCTCTTGTTTTGTGTCTGAATGTGGATGAGGTTTTGTTTCCCATCCTGACCAGTGGTGGACCAAGACCTCTTAAAGTGTCATTCGCCACCCTAAAATCCTTATCTCTAATCCACCTTGCGACAAAAGCAGATCGCAGCCTAATCAGGCATATTTGTGGGGATGAATAAATAGTTGTCATTGTTTGCTTACTTTGGCTATAACATGACCTTGCTCGAGAGTCGTACCAGCAGAAGAGATCAATGGAGCAACGGAAACAGCGAGACTCCACACAAGACATCACGTCAAAACCTTCCCCTTTCTCCTCTCCTCCGCTCCTTGTCTACTTACTTATTCCAATCTGAGAACAGCGTGTTCCCAGAGAATATTTCACTTGAATATTTCACTACATGCTCCCCCCCCCCCTTCTTCTTCTTCTCTCTCGTTATAATACTTATTTATTTCAGGAATAATTTTTTGGCGAATTACAGCAGAATGGCTACAGCTGTAATCAGAGGATAAGTAGCAGCCGACATGGCAGGTGTTTGGGGGGAGATAAGGCGAGAGGCATTGTGAGAGCGGGGCCTCACTTCCATTTAAATGTTTTGGGGCTTCGACTTCCTTGTTTGATTTGTTACCTTCAGCTTCGCCGTGAGCTGTCAGGAGGGAGATAGCCGGAGTTTCGCCCTTAATGTGGATTCTCGAGGCCACCGTGTTTGTCCTTCAGATGTTAGTTAGAGGTTAGATTTTGGACATGTCTGGGTGTCACTAAAAGAGTTCATTTTAAAATCACAAAGGATCCTTTTTGTGAACTCTTTGGCCTCTAAATTTCAAAAGCAGGAGTATCAAGGTAATACATGTGTCTGAATATAACAAGTGGAAAAAGTCTTTGCTTTGAAAAGCATAGACGGTGATGAGGGCCTTGAACCTGCACTCTGTTTTTCTACATGGCAAATTCATGAGTACAAAATTTAACATTTGCTTTTTATGCTTTTACTTTAACAGGACAGTGAATAAAGACAACAGCGATGAAGAGAGAGTGAGGAATGAAAGTTGGAAAAGGAGCCAAGCTTCTGAGTCAAACCTGGACCTCCTGCTCTAAGACTAAGGGCCCGTATACTCAGCTGCTATACAGTTTCTGTCAGGACCAATAGTCAAGAAAAGACACAAGGACAGTTACTTAAAGGGGCATATTGTGCAAAAATCAGTTTTTGAAGGCTTTTGAACACATTTTTGGGTATTTGGCCTGCCAACCAGCCCAAAACATGTGAGAGTAGACAACAAAACCTGTATTTAGCAAACTGCATGAGTGTAAACTCATGGTGTTTGGCCAGCTGTTGAGTCTGTGGATAACATGCATTTTCATTTGCATAAGCCTACCTCTACCTGAGTATCCCCACCCCCCAGGTTGAGAAATTTCTGTGCGAAGTGCTGCCATTGTTGATCACCATTACCGAGGCATTGGTGTACGCCATGTCTAGACCCAAGACCGATCACTGCTCGGTTGTTGGCTGTAAACAGTCAAATACATCTTCACATACAGGCTACCAGCCTCGGAGGACCAAAGTGCCCAGTGGATTAATTTTATTTTTGAAGGGAATGAGCAGCTACAGTCGGCTAAAACCTGTACGTGTGTGCCAATCACTTCACTTCCGACTGCTTCTTCCACTTCAGTCAGTTCAGCACAGGACTGGTAACTAGACTTTTCCTGAATTTTGATGCTGTGTAGTATTTATTTTGCTCATTGCTACGAGCTAATGCTAACAGGAGGGGGAAGAGAACCAGAGTTAACTGCACAATATGTTCATCAATGTTCACATTATTTGTTGAAAGTCTGAATGGTAAACTTCAATGTATGAGCATTCTTACATTAGACAAGAGAAGTTTAACAGTTGGCTGAATATAATCAGTCCTTTACCCACCCCATTAACCCTCTGTTTCTACTAGTGTTAGCGCGGAAGGTAGGCTAAGCCGCGGCTGTGTCCCACTGCGGTGACTTAGCCGAGGTTAGCATGTTATGCATTAGCCTGTGATGTTTGGGGGGAAATGCTGTCATCTGGTAATTGACATGAATTTGCAGTTTGTGTTTGTTCAGGACTGTAAGCGGCATGTGGCTGGAATGGCAGTGCACTCCGCTTCACTCGGGATACGCTGCAGGTCTATCGTTAAGTCCGCGTATGTTACTGTGTTGGCTGCTGCTCTGCTCTGGCTCATTAGCATATTAAGGCGACCGGCCTCAAAACCAGCCGTTATGAACAGAAGGGTTATGTGAGCATGGAAAGAATGCAGCTGTGCTTTAATCATGGGCTTTTTGGACCAAAGCATGTTACTAATGTTTCATGAAGACATCAAGGATCCATGTTAACCTACAGAAAAGGAGCAAAATATGGGACCTTTACATTTACCTTTTTTGCTTTACTGTAGTTATTTAGAGCATCAATGACACTAAGACATTAAGTCAGAAAATGGCATAAAAGAGGAGCTAGAATGGAGGAGGGTTGCAAAGTGACCTGTAGCGGGAGCAGTAAAGAGTAGGCAGCTTAAACAATGTGATCTGAGTGCATATAACCCATGGCAGTTTAGAGGTAATCAGCTACATATCATCATTCTGGGGGCAAAAATCCTGTCTGGGCATTAGGTACTGTAGATGTTAAAATGGTTCTGTTGTAAAGATGCTTCAGCTTGATTGATTGACTCTGCACTTTTCTGTTTTGATTGGTAAGTTGGGAAAAACAAAAAGTCCGATTTTAGAGCCACCTAAATGAGATCATGGAGGACACAGTTCCACCCAGCTCCAAGACATCCGTTCATCCACTGTATAGACTGCTTATCCCATTCAGGGTCACAAGAGCTGGAGCTCATCTGACTGATTTTGGATGAGACGTAGGGTACACCCTACACAAGGCGCCAGTCAATCGCAGGGCCACACAAGCTGCATTTTCACCACGCAGTCTGGTTCAGTTCAGGTTGGCATGGTACGCAATTACAGATGTTTTCACTGTCAAATAGGGAGAAAGGGTACTGGTTTGCAGACCTTTTTTTCTTATTGTAAGCCAAGTTATCAGCAAAAATGTGGAAAACTGCCCAAACTCGAGATGTGAACAAATCCTTAGATGTTCGTATTTTAGCTGCACAGAAAGGGGGCACTGAGGGACAACAGTTCTCAAAGATAGTTAGCTGGTAGCCAGGTGTGCACTCAGTCAGAATACTTGCTCATTTTAATAGGTCTGTCTTGTAAAATAATCAAAATATTTCGAGACTAAACACTCATATTCGATGCCAAAATGTTGGAAAACTGTCAAAGTTTCATTTGGTTTTTCACAGAGGGGGAGCTTCTTTGATTTTCTTCCAAAATCCAGAGACTGAAATCCTGCAGAACTGGAAAAGAACACTAAGTGTGATTGTCTCTGTTTAAAATGTCCAAAATTAACTGAACAAACAGCAACATGTCAAATGGGATGATCAACATGCCTTGGGAATATAAGAAATGATAAAAATGCCAAATTGAAGTGTGTCTATTAAAGTATTTTCACCCTCTCATTAGAAACAGACACACTAGATGACAGTTGATTATTCTTACAATTATGCAATCGTCCAAAGATGCACAGATAAACTGTACACAACATCCACAATAAAAAGTCTCACAAAAGCACAGACAGACTCGTCTCACAGGAGGCAGCTGTTAATTATATCATTGAGCTGTTTTGTTCCTCCAAGTCCTCCAGAGGAACCCCAGCCAACGTGTTCATGTTTGATTTTTGGCTCCAACACTCACAAAGACAAAACTGTCTCCACCGTGTCCTTAGTCCTCTGTTATTAAGCCAATAAAGAAGCACACAATGAGAGAGAGTGGTGTGGGTGGAGGTGGTGTTGGAGGGGAGGGGGATTCTTCTGCTGAAGCTGTGCGTGCACAGAAGTGTCATTATTATGAGCTCCCAAGACACAATGGACGCCAGGAGAAAACATCAGAGTCTGCACTGTCCTGCCTCCTCCTCTAAATTAAAGTGATATCTCAGTGCTGAACAACAGACTGTCTAACAGTCCAGAAATAAAGAGGAATGATGTAGACGTCTGCCATCACCAAAGAGTCCAGGACTTCTTTAAAAGATTCGTGAAAATTGCAAGATAAGACAGTTTGCCACATTTTCGCCAAGAAGAAAAACAAATTCTCAACGGATTTGGAGGATATTTTGCTTAGGCATTTTACAGCCTAAGCATGGGAGCATCGATATCAAATACTGATGCATCAATACCTTTACAACTACTCTTTTGGTATCGATTACTCCCCTAAAGTATCGATACCAAATGAGTTCCTCAACTAAACCTATATCTGTGGAGTTTTATGGACTATTGTGGCTGTGGAGACCAATCAAACGTATCAAATAGCTTTACCCGCCAGCATAAAAACAGAAATCCAAAACAGTTTTGTGGTAAACTCAAGTAGGATTGATGGAAAAAAAATACTTTTTTTATTGTTACTCCCCAAAAATTGTAAAAAGTACATTTTAAGTAATATAGAGTCGATTATGTATTGTTTAAAAAATCTGTGTAACACATGCTTACGGTCATGTAGTTGATTCATTTGTATTTGTAGTTTTACAAATATGAAGTCAACAAAACAAAATAGAAACATGTCACTTCTGTCTTTAATGGTGGAATCTAGTTAATTTATTTTCTTGTACTTAGACTTAAAACTAAACTCAACTTTAGATTTAATGGTCTAGAGCAGTGATCACTGGCACCCTGAGGGCCACATCAGGCCCCCTACAGCCTCCTATCTGGCCTCTTGGAGTTTTACCAAATTCAGGAAAATGTCCAGGGCAATAATTTTGTTATGGTTTTAAAGGACTCTTTCTGCTTTTAAATCCCTAAACTGCTGATGAATTAAGAAAAATCAAATTTGATTGAAATAGTTTAATCAGGCATGAGTTTATGTTTTAATTGTTTGACAAAAATCCGCCTGTGATTCAATATTTAAACAGAAAAAAGGACACTTGAGCCACAAAAAAAGTGCTGGAAATCACAAAATCCCAATCTAAAAGCAGCCAAAGTATCTCAGCTGCCCCGTGTAGCTTGCAGAAGTATGTGTGATAGGGACTGATCTCACTTTCAAAAGTTAAGGAAAATTAAAAATTCTGAAAAAATCCAAATATGTAACTCACAAGTATTTAATTCAACAACATTATTTATATGGTTTCACATTATTTCAAAGTCTGCCCCCCCCCCCCCCCAAAAAAAAAAACAGTCCCTTAGACAATGTAATTGATGACCCCTGGTCCAGAGTCTGGACTATGCATTTCCTTATTGTTCTTTTGGTCAATAAAACATCAATATTCATTATCATTTTGTATGCATTGCAGGAGATGATTGGTATCAGTGTCAGATAAATGACAGCAAAAGTATTGGTATTGTATGGATTTGAAAAGATCTGGTATTGCCCTTCACGACTGCAGAATCTGTCAAAATTAAAAAATTAAAAATTAAATAAATGAATAACTAATTTAAATCTCTCTACACCCCACGACTGAATGATATTCTGCCCATTTATCAGTGACCCTGCCTGGAGTAATCTATCAGAAGCTTTGACCACTTTTGAGGAAATAATGCAGGCTAAATAAATGTCATTCAGGTCCATTACTGTTTTATTCTTAATTAAAATAAACAGTTTTGCTGGTCTGACACCTCTGAGTGTTTTAAGTCATTGTTTTTCCCCTCAGGGTTCCAGTCATTATTGTCACTTGTGGTGAACATGGAAACTAAAAGGAGACTCCTGCAGAGTCTGATGAATCATGCTGTAGTTTGGGTGTTAATTAGTTTGCTTGTTTAGAGTCTAATGAACACAATATGTTAATCACTGCTATTCATATGAGATTTTTTAAAAATGTTATCAAGTGACAAAAAAGGGTTGTTTTTTTTTGTTTTTAACCAACACACTGAAATTAATATGCTTGAAATAAATGATATTTTAACTAAGACTAACAGTAGAAAAATAGATAGTAATATCAAATGCTTCAACTTTAGTGAAAAATAATGAGCTTTCCTGTCTGCCTGTTTCAGCGTTATCTGGCAAAAGGCTTTTTGACTTATTCTGCTACACATTTGTTAGGGGTTTTCTCATATCAGAGCTCATATTTCTACTTTAATCAGGCTCAGATACTCAGTTTTTAGTATGTTCACAATCTCTGAAGTGCAGAAAAACCTTCTCGTCAAATGTAGAGTACCCCTGATCCAGCTGTATTCTCTGCACGTCTGTTCGAACTCCTGTTGGTTGGTTGACTGGTCTACTCTGTGGTAATTGGTCAGTTCAGTGCTGCTCAGCGACATGTTGTCAACAACTCTACAATCATTATACTGTCTTTTCTCTGCACTTTTCTTGCTACCTGGAGCCCACAGGCTTAAACTTATGACAAAACAATGATAGGTCTATACAGGGGAATGAGATGTTTTAGGCAGCAACTGGTGCTGATAAAGTGGAGAGAGAGGCAAGGTTCTGCTGCCGTGGGCTTTTATGACTTGTGCATAGAAGGGCTCTATCATGGTGGAGGCACGTAAAACACACTATAGTGCATAGAGAACTCCTAAGAGCATAATATGGGCTCTTTAAGGGGTGAAATGGAGGTCTTAAAACAACACTGCTTTGTTAATCACCACCAAAATGTGATATATAATCACTCAATCACTGTGGATTTACAAAAAACTAAATCTTCGTAAAAAAAAAAAAAAAGACACAAAATGTCTTTAAATGGGGGATAAATATAAGCCAAATTCCAAACACAGTTGTCCTCACTAACATGTCACGGGTTGCTGCTTTGGGGCACCAGCATCGACGTGAAGTTGACAGGGGAGGTGGATGGGAAAAAAAAGTCAGACAATGATTTAAAAAAGAAAAAGCTCATCCAGACGAAGGATGAAAACTTATCCTTAGAGCCTAGCTGACACTGGGTCAGAGGCAGGGTATAACCTGGACTGGTCACCAGTTGATCACAGGGCTAACATGTAGAGACAGACAACCATTCATGCACACACTCACAAACGAAGGGCAATTTAGAGTCATTAGTTGACCTTACAATCCAGGTTTTGGTCTGGAGCTACCAGAGGAAACCCGTGCATGACGGAGAGAACATACAAACTCCTCAAAGAAAGGTCCTGACCAACTCTGGGAACTGAACCAGCTGTGTTAGGGAAGTGCGCGGACCTGCCGTTCTTTGCTTTTTTAAAAAGTTATTTTAGAGTTTGACAAAAGCAGACAAGCACATTTATGAAAAACGATTATTCTCTGAATCTCTCTTTCGGTGAATCAATTATCTCTGATTTGCTGCAGGCTGTTTAGGCACATCCTCTGGTATCTTCTTTGTGCAGCACTTTGTGGGAACTAAAAATGCTTGCAGTGATTTCCTTCCATGATTGTGAAGTCAAGTCAGAATTTTCTTTATAAAGCACATTTAACACCAACATTCTGCTGACCATCGTGAAGGACAACACAAAAGAGACAAACGAAATAAGACAAAAGGTGAGATAGAAACAACAGAAAGCGTCATCCCAGGACAAAAACCTGATCCCCTCTGAGAGATCAAGCTGTGGCAAAGTGATGGACAATATCAACTACAAAAATAAATAAATAAACATATACTAAAATACAAGTTCATTTGAAACTTAAACAGTTTATAATATCCTAAAAATCCTAAAATGTACAGGAAGTCAATGAAGAGAAGCTCATATTTTTGTTCTATTGTCAAAAAGCAGTTTGTTTTTTTTCTGATCAGAATGTGGATTTGGATCCAGGATGTTTTCTTAAAGATGTGTTAACATTTCCAGAATGGGCCAATTTCTACATTTTCAGTAATAACACAATAAGTTGTCGACTGATTTTGATGACATTTTCAAGAAGATTTTGTCATGACACAAGGAAGAGGTGGAGAAATTATGTTGATGATCCAAATAAAGATCCAGGATTTTTTAATATATTTGTTAACAGTGTGAGATTTGGCAGTTTTCCACATTTTCGGTAGTTACTAAATAATTTCTCAATGGATTTTGATAACAGCTCCAGAGAATATTGCCTAGATGTTGGTTGGGATCTTAATTCGGGTGCCAATGTAGTGTGTTTTTCTCACGGATATGTTCACATTGCGAGATAAGGCAGTTGTCCACATTTTCAGTAATAACGCAAAAGGTTCTCTGTGAATTTGCTTGAATTTTTCAGGGACTGTTGGTCACAGCCCAGACAAAAATGATTTCAATTTTGGTGGTGATCCAGATGTGGATGCAGGAATTGTTGCAAGGATTTGGTAGCATTGTGAGATTGGACAGTTTTCCACCTTTTTGAAAATAACTTGCCTTACGATGTCGATAATGCCTTGGCAGAGGTTTGTGCTTCATTTTGTCAGCAGTCTAAGCTATAAAAGGCTTGTTTTGACCATAGAGGTGATCTGCTTGTCAAATCGTAACACCGTGAATTTTGACAGATGAGCAGTGGTTGGGAGGTAAAAGGGCAAAGTGTAGTTCCAAAGCCATTCAGGTTTGGCTGTATAAAAATATACCTCAGTATATGGGTCATGCCAGGTTGGTTTCCACTCAGCCAAACTACCACACCAAAAGGCTAGAAAAAAAAAAAAAAAGCGAAAGACAAATAATAAAGTTCAAGCTCATTCAGATTTGTATATCTTATTAACAGACCAGCAGTTGTTGCATGGAGTCTGTACAATATGTCTTTTATGGCAGGTCCACTTGAAAATCACCTGCAAAGCAATAAAAACTGGCTTCACGTTCTTTTTTAGAAATTGAGCTCAAAGCCAACCAACGTGTAGCTCACATTAGATTCTTATATAAAAAGCATTGTCACTGTCTTTTGTTGCAAAGTTCTGACCTTTATCACACATTTGTAAAGATAAACTATGCCTAAATGCAGAACTAACAGAGCAGCAGAGGAACCGTTGACATTGTCACTGCAAAACAAAACAAATCAGAGGTGTCAGGAATCCTCGCTGTGCAAATCGAACACGCATCCCCCTCTTTTGTCTTCCACCTCGTTCCTTCTAATCCTTCTGAAGTCGAAAAAGGAGAAGACAAAGGTTTGTTTTCCGTTGGCAGGGCCTCCTGATCTGCTGCCGCTAATTGACACTCGCAAGATTCGCAAGTCGAAGCGAAAGGCAAACATGTCATAAAACTTTCATGATCAAACAATGTTGGCTTAGCCGCCTGACAGCTCACTGTGACGAAACCGCACCGTCGCTGTGAGGCTGGGGCACCAAACTTTGCTGTTATAATTAGTGTTTACTGTTTTGCCTATGAGGCGGTGCAGGAGTTAAGTAGGAAGTTTATAAATGTGAGTGTGTGTGTGTGAAAAGTATGAGCCTGCATGTTGAGGTAATCCGCTGTAATCCTGTGCCTTTAAGATGCTTCTCCCTCAGCCAACGCTCAGCTGAAGGAGTGTGTGTTCAGGTCTTTTCAGGTGTGTGTCTCTGTGTATGTGTGTGTCGAAGGAGGGAGGGCTCCCTTCTGCACTAACCCCAAAAAGTCATCTTCACTGAAGCAGCTCCTCCTGATGAAGGGGAGCCGGAGTTTGTTCCACGCCACCGGTCTCCTGCTTCTCTCCCTCTTCATCTAACCATCTCTCTCTCTCTCTCACTTTTTTCTCTACCTCTGGCTCTTCTCTCCCTCGCTCGCCCACCCCCTCCCCACCTGCCTCGGCGCTCTCTCCAGCTCTCAAACCTCTTTGGACTCGTCTGAAGAAGCTCATCCGAGAGTTCACGCAAAACTACACCCTTTTTCTCTTATATTTTGCGGTCGGGGGGGACTCTTGTGAGGCTCTTTGATGCAAAACTTTACATCTTCTCCCTTCACAGAAAGTTAGAGAACATTTTCAGCGGAAGTCGTCAGGAGTTGTGCAAATAATTCTGTAGAGACTCTTCTTTTTTTGGTGAAGGGCGAGCAAAGCAAGCCTTCAAAACAGTCCATAATACACTGCCTGCTCTTGATACCAGTTTATTAATCTTTACAGCTTCATTAGCTTCATGAAAGACTCTGGAGGTGCTGAAGTTAATGTTGGCCGTCAGTGGTGAGAAGAAGGTCCAACAAACCCTGAACTTTTACCATGACATTGGGGTGCAAATTTGTGCTGGATATTCCCAGCCTTCTCATATCTGTATCCTGACACAGAGCCCATGACAGGATATGCAATGGGATAATGCATGCATTTTTTGACACTGACTTTGCCTTTTAGAGAATTCCCAACAACTTTCGTTCTTTGTTATAAAAGCTTAAACAACAAGGATGAGGTTCAAAGGATCCTTCAACTTCAGACTCTTAAATTTCACATCTTCTGAAATGCCAATTTTACACTGAAGTGTTCACCACTACAGCTTCACACCAGGTGCTTGAATGTCCTGCTGCCTCAACACATCTTCCTGCTGTCACACCTCTATTTCTCCATATATGTCACCCCAATAATACAAGGATACAAGGAAGTTCAGTGAAAGTAAACTGATGCCCCAAAACAAAACAAAACCATTAAACATGGGGGAGTGCAGATAGTGCAATTGCGGATAAAAGCGCCTTTTTTTTGCATGATGAGTCCTTAGGCTTAGTAATTGAATTTTAGCCTAGGAGCTCTTGGCAAGTAGTTATTTTAAATATCAAATTGCAAGACTATCAATATCAATAAAATATGTGAAAATCCACCGAGTATTTTTCAGACTTTATACATTATAAAATGATCAAATTACTTGCAAATGTGATAATGTTGACTTACTTTGACATTATTAAAGTCACAGAACATGAAGTATTAACAATAACACCTTTAATGCAATGGACTGTCACACAAGTAATGGAACAAATTCAACGCAATCATGGCACAAGTCATGCATTTACACACCAATATATCAGAACTAAATTGAATTACTTTGGTGGATGCACAACAACTGTATTCTCGATTGCACTAACATTAGCTAACACGATCTTGTTAGCTTAACCGAGCTAGTTGCTAGCTGCAAAAACACAGACCTCTGGACTAGCACTAGCTGTCTAATCTACATTAGACTGTGCATTATAGTGTAGCCTTGCTAATCATCTTAACTTTCCCAATGCTCTATTAAGCTTATGGTTCATGGATTACTATTAAAATATTTACCAGAATTACACTTGTTTGGTTGCAGCTCTGTGTGAGGCTCTGTTGTAATATGGTCATGCTGTGTTATGACATCAGGGAAACAATCATTTTAACAGTTAGGCTTATTTTATTAAGCGGCATCTTTTGGTGTGAATGTATGGTGACATAGTATTTGTGAATTTGAACAACTTGATGCTTAAATGTAAAACAGAAAAAAGAGGGAACTCTTTACACAGACAGGACATTTTTCTCCCTTTTGTAAATTCCGCCATTACTTTGCAGGACTTTATAGAAGATGTGCAGGTACCAGGTGTTTACACATCATGGGGGAGGGGTTAATAGTCAGTGGATAAATTAAAATTAGCCTTAAGTTTTTTAATGGACAAAAAAGACCAATATGTCTTCAAATGTTCTTCTTATGACCCAAGAAAACTATTAATTTTCTAATGAAAAACAACTTTGCTGTTGTATATGGATATTTTCAATATCTGTGTTGGAATATTGCAGTTTTCATGTCCTGTCTTCTAATGATAAGTTTCTATCGAAAGTTTAGGAAGAATCAAAATAAATCTCCCCACAAAGAACCTGATTCATTGCATAACTAACCTGAAAAACCTGCAGAATGAAAGCAGTCTGATGAATAAGCGGAGTTTCTCATCAGAGGAGGCAAACTGAAGCTTTAACTCTGAGAGGAACAAACAAGTACGAGTATGGTTTCTATCTTTCTGTGACTAATTCTGCCACTGTGAATGTATATGACTTCTCAGTTAAGGTAAACATGGCTCCTATTTGTCATTTTCTGTCTGTTTTGGCCAGAAAAAAAAGCACATGGCTCGTGGAAAGAGCATGTGACCCTCCTATTCTTGAGATTTTCTGTGCGGGAGATGTTCTTGATAATCGCAGACTTTACTTGTAGGCTGAAAGCTTTGACTTGATATTTTGCTGGCCAAAATGAAAACACACATGCACTGCTGCCATAAGTGAAAACCACCCAGTGTGAAATGGGCCTTACCCCCAATTTTCATAAAGACTGACCATGCAGCAGTCTCTCTGCCAAGTAGATCGACCCAACACAGAAAATACAGTCGCAAAGAGTTAGGCTAAACTGGCTTGTTCTGAGTGGGGATGAAACAGAGGGATTTATAGAGATGCCAAAACCTTTATGAGAGTCAAGCTTTGGAAAGAAACTTAAAATATGCTCCAGGGACCTTTGACATCATGTGAACTTGTTAAAAGAGAGACAAATATGGGACCTCTGAGTGCTGACATCATCATATTTAACTTCAGCTGCTTATTAGATCATATCTCCAACTGTTGAGTGAGAACTTGTTTCATTAGGTGCTGAACTTCCACAGACTCTTATTTAACCCCACAGGAAGCGTGACACATCAGTGAGAAACTGCGGACAGTAACACATCAAGACAAGAAGCACTCACAGGCTGTAACACACTCATGCTGAGTCAAACAGCATGGTGCGGCGCAGGAACACCGCAGCGCCACAGTGCAGGATCGTCTCTAATTGGGAATCCTGCATACAGAATCATAATGATCCCAAAAGCCTTTTAACATTCAATTGATATTCAATGTGCCTCTCTGTAGGTGTTACCCGAGCCATCTTTCAAAACAACTATCTCTTTTTGTCTCTTGAAGAAATTATTGTCATTTGACGGAAATTATTCGCTGAAAATCACAGAGGAAACATGACGAGCTGCGAGAGCTCGAGCTGAGTCAACCTGCCCGGCAGCAGATGAGAAACATTTTAGCATTTCTGAAGGTTCAGTTAATGAAACGTGGGAGCTTTGGGCCTCTCTGATATAATTTCTGTCTTTTTTAATATCCACATTAAAAGGCCAGTAAATCTGGTTATAAGCCAAACGAACAGCACGCCGCTCGGAGTGACGCTCTTCTTTGACACTCCGTGGTGACCTCACTGAAGGTCTCATCTGGCTCCTCTTTGTGCTGTTTTTCTGAGCGTTTTAAGATGTTTTTCTAAACTTCTGCTCCTTTTCTCCACCTTTCAGCATGCTCCCCTGCCTCTTACACCCACGCTCTGTATTTTTTGGCTTCTTTGTGTTTTTTAATTAGCGGCTTTTGTATAATTTGTTAAAAGCGCTGCGATGCTGCAGAGAAAACTTTAAAGTGTGCTTGCTACTTAATTTTGCATTAACAGTTGGGCTGTTGGCACCCGTGTTTCAAGTGCTTTGTCATTAAGGTCCAAAATCAACACTTTACATTATTTTCAGTAGATACAGACCGATTTAAGAGGAACGCCCACAAAACATCACTTCTGGTCATCGCCAAAGGAGAACAACAAACCACCGATAATAATGCTGAGAGGCTGCCATGTGCTCTTACACACAACAAGACTTAGAAATCATAATTTTGCACTGCAAAAACTTAAATCTATGAAAGTTTATTTCTCCAATTTAAGTCTGAAAATCTCACCAGACTTATTGGAAGCCAAAATTGCATGACATGTACAACTTCACAACCTATTTTAATATTTAACAACTAAAAATAAAGACTAAATTGCTTGTAAAGCTGAATTCACGCCAAATGTGACTTGGCGACCAAGATCAGGTTGCCCACCAAAGTAGCGTTGCATTTCCATAAATACCTCACAAGGAGGAAGTGACATGATTTTGGTGGTGATCCAAATCTGGATGCGGACCAGGAATTTTCTGAAGGATTTATTAACCTTTGCAAAACAGGGTGGTTATTCTACATTTTCGCCAATAACTCAATAACTTCTCAACAGATTTGGAAACATTTTCAGGGAATGTTAGCACAAGAAAGAAGCCATAAGATCTTAGTGGTGATTTTGATCCAGATGCAGATCCTAGTAGTTTAAAGCACTTGTTAAAAGTGTTAACACTTTTTGACAATAGAGTGGTGCAGGAATGAGTCCAAAACATTGAAGTTAGTTAGCATTTAGCCCTCCCTGGTTCCCAACCCTCCAGAGTATATGGGATTTAGAATACTATTTTCTGATAAGGGACTGAAATATGGTACACGATCATATGCTTATGACAATTTAACTAAAAAGCAAAAATCCCTCTGTGCACAGTTACACTCAGAAACATCACCGTTAGCTTTAGAGAACGGCAGATTAAACGCTGCTCCAGAGGAAGACAGACTCTGTTGTGTCAGTTTGGTGAAACTGAGCATGAAGTTTATTTTCTTTCTAATTGTCCCGTCTATGATATAAGGGTCT
This sequence comes from Cetoscarus ocellatus, assembly GCA_037902135.1. NCBI lineage: Eukaryota > Metazoa > Chordata > Actinopteri > Labriformes > Labridae > Cetoscarus > Cetoscarus ocellatus. The sequence continues at coordinate 173,982 of JBAMNC010001315.1, forward strand.
GTTTTTCGATAAAATGTCCTCTGTTGTTGCTGATTTCCTCTGTTTGGATGATTATGAAAAGCCTGAGTTGTGCTTTAGGAAGGAAATTTTTTGTGGCATGTTTTATCTGCAAAGCCTGATGGGAGAAAAGGCAGAATGCAATGTTAAAGACTGAATTGTAAATAGAAAAAGTAAATTTATTTTATTCTGTCATGAACTGTTGTTTTTGGTGTCTTATGAACCCATAAGGGTTGAGTGCTTTGTGTGAGTATGACATGTAAATTAAAAAATCAATAAATCAAACAATCAATTAATAGTAACAAATGAAATAAAAGAGTTAAGTAGAGATTTCCCTATAAATTATAATAGTTATTCTTTCTCCTTGCAGACCTGCAAAGTGTTTGTAATTAGCCATCAATTAGCAGCAGTTGTTTGGCCATCTGTCCATAAACGCAGCGTCTCCTCTGTTATTAGAGCGGACAGAGGAACAACACGATGGAGTAATCCTGCACGCCGAGCCTCACACACACGTTTCCATTGGTCCAGCCCCAGTAGGAGTGACACTTTAACCAGCTGATGTTGCTTTAACACTCGCCGGGGATGTTGTGAGCGCAGGAAGGGCCGAGGGAGGCGGGTAGGGAGGGATGTCGAGGTCAGGCCTGCCTCCTCTCCAGTTAATTGGCCCAGCTTGTAGCGGGCTCTTGACAGATTGAATTATCAAGCTGCCTCCGCGCTCTGCCGTCTCCCCGCGGTATATTCTGGTTGACTATTAATGACCAGCTACAGCAGCCGTCTCTGTTCTGCCCGGATCTGCGACTCCTCTCTCTGTTCTGCTCTCCCCCGCTCAGCAGCTCCGTTATTTAAAACCTCGAGCGGAGAACTTCCTCGGCGTCTGCCTGTCTCTGTCCGTGCTGCTGGATGCCCTTTGGTCTTTTAAAATCAGTTCTCTCAGAGCAAAAAGAGAAGAAAAAACTTCTGAAGCAAACTTTTCAAGGCGAGAAGTTGAACTTCCTTTTACGTTTTGCAGCTTGGAGCTTAATTGCCTCTGCACAGCTGCCCCCCCCCCCTCTGTATCTGTGATTCTCTCCTCAGATGGTGAAGTCTTGATGAGAAGGTAAGGCCGGAGCGCTGGAGCAGATAATGATAAACAGTGGAAACAGGACGCGGTTTGATCTCCTCTCACTCTGCATTCTATTGTGTGGACGACGCTAATGAAGAATCAGGGAGGGTGAAATAGAAACGGCAGAACAAAGTTGGTACACGGCACCGAGTTCATTATGGTCGATGTCCCATCGTTCGGCCACAAACACGGGCCTTCAACAATGCTTAATTTTAGAGGACATTTAACACCTGACTGCTTCACTGCTTTTTCACTTTCTGTCTTTTACTTAAAGCTTTTGTTTTACATCAATTGTTCAATATAATTCACTCGTCCATCTGGAGAGAGCCCATAGAAAGAGTTTGGGAATGGGCAGAACCTTCAAAAGGATATCTGGCAGATGATTGGATGATCATTCTGTCAATCACATTTATTACAAGCAAATCAGATAATGCAGAAGGTGGGCACTACTGCCATGGTGTCAAGTACAAAACATGAACCACTGCGTAAAAAAAACTGTCTCAAAAACATGTCGGAAGAGGAGCAAAAATATCGTTTCAATTGAGAAATGCTTTGGATCAAGCTGCTGCGCAAAATTAGATCAGCTCTGATCCTGCAAAAAAAAAAAAAAAAAGTCCCAGAATCTAGGGCTGTATATTACTGTACATGGGGCCACCATCTCTGCATAATTTAAAGAGATTTCAGTGAAAACAAGCCTTAAAAACAGAGTAGGGATATAACCCGCTGTGTAGAACACATTTACAACAATTTACTTTTTCAATACTACGCTACTTTGTTTGACACTACTTCAATAAAGGGCACAGCCTTCGTATCCTCTTGCCTGCAGCACGCCAAACAGTTACTGTCTGCAGGCCTCACAAATAGAAACAACCACCACTAAAATACTAAAAGAGGTAAATATCACAGCCTTTGACTTTGAATACTTGGGATACTTGTATTTGTATTGGAGCTTTGCAGGATGGATCTGCCTGATTACAGCTGCTGGTCAAGGTTATCTGCCCTGCCCAGGCATGTCTGTGGGATGTTGCCCAGACTTGAAATATATCTCATGGATATGAAAGTCCGCCTGGTGTGTCGGGTTAACACCTCCACCGAGGAGGTTATGTTTTTGCCAGCATTTTCTAGTTTGTTTGCTAGTGAAAATAAGACACTGCATCTAAAGGAGCTGTCCTTAAATAAAGTTGGTTTTTTTTTACTTAATGAATGGATTTTGTTGACATTTTCAGAGGATGTCGGTCATCAGAATAAGAAACACTTTATTAATCCACCAGAGGAAATTCTGTCATTTCAGTTGCTCATATACATAGTATAGCAAGGAGTATCGAAGACTTAAAATAGATAAAATAGACAAGAGACATTAAATAGATAAGAGCGTAAAAATTAAGTAAAAATAAGAAAGCAGGTTGCAACATGCAGAATCATTAAGCTATACTTCAACTTCCTTATGTAGGAAATAAATAAAAAGTAAAGTGAGACTATGAACAAGCCAAAGAATTTCCACTATTAGCATTAATAATATTTACAATATGAATAAAAATATGACAGCGCTGTGTGACAGTAAACCACATTTGACTGGGTATTGCACTGGATATTATGTTTGCTTATTTACAAAACAGAATTACTTACATGATGGAAGGAAGAAGTGGTTTGACTTTAGTGGTGATCCTAATCTGGATGTGGATCCAGGACTTTTTTTAAGGATTTGTTCACAGTGTGAGATGTGGCAGTTTCCCACATTTTTGACCATAACTCGCTCAACATTGTTGAAATGCCTTGATGGAGAGCACTTCTAGTTAAACAAATGAAATACATGACTATGTTAACCTCTTGAAAGAATAAAATATCTACTTGTAATATATACATCTATTTTACCGACATTGTGACAACTAGACGACATGAATACCAGATAAAGACATTGAAATATTTATTACTTATTACCATATAGGTTCAAAATTGAGACACTGGTCTTGGTCCACATTTTTAGTCCTGCCTGGATGTGAATTAGGCTTCCTTCAAATTTACATATACCTTAAAGATCCACCTATTCATTATTTATACTGCTTATCCCGTTGGGGTCACAGGGGCTGGCCCCTATCCCAGCTGACATTAAGGCAAGGAGTGGGGTACACCCTGAACCAGTCACCAGCCAATCATAGGGCCACATAGAGATACAGACAACCATTCACACACTTACCTACACCTGAGGGCAATTTAGAGTCAACAATCAACCCAACAAGCTTGTTTTTTGGTCTAAGGGAGGAAGCCAGAGTGGCCAGAGAGAACCCCTGCATGCACAAGGAGAACATGCAATCTCCACACAGACTGACACGGGAATTCATCCAGCAACCTTCTTACTGTGAGGCATGCGCACTACCTGCTGCGCCACTGTGCTCCAGTTAAACAAATGATAATTAATTGAGTTACATTTGTGATTTTAAGTCGTAGAACTCTTTGGTTTTTGTAAATCCGACAATAACAACAAGAACTTTAGTCTGATTTTGTTTGTTTTTAGGCATCCAGACATCTTTCAGTTCAGTCGACTTATTACCAGCCTCTGACACGTACTCTTGTTGGGCTCTTCTCGCTTTAAGTCTGCCATATTAAGTCTGTTTTTTGGCACTTTATAATGAAATGTCTGCCACTGGTAATTTAGGCTTTTTGACAGATAATTCAATTCACTGTCCATTTCTGCTTTTGAGATGTAAGAAGACACTTTCACTCGTCAGGAATTAATTTCCTCTCTTGATAGCTGAATCCATTTGCATCCAGTGATTGACAGGTGTGTTAATGTCAAGGCTCTGCTCATTAAAACAAATTAATCCAAGAACTCACAGATCATTTTCTAACCCAACACTGCTCGTGGTTTGTACATCAGAGCACTTTATAATCATTATAGTAGAAAAGTTGAATCATACATTCTGACTGAAGTGTGCTTCTTTGTTAACCGCCGAAAAAACGCTCTTAAAATGTCCTTGTGGTCTCTTTCTGAGGTGTTTTTCTCTAAATCCTTTCGAGTGAAATTGATTATTTGTTCTTTATTTGCTCATTCTTTCTCTGTTTGTGTGTGTTTTTCTTCAGCGGTGGTGCATTAAGCTGTCAGGGCCACAGTTATTGGAGAGAATAAAATAAAAACTATCTACTTGCTTAAAAAGCCACAAAGCATTTATATTTGAACTCACGGTCAGAGCATCTTGGCTAAAACAGTGTTTGTGCCCAAATAAAACCGTACACAAAGACCAGCACCTCAAGGTGAAGTGCTTTTATTCAGCGCTCCCTGACAATTAAACGGAAGAGGACAGCTTTTTGTGGACGGTCTGAGGTCCACTTAGAGCAGCATAAAAAGCAGAGGAGACAACCTTTAGTCCACGCTGGCATATTCCTCCATTCGAGGCTGTGGCTGTTATAATAGTGATGGTGGAGCCGACTCCTGCTGAGGCTAAAACCAGCCTGCCTGCTGGCTTCCTGACAGCCCTGGCATTACTGTATAATCAGTGCTTAACATCATCGCTGCACCAGCAGATGCACAAAAACAAACACACACGTGGAGACACGTGTAAACACAAGATGCACAAACTTAGGGATGGGCAGCCTCGGGCTGGGGGCATGTGCAGCATCTATCCTCACTTTAGGGCAGGAGGGCTGTGAAGAGGGAGGAAGCTGGGAACATAGACAGACAGGGACCCCTAAAATTACAGTTCATCAGTATTTTTTTTTATATTAAATAGATATTTAAGATTTTCTCTCCACATATTCTAAGCTTTTCTTGTTTTAAATTGCAAAAAACAATATTCAGGCATCTTTTGCGTTTATTAACACCCATTAAAAGAACATTCATATGAAAAAAATAGTCCCCTTTGAACATTTACTAAAAGATGTTAGATTCATTTATGCTTTTGCTGTGCCAAGTACCTTGCAAGATACTTGGGTCTTTAAGAAAAAACAGGTTATAGAGCAAGACAGAAGTATAATCTGCAAAGTTTTTGAATCTTTTGCAGGGGTTAAAATATCAGACTTATTTGGGCTGATAAAACAATGAATAAATAAACATTTTAAACACTTTAAATGGTCAAAACACCAGAGAGTTCTGTTGAGTTAACATTTGTGCTAAAATTTCCACAGTAGAGTGTTTTATCAAACGCTTGGAAGCCTGTGTCTTAAAATTGGATTAACTTGACTGGAATAGTTGTAAGTGGTCCATTAGATATATATATATATATATATGTATATACATGTATCATGTATAATCCTCTTGACATCTTACCTTCCATCATTACAATTACAGTAAAATACTACTTAGATGGACCTCTGTAAAGCATTATTTTGCTGGGGTGGTTGTAAGAATATGATTATTATCCTTATTTATGTATGTATGTAGTATTATATGTCTCTTTGTCAAACATTTTTGTCTCAGTGTAAAGCACTTTGAGCTGCAATTGAATTTGCATGAACTGTGCTATATAAATAAAGTTTGATTAATTGATTGATTGATTGATTTATATCGTCATATTTATTGATCAATTTGTTTCACGCACGCTTGGTTTGAGAAACTAAGCAGAGCTCAGACATCTTTATGGGGCCAGGGCCACCCACAGGAATGGCTGGGCCCCTGAAAGCACTAATCAATGGGCCCCCCTGTCTTAAATTGAGGGTCTTCTATTTATTCAATCTTTTATTTCTCATATTTTATACTTTGTACTTAGTATTTTTATCTATTTTTTATCACTTTTTTCCACAATTTACCTTTTTTGATTAAGTTTTATGCTATCGACTGAATATTCAGATTTATTTAGGCTAAACTTATGTATTTGTGACAAAGTTTTATGTATATCCGATGTTCTGCTCCTACTGCTGCTTTACAGCTGCACAGCTGATTACCCCATTGGGGACAAAGAAATAAAAAGTGAAAGTAAAAAATGAAAGAGATGTGTAGATAATGCAGGTGACCTTGCAGTCACACACACTGCGTGTATCGGGTGTCGTCCTGAAAGTGCCTGGCCTGGTTTAAATGTGGCCTGTGGCTCCTTTACCCCATGTCATGCATCACTCTCTCTCCAACTGTCAACTCTAACTTCAGTCCTGTCACTTAAATAAAGGTATATAAAGTCCAAAAAATTAAGTATGCTGAAAAAAGACAATACTAATATCAGTTATGGTTGGATATGTAGCTGAGGTTTAAGATCACTGAGGGGACATTTTTATTTATTAAGCGTAAAGGTCCCTTAAGTTACATGCTGGACGGCATACTTTTTGAAGTTCAGCCAAATGTAAGGGAGTGCAAACGGTCAATAGAGTGAAACACTCCGGTCTCTTGGGTAGTCAAAACTGCATCAACCCATGTATAACACAAACCCCCCTCAAACACAAACTAGCACAAATACTGTCCTCCTCATACAAATAATAATCCCTCCTTCACCCACTCTCATATACACACACTCAGCCTGTGTGTGGGCCATTGTGAGTGACAGAGAGTAGTAGCAGCAGTTATCTGAGTGTGTGCCGCGGTCGCTGTGCGTCGTCTTTAAAATGCCAACCGTGGGCGTCTCACTTGAAGATAAGATATTGAGAGATGCGGAGGCAAAGCTCGCAGACCAACTTCACTCTAAGTGCATGAAGATAAATGTGCAGGAGATGTGTGTTTGTGGAGAGACTGCAGACGGAGGAAAAATCAGGAGAGGGGGAACGTTCCAATTATCTCTGGAGGCCTGTCCTTGTGACAAATGTCAGATAAGACTTTTGCGGTGATAAAACCCTCCTGACCTCGGGGACTTTTGACCCGTCTCAGACTCAGCTGCACTAAGACTCTTGTTACATTGTCTCTCTCCTGATAGGCGGCTAAGCCCAAAGGGGAAATGGGATTTCTTTCTCAGCTGAATTAATTCAATAAAAATAAAGCTTTTTCATTTTTGGACCTCTTTCTATCTCTGTCTGTGTTTTGATGTTTGAGATAGAAGAAGAAAGCACCTCAGCTGGAAAACCTGTTGAGGTTTCTTTGAACATTTCAGCCAATATTTCGGGCAATTTATACCTACAATCTGCATCCAATCCACTTGATTTATGTCAAAGCAGCAGCAGACAGTTATGTAAAAATGTCTGGGGCTGACTAATAACATTTCAGCCTCTGTTTTGACAGCGTGAAGCACGTTGTCCAAGGGTTCTTCACACCTGGATCATTCGGGAGAGACACGTTCCCTTGGGGATGTGTGAAGACAGCAAACAAACCCACTTTTGGGACAGAACTGTGCAGAGACTGCCTGTGAGAGACGGTTTCAGCTCATTTCAAACTCTGGAGAGGATGGTTCGCAGTGAAAAGCAGCCAATCCAGTGACTAGCATACACAGGCTAACAGGTCTACTCATGGATCTGGGAGAGGAAACCTGTTCCTTGATCCACATCCAGATTCAGATCACCAACAAAATCGCATCAGTTCTTCCTTGGGCCATGCTCAAGATTCTCTGAGAATGTCATCCTAACCTGTCAAGAATGTTCTAAATTATTGTGCTCACAGACGGACAGACAGATGGATGGGCGAGCAAAAGGACAAAGAAACAATCGCGGCAAAAACATAACCGCCATAACAACTTCCAGCTGACTTTTTTTTACAGCTGATGACAAAATATTGACGATGATCACAATAATTAAGGTTAGGTTTCTTTTTGTCGCAAACACAAGTATGTCCTAAATTATTCGAATCAGATATTCGGAAAAGATTGGACAGGAACTACATTGACGTATTTTCTATTCAATATCAAATGACATTGAAATGATTGGAGCTCTTGGTAGAACAATGTCAGTGATGCGGGATTAATCACAAAAACTGAACTGATTTATTCCCAAAACTGAAAAATAAAAATAGGACAGACACCTTCACAGCTTGAAAACAGAGGCATGCATATTTAGTTCTATAAATTATGACATTTTCCCAGTTAGAGTAAAGCTGACATGTTATTAAATATGGTAATTAATGAGATTATTGATCTATCCATCCAGTTTCTTTGCTAAGGAATTGATCAGAGTACTTTTCAGCATTAAGGCAAATTACATGAATATTTTTTGTGATTTGTTGACAATTCTCAGCTGGATATGGTTTTTGATTCCCATCCCTATGCCTGATTCACTGAAGTAACACAGAGTTATGCAATCAGTGTGCATTCTCTGGCTAAAGGGTCAGTGCTCTGGTGGTTTTTAAAGATAAAGCTTAAGATGAACCAAAGGAAGAAATAAAATCTCAGCTGACAGACTCCGAAATCAGATGATAAATAAATAAAGACATGACAAAATAATTCAGAGACCCTGGGCTGAAATTCAGTTATGAAAAAAGGTTTTCAATTCCTCTCATTATTAATGCAGAGTCTGTCACTAAATAATACTTTTGAGGGATGTAAAAAGCAATGGAATAGAATATAAAAGCGAAAGGTTGGATCTAAAATCCAGGCAGAGGACCATCTAATATCTTAATAAGATCCAGATTTAATTAGACCTTCATGTAGTCTCATTTTATCTGCATGAAGCTTCTCTGTAATGTTTTATCAAAAAGTGAACCAAGCAGGGTGGATGGTGGTCCATGCAGTTGTGTGCATGATGAAGTTCTTTTTCAGAGAAGAATGTGTAAAATTCAAGGTACCAACGAAGACTGAAACACAGACAACGAGACACAGGATGAGGCTCAAAAAAGAACAGTCAGTACGAAAGAAAAGTCTGGTCCAAAAGCCACTTTTGTCCAAAAGCAAATAAATCCAAAGAATTTCTATGTTCCAGTCGTACGACAATGTCTGGCTGGTGTAACCCCCAATTTCCACATACTCTGACTGTGCCTTAGTTCGTCTGCGGCGTGTCCCAACAGCATCCTGCCACGCCAGATCACTTGAAATACGCAGCAAGTCTGTTTTCAGCATGAGCCGCTTCAACTCAACGCAATCACAGCCAAGCAGATCGACTCAAATCAGGAAAATAATCGCTCAAAGCTTATGTGACATGTTAAATACGTATAAGAGTATCATCTCAAATCATAGGAATCAAAGCGATTTCAGTTGAAGTGATCACAGTTAATGAGCAGATGTGTTTTTCCCCTTGTCTGTGGATTAGAAGTTAATAATAAAATGTAAACACTAGACATTTAAGGCATTAATAGGCTAAGAACTTACAGTGTTAAAAGCTTTTTTATTCTCTAATGTACTCACCTGTTGTAGAAGCAGAGAAGGCACAAAATCAGAGTAAAAACTTATCAGTGGAAAAGTGGTTTTCAAAGGCGGGCTGGCTGTAATAACAGTTGTTGACATGTTGCTCTTCCTATATATATGTAGCTGTTATCAAACCAAAACTGCTGCGTGTGAACGTACGCGACTCTGTGCTTTTCAGAGTATGTGGAAATCCAGGGTTATAGTTTAACTTGTTGCTGCGTTAACTGGTGTTAGCAGGTGTGTTGAATAACTATTACCAAGCATATATTCCAACTCAGGACATATCTGATAATCTTAATCAAATCCTGATATTCAACACTTTCATGGGTACATCCAAGGCCGATCATCAGTCAGCACAGTCACTTCTGAAACAATAACACTCATTTAAAACATCTCCAATGTTTTTATCCTAGCATCATAGTGAAGAAGAAACAGAAAGTTTGTGTGACCATGCCCTAAAAAATGCAGTTAACTTGTGGACAGAAGGACAAAAACAGAGACACCCTGCCTAAGTGTGGACAGAGAAAAGAAACTAAAACAACAGATACTGGATTACAAAATAAAAGAGAAGCACAAAAACTTCAACTAATTATTACAGAAAACACAAATTACCCTGCACAGACTTCTCCATCAGCTCCATTCATTCATTATTTATCCATCTTTTCAGCTGGCATTGGGCAAGAGGCAGGCAACACCCTTAATTTGCCACCAGCCAATCACAGGGCTGACAGAAACAGACAATGAGATACACATGCACACTTACACCAAAGGGCCAATAATTAACACGTATGTTTTTGGTCTTTGGTAGGAAGCTGGAGTACCTAGACAAAACCCACACATGTACAGGTCCAACGTACAAACTCCATGCAGGAAGACCAAACCTGTCCGGTGGGACCTGATGCTGTGAGGCAGGAGCACTACCTGCTGCACCACCCTCCAACCACTCTATCAGGAGTCCTTTCAGACCTCCAAATAACATCTTCACCCCTGCACATGATCACCAAGTGCTGAAGTCTACACAGAAATATCAGATTTGTGAACTGTCTCAATATAAACGTGCAGATGTGTTGTAAAAATGTTAGATCAATATGTTGAGCTTTCCCTGAGTCCAAACGCTCACTGACCAAAGCTACAGAATCAGTCAGCTCTTTTCTCCAGACTGATGGCCTCATCAAGAGTTTCATTTAAGACCCAGAACATGAGTTTACAAGTCAGGGCAGCGAGGGTGGAGATAAAGGGCAGGACTGTTCGCACTGCAGAGGGCTGGGTAGACCATCGTCGGATATTTCTGCTTTGAAATGCAGTTTGGGAGGAAACAGGGGGATTTTTGACTCAAAGGGGTCACAGCAGGGAGCTCCCTCCATAAATTCCTCGTTTAGACCCATAAATCCTTCCTGCCTTTCTCTGACATGAAATGTCTGAGCTGTTGGGACCTCCTGGAGAGTCTGTCCAGCAGGGTGAAGGTCTGCAGAGGAGGTGTGTTCACAGATCAGTGGATGAAATGATGCTATTTTTGTAATAATTGGCTGAGGCTGTCTAATGATTATTTTAGTCTAGTCTACATGCCGTAGAGCTATTACTGTATCTATCTGACCATTTAACAACTTTAAGTTCGAACCAGCACCTACCCATCAGTCTGTCTGCTCCTTTATCTTTTTCATTCATTTATCATTCTATCCATCCATTTGTGCATTTAATCATTCTCTCAATCTTTGCATCCATATATTCATCCATCCATTTCAAAGCATGTAAGAACAGCTTCTCCACCTCACTTTATTTAATTTTAGTGCAGCAGAAAAATGTATCCAGAAACAAACTTAAAATTCCAAGTTTTCAGTTTGTACTTTGTGAAAACTTTCCTGAACTTTTCTTGTATTTTGTTTAAAAAGATCAGAGTTTAACTTTAAATCACTCGATGGTTTAAGCTCAACTGGAGGAAGTTAGTACTCCACTCCGTCAACTCTATTTAAAGAATCAACATGGTAAAGATGTGTTATGATTCATGCCTTATTCTACATCACGCCTCAGTTTTGGATTTAAAAACTGCCACGCTCTGTCTCAGGTATTTCAGGGATGAGCTTCACACTTCGGGAGAGCTTCCCTGGCAGGCTGTCAGCACATGCTGCAGCGATGTTTTCACCTTCTTCTCCTGTCTGGCTTCTTTCGCTCTTTGTCTCTTCTATCATTGTCTTTATTATTGGAAAAGAACTCACCAGAGAAGACAGCCAAGAACAAGTGAAGCTACACTGTGCAAACACAATGAATTACTCATGCGTTGCCTCAGAAACACTGATATAAACTTCAAGTATATTACTACTGAGATGAGGAAAACCACGGATATGTTGGAGGTGGAAAAAAGAAATCCGAGAACTATATTTCAGCAGAAAAAAACATGTTTTTCATGTTTTATTTCATTACATTTTCAATTGGAAAATGTAATGAAATAAAACAATACAGAAATCAATGACACCAAGGTCTCAGAGGGTGGTGTTCTCTCTCTCTCTCTCTAATAAAAAACAATATGAACTAAAATAAACCATAAGCTAAACATTATGATGTGTGCAGAACTTTTCTTGAACGAATTAAGTTACATCGATGACCCCTTGATAGAGATCAGCACCAAATCTTGATAGATTATAAGCAGAGAAAAGTAAAAACCATATCAACAAAAACACTAACCTTAGATCAGCCTGATTCAACATCTGTAATCATGCACATCCATCTTGTCAAGCTCCAATCTACAGCGTCTGTGCTGGGCCCAAATCAGCACGGCCCAATCAGCGTCCTGTAGAGCGAGATGACAGCCGGAAGGGTCTGCACCTGTAGAGATGTTAACAGCTTCAGGAGCAGTTTTATAAGATTTTGACCACATTCCTTTGTTACGCAAAACATGAATAACAACACTATAAACGTCTTAATAGTAAGGATACTTTTGATCCACTTTCGACATGTTTTGATGAGAGTTTGTTTTACGAAGTGAACTCATTCTGCAGTGCAGTAGCGCCCACCTACTGTTTTATATATATATATGTATGTATATATGTATATATACAGTGCCATGAACAAGTATTTGCCCCTTCCTGATTTCTTACTTTGATGATTTTATTTATTAAGAGATAAAAGCTCTCCAAACCTACATGACCCTATGTGAAAAAGTAATTTCCCCCCTTGTTAAATCATGAGTTAACTGTGATTAACCACATTTTTTGAAAGCTGAGTTCAATTTCACTGACCACACTCAGACCTTATTACTGCCAGACCTGTTGAATTAGGAAATCACTTAAACAGAACCTGTCTGACAAAGTGAAGTAAGCTGCAAGATCTCGAAAAGAAACACATCATGCCACGATCCAAAGAAATTCAAGAACAAATGAGAAACAAAGTGATTGAAATCTCTCAGTCTGGAAAGGGTTACAAAGCCATTTCTAAGGCTTTAGGACTCCAGCGAACCACGGTCAGAGCCATTATCCACAAATGGAGAAAACTGGGAACAGTGGTGAACCTTCCCAGGAGTGGTCAGCCTACCAAAATTACACCAAGAGCACAACGACAACTCTTCCAGGAGGTTAAAAAGAACCCAGAACAACATCTAAAGAACTGCAGGCCTCACCTGCCTCAGTTAAGGTCAGTGGTCATGACTCAACAGTAAGAAAGAAAAAAAATCACAAAGACTGCATGACGTGGACCACCCTTAAAGGAAAACTATTGTCATGTAAGAAGGCATATAAACCTTTTTTTGTTTGTTTTTTAATCTCTTGGGGGCGTCTTTATTCTGGATTAAGTGGTATTTGCATTTTAAAACTTGTTGTTGCTCCTTATATAAAACAAAACAAAAATTCTAGTGGCTGTTGGTACCATTTTTAATTAAACTGTCAGGATCTACTAAGTTTTCTGCAAAGGTGTTTTCTATTCTTTAAAAAAAAAAAAAACTGCCCATTTGCCAACCAAGCAAACAGCACATACTGAATTAATGAACACTGGTTTGTTTTCTTAAAGAAACCAAACTGCTGACATTTTAAGTAAAGTTAAAACTCAAGAATTTGCTCATTTGGATCAAAACACAAACCCACAAGCAAGAAGAAAAGAGCTGCAGCATTTCTCTTCTAGTAAATGAGCCTTAAAATCTTCTCTGTCGCTCTGCTCTCTTCTCCAGAAAGGTTCAATGCATCCGCGACATCTGATGCCAATACAGACGTTCAAATCCAAAAATCCTTTATCAACCGTGAAACTTAAAACCCTCGACCAAGGTCAGCTTTTCTTGCTTACTGCAAACTTTGCTGTGTGGTTCACACTCACCAACCAGCAGACCTTTTAAAAGTAGGACAGGAGAGCAAGCCCCCTTTTTCATATTACACATGCAGGCAGTTCCCAGACCACAGAGCACCCAGGGGACCCTATTACCAGTGACACCAGCAGACTTCTTAACCCCCACAGCGACACCCAGTGACAGAGAGAGAGAGAGAAAGGAGGGAGGAGAAGATGACACAGAGACCTAAATGCAAAAGAGGAAGAGCGACAGAGGCAGCAGCAAAAACCAGCAGACAAAAGAGGGTGGGTTTGTGTAACAAAAAGAGAGAAGACAAATAAGAGGGCACACGGAGAAAGAGGAAACTGCAAATGAAGAGAGGAAACTGGTGAGGAGACCAAAAGGGCAGCAGGGATTAGAGAGAGGAGACAGTGAGAGTGAAATAGAGAGGCCAGAGAAGAGTGCAGAGCTTATTCAGCATGAATGTGTATGAAGATCAAAATGTTCTTTCTTTTTTGGAATTTATTTACAGCTTTTAGGTCATGAATTGACTGGAGTTCTGCTTTATGTGTGGCAAAAAACATATAAACCATTGTCTATAGTGTAATATTTATGTAAAGGAATGTAATATACTCCTCAAAGAAAGTTTGGAAACATCATTTTGGTTGATTTTTCTCCCCTATAATGATAGCAATTGGTATTTTGTATCATATTGTTTAAAAGCCTGATTAGTCACCTTAACAATGAGGTACAACTTGTAAGGACCTTGCATTTGTGGAATTAGCAACACAGCTAAACATGTGGGTAGCGCTCCCTGAAAAATGTGCCAAAGTCCCCCCTTCCCCTGGAATAAAGCCTATGCTTCCTCAGTGAAGGGTGAGGAACTGGTCCTCTTGGGGTATTGTCTTCCTGGGACGTCTACTTCACAGTCTGTCTTTGACTTCACCGGTCTCACAGAACTTAAACACCACTGGAACACCAGCGGACAGTTGCAGGGGATTTTGGCACTTTTTGGACGGCACTACCCACGCATTCAGCTGCGTTGCTCAATCCACAAATTCTTACTAGTTGTACCTTGTTGTAAATGTGACTAATCAGGCTGTCCAAGGATATAAAGTACAACTCCTGAAATGACATTTGTATCTTGAATTTGGTTTGTATCTAAAATATAAGTAGTATGGAGTGATCTAAACAGCGCAGGCACTTTTAACTTCAACTCTGCCTCCCCATCTTCCTCCAGTTTCTAAAGCTACAGACAGGGAGTCAAACCAGCAACCCTTTTGCTGTGAGACTCCAGCATTGCACCACCACGCAGGCCAAATCCGCTGGTCCACATATGACCCACTGTGCCACAAAATGGTCTCAACCAATAGGGAGAATGTTAGGCTTCAAACTGTGGCTTACTTATTATTAATAATGTCAAATTTCTCTAATTCAAATATTTGGGACGTCTTGTACTGGGACATCAGCTTCCAGTTGCCACATCAGGCCGCTACTGGTGCTGAAAAGAAGGGGAGAGGAAAAAGTCTTGATGCCACAGATTATTTGTCTATTTGGCATGTTAAAAAAAGCATACTGTAATTTCTTGATTATAACACGCACTTGAATAAGCGCTAATTTTTCGGGTGCATATTATACACAAGTACAAGCAAAATACCTAAAATATTTTGTCTCGCCAACATCGCGATTGCAACACATCTGATACAAAAAGCCAAAATATTCTCTTTCTCTGCAAAACATTCCTGCCAAACTTGAGTATTTCTTATTAAACTGACTGGTTGACTGTTCTAATGAAATAGTTTGGGTATTAATTAGTTTAACTTGGTGTAATCATCGTTTAATTCTTAAGTGTTACCTGACTGGCAAACACAGGGTGCTGCCATCTTGTGAGCAAGGGGACACAAAATAGCTGCGCTGTGATTGGTCGAAGACATCGGCATGTTGATAGCAGCTCTCTGATTGTTCGGTACACTATGACTGAGCATGCTCGGGCAGAAATCGAGTAATTGCGCATGCGTGAAGCAAAAAGTGTTTCCACGTCCATTTGAGAGAGAGAGAATCATGTATGTGTTGTGAAAATACACTGATTAAAACTTTAAATAAAAGAGTAAGGTTTGGGCAAAATTTGGATGTGTCTTATATTTGAGTACAGTGTTTTTCAGGCAAAAATCGTGAAAATATGGGGTGTGTGTTATAATTGAGAAATTACAGTGGTATAGGCTCCTCAAAAGCAACAGATACTGTTCTGTCAGCAGGTGGTACCGAAAAATATCAGAGAATCATACATTTTGACAACTTGAAACAGGTGTGCAATTAACTTGAGTAAAACCTCATTAAGAAAGTGATGCCCTCATTCATCACGCTCTGGTATAAGTCCTCACAGAGTATTAAAAACAAGATTGTGTGTGAGTGGCTGTTTCTATCAGGTGTATAAATGAATTATTGTAGTTGTGATTGTCTTATATTTTTTGTGGCTGATTTAAGGGTCTGATTGAGTCTTCCATGCAAAAAGAACAAGTTAGAAACACTGAGGACTGATTATTTCTACATATGTATTCACAGAGAGAGAGTGCAGTGCAGTGTGAGTAATGAGGCACCAGTTGCAGCCGTAGTTTTTCCTCCTATAATTGTGTACAGTTGTTGAGACAGTCATTATCGAGACAGATGAGCTGCGAGTTTTCTCCTCTCTCAACAGGCAGATGTCTCCTCTTGATCTCCGTCTGTTGCCTTTTGTCTCGGCGTGTGGAGCGATTGGTGGGATATTTTCTGAGTCAATTAGCTAACGAGCAGCTAACGAGGAGATAAGGCCAATTAAGATAATAGTGATTGTGATGACGGTAATTATTACAATGAGATTGGTGAGCCAACAGGTCAGCTTCAGGGAAACGAGACGTAGTTATGGACGGGAGGATGGAGAAGAAGACTCCCACTTCAGAAACAGCTCTGTAATTAGAATGGACGGCAATTAAGAGGAAACTCAACATCTTCTTGGTGTTTAAAGGGAGCTTATGGTACTCACGTTAACTAACACGTTCGCTTTGATGAGTGAGAGCTTTGTGACAGTCTTCAGGTGTCAGAATAACAAAGCTGGGCAATTAAACAGAAAATGTATGTATGCTTAATGCATGCTGTTCAGAACAGAGCTTAAAGTGGAAGAATTAAGAGCCAAGAAATAGCTTCTTTGCTAATGTTTCTCATATGTATATGTTGACATTTTAAGCTGTACTAATGTGGCACAATCCTATAGTACTTCAGTTGTCTTCAGTTTACCATTTTATTTCCTTTTGTTGCTTTATTTCCCATGAACCTCTGTGCCTTTTCATTTAACTCTTTCGGTCTCTGTTTGACCTGATTTTTGATTTATTGTAACCAGAGATCTGCCTTTGTTTTGTCTGTTAAAGCACTTTGTAAACATCTGTTTTTAAAGGTGCTACATAAACAAAGTTATTATTATTATTGTTATTATTATTATGACACTCGTTTTCATGCTTCTTGTGGTGTGCCACAAGAACAACAGTTAAATCAGATAAAATTTAGACTAAAAAGCACAAGGAGTGCCAAGGTAGCTCACATATTGCTGTTACATCCATAAGCAATAGCTCCATGATATAATTACCATCATAATATGATTCCTTGACCCTGAAAACCCACACCTAGCACTCTGAATCATGCTGATATCATTATTAGTTAGACGGTGACCGAACAAAAACGATCATTTGCTAATGCTGGTTATCTGGATCACCACCAAAATCTAATACTTTTTTAAGTTGGGCCATTACCAACATCTCCTCAAAATTTCTGCAACATTTGTCCAGTAGTTTTTGCGTAATCTTGACAACAAACAAACAAACAAACATACCCCAGCAAAAACATAACCTCCTTGGTGGAGGCAATAATGTCAGCTTTGTCAGTTTTGCTCCTGTTGTGTTTGGTGTTTCACAAAGAGAGAGACAGGACACCTCAAACCAACTGATTGATTTACAAACGAGTCAGCTGTGATCACACCTTACTTAATGTGAACAAACATGGCGACAACTTCAGGAGGCTAAATGTGGCTAGCAGTTAGCTTCCTATAGTATCCTTGGTGGTTGTGATTTCTATCCAGCTCCTCTCCTCATCAGTTTGCTATATATAATTTACAAGTCACGCTGTTTAGATGCTGGTGTTTTTTTCCAACAAATCAATGAGTTAGACTTTCATTTTGATGTCTGTCTAACTTTGTGCTTCACCATTACCCTCGTTGCCATTGCTTATGCTGCCTGCTTCAGCCAGCTTGCTCCCTGATTGGCTTTGCCCTGGTCCATGTGACAAAACACAGAGGATGTGCTTGGCTGTCCTCAGTGCTCCACACACATCAGGACTTCTGGTTGTAAATATTGAACATGATAATTATTTCTGTCTCAAGTCGGAGCGGCCCAGATTGTCTTCAGAGAGGATAAAATGACTCTTAATAACCCTCACACCACAGGATAATCAGGTGGGATCATCTTTAGGACCTCCAGATAATCCGGCCTTTGCTGAGTAAACTGAAGCAGGGATCCGAACCAAAACTCGGCCTCATTATCAGGTTGTGTGTACCCTGCTTTAGAAGAAATGGGATAACCGGGACCTGAAAGACTGAGAACCTGCACGGATAGATCTACCTGGTTTGCCCTCTTTCCCTTTTGCTTTTGTGAAGGACGTGGTAGTGAAACTAAACTCTCCTTAAAAGGCTCCTCCTGTCAACTCACAGCTCACTGTTTGATCCATCAGGTATGAAAGTGTCAAATGAGCGGCAGACTTTTTTATTTACTGTTTATGGATCCATCTGTTATGTGAGCTGCTCCTGACACAGATGTTTCTGACAAATCTTTGTTTTTTCACTCTTTTGTCTTCACACATCCATTTATTTCTGCTGTGGCTGCTTCCTTCAGTAAGGTGAGACATATGCCTGTCTGAAAAG
The DNA here is from genome assembly GCA_037902135.1 of Cetoscarus ocellatus. NCBI lineage: Eukaryota > Metazoa > Chordata > Actinopteri > Labriformes > Labridae > Cetoscarus > Cetoscarus ocellatus. Next base: position 192,446 of record JBAMNC010001315.1, read on the forward strand.
TGATGTTTGGTAATTAATGTGCTATTCCAGACTAAACAATGAAAACAAGGACAATAAAGGTGTGCTGGGGTAAATTTGATGTACGAAAGCTTTCAGGATTTTTGCTTTTAGTTACTGACTATATATACATATATATACACATGCGGACAAAATTGTTGGTACCCCTCCGTTGAAGAAAGAAAAAACCACAATGGTCACTGAAATAACTTGAAACTGACAAAATAATAATAAATAAGAATTTACTGAAAATTAACTAATGAAAAAAGGGAAATTGCTTTTGTATTATGGTTCAACAGAATCATTTTAAAAAACACAATAATGAAACTGGCCTGGACAAAAATGATGGTACCCTTAACTTAATAGTTTGTTGCACAATCTTTTGAGGCTATCACTGCAATCAGGCGATTTCTGTAACTCTCAATGAGACTTCTGCACCTGTCGACAGGTATTTTGGCCCACTCCTTATGAGCAAACTGATTCAGCTTCACTGGCTATTCTCTAATACCTCATGCAGCCCAACTTCAAAAATACTGAACTATCCCTTTAAGTCAAAATTTGGGCCTCCTAACGTTTGTACAAATATCACAATTGACTTATGCCGAGTAGAGATGACCTTATGAAAATCTGGTGATCAATGGTCCAGGTCATAGGACCAAATGTTAGTCCTGCTTTACTTCAACTTTTGTACAAATGCCCACTGTCACACAAAACAAGTCTCCAAACTGACTAGATTTTAGAGTTGCAAGTCAAGATTGTTGTGACCCTGAATCTGGTGTCAAATTAGTACCATTAAGAAACACAATTTTTTACCTAACCTGCACAAAGGCCACCCCAGTTTGTTGTTTTGAGCCACCATTTCATTGTCACTGCAGCAGCTAATTTGCTTGTGGAGGCATGTAACTGCGAGGTGGTTGTTCTTGTTTCTGTCAAAGCTATCATAAATATTAGAGCTATTTATTAAAAAAAGAACAAAAAACCAGCATCTGCATCAGTTACTAAAAAAGCTTGACATGAAAAATCAAGGTGCTACCAAGCATGTGTTTTTTATTTTGTTAGGTAGAACATAATTTGTCATGAACAATTAGCCCGTCTTACGCGAGCAGACATTTGAAAAGTTGTTTTCGTCTCTGCTTTAAAGGAAACAGCAGCAGACAAATTAAATCCAGGATGAATGTGAGGAAACTCATGAGCACTCAGAGATAACTGCTCGCCTGTGATGCCACGTCTACTTAACAACTCCGCAGCAGTACATTCGCAGTAATAAACCGGATGAATCATTTTGTGGCTGATGACACAGAAAGAAGACAATAACAGCACAAACAAAGACTCCCTCAGATGCACATGACTGCAGAGGCTTTGCAAAGGTTTCCAGAGCAGATAAGAGGAGCTCGTGGTGGCATCTATTCCCTGACATTCAGAGCAAACAGGACCCTTATATAGATGCATATTTATGTAGATGTATTCATAAATGCACTCACGAGATAAGTAGGAAATGTAAAGATTTTTCCAGGTAAAAGGAGCTTCCTCTGACCACAACAATAAGTTTCCTCCCAGCTCCTGAAGATCCAATAAATGTGAAGAAGGTAAAGTTCAACTCACGCAGGTGCCATTCCTGCAGAGTGATTATCATCCTCCAGCATGCTCTGATGGCAGAGGCAAATAGACGGCCTCCGCCTTGTATGTTTACTGCCAATATTGCTTTTAAGGGACGCCGTCCTTCAAGGCTCTGAGGATGGCCCTGACATTTCAAGGGAACATTCACTGAAAAGTGCCGTCTTTATTGTGATGTCTATTGGGAGTGACAACAACGGCTCCCATTTACCGGCCTCCCCTCACAATTCAGCTTTGGTGGAGAAGGAAGTGGTTCTGTTTGACCTGCTTCACTTTTATCGCCACGTCTGATCAGGAGGAAATTTGAGCATAACTTTGGCTGGAGAGTCTGAAGATTTAGTGGATAAAACTTGAGGAGAAGAGACTTTCATTGAACTTCTGCGATAGATTGAAAGTGCTGCACAAAAGCAACACAAGAGTGTGTTTCATGACATATTTACCTCCTTGGATATATAATATATTGCCAAAAGTATTCACTCACCCATCCAAATCACTGAATTCAAGTGTTCCAGTCACTTCCATGGCCACAGGTGTATAAAATCAAGCAACTAGGCATGCAGACTGCTTCTACAAACATTAGTGAAAGAATGAACTACAAAACCCAAAACCAGTGAAGTTGGCACGTTATGTAAATCGAAAATAAAAACAGAATACAATGACTTGCAAATCCTTTTCAACTTATATTCAATTGAATACACTGCAAAGACAAGATATTTAATGTTCGAACTGAGAAACTTTATTTTCTTTTGCAAATAATCATCAACTTAGAATTTAATGGCAGCAACACATTGCAAAAAAGTTGGCACAGGGGCATTTTTACCACTGTGTTACATCGCCTTTCCTTTTAACAACACTCAGTAAACGTTTGGGAACTGAGGAGACCAATTTTTGAAGCTTTTCGGGTGGAATTCTTTCCCATTCTTGCTTGATGTACGGCTTAAGCTGTTCAACAGTCCGGGGTCTCCGTTGTTGTATTTTACGCTTCATAATGCGCCACACATTTTCAATGGGGGACAGGTCTGGACTACAGGCAGGCCAGTCTAGTACCTGCACTCTTTTACTACGAAGCCAAGCTGTTGTAACACGTGCAGAATGTGGCTTGGCATTGTCTTGCTGAAATAAGCAGGGGCGTCCATGAAAAAGACGTTGCTTGGATGGCAACATATGTTGCTCCAAAACCTGTATGTACCTTTCAGCATTAATGGTGCCTTCACAGATGTGTAAGTTACCCATGCCTTGGGCACTAATACACCCCCATACCATCACAGATGCTGGCTTTTGAACTTTTCGCCTATAACAGTCCGGCTGGTTCTTTTCTTCTTTGGTCCGGAGGACACAACGACCACACTTTCCAAAAACAATTTGAAATGTGGACTCGTCAGACCACAGAACACTTTTCCACTTTGCATCAGTCCATCTTAGATGAGCTCGGGCCCAGCGAAGCCGGCGGCGTTTCTTGGTGTTGTTGATAAATGGCTTTCTCTTTGCATAGTAGAGTTTTAACTTGCACTTACAGATGTAGCGACGAACTGTAGTTACTGACAGTGGTTTTCTGAAGTGTTCCTGAGCCCATGTGGTGATATCCTTTACACAGTGATGCCGGTTTTTGATGCAGTACCGCCTGAGGGATCGAAGGTCACGGGCATTCAATGTTGGTTTTCGGCCTTGCCGCTTACGTGCAGTAATTTCTCCAGATTCTCTGAACCTTTTGATGATATTACGGACCGTAGATGATGAAATCTCTAAATTCCTTGTAATAGCTCGTTGAGAAATGTTGTTCTTAAACTGTTCGACAATTTGCTCACCCATTTGTTCACAAAGTGGTGACCCTCACCCCATCCTTGTTTGTGAATGACTTACCATTTCAGGGAAGCTGCTTTTATACCCAATCATGGCACCCACCTGTTCTCAATTAGCCTGTTCACCTGTGGGATGTTCCAAATAAGTGTTTGATGAGCATTCCTCAACTTTCTCAGTCTTTTTTGCCACTTGTGCCAGCTTTTTTGAAACATGTTGCAGGCATCAAATTCAAAATGAGCTAATATTTGCAAAAAATAACACAGTTTACCAGTTTGAACGTTAAGTATCTTGTCTTTGCTGTGTATTCAATTGAATATAGGTTGAAAGGAATTTGCAAATCATTGTATTCTGTTTTTATTTACGATTTACACAACATGCCAACTTCACTGGTTTTGGGTTTTGTAAATATCCCACAGTCAGCTGTTAGTGGTGTTATAACAAAGTGGAAGTGATTGGTAATGACAACAACTCAGACATGAAGTGTGTTGTCACCTGATGCTGAGGTTTATAGTGCACAGAGATTGCAAACGATCTGCTGAGTCAATATCTACGGATCTCCAAACTTCATGTGGCCTTCAGATTAGCTCATTATCATTGTGCAGAGAGCTTCATGGAATGGGTTTCCATGGGCAAGCACAGAGCAACGTCCCTAAAGACATAGATGAGCGAGTTTGGGGTGGAAGAACTTGACTGGCCTGCACAGAATCCCGACTTCAACCCAATAGTACACCTTTGGGATGAATTAGAGTGGAGAATTTTAGCAATATAGTGTATATCTTACAATAAGAAATAACAGCTTTGAATTTCAACACGTGTAATTCGCCAACACAGTCTGCTTTTTTGCCCTACAGTTCAGAAGTTTTGATCCATCCATTGGCTCATCTTTTGCTCAAATTAACACCCTTTCCTTCTCTTCTTGTCTTATTAGCCTGATCCACAGAATTAACGTGAATTGTGGTTCATACCCTGAAAGGCTGGCGTGCACCTCCATGCAGTTGCATGTTAATGTGAAAAAAAAAACATAATCAACAGTTTAATGAGCTTTTTCCTTTAATTTGCTGCTCATTTGACCTCATATTTATATATTTATGTTCATGGGGTGTTAATGGAGTGGCTATCACAGTTCGATGTGTCCCAGGGCAGTATACTTAACCCCAAGATGCTCCTAGTGTTTGGACAGTGGCGTAAAAATGGGTATGAAAGGGCAAGGCTGCTGCGTAAGCTCAATTCCATTTACCATGTAAAACTGGAAAAAGCATAAAAATGGGCGAAATGTAAAATAACTTAAGTGATATTTCCATCCATCAAACGCCTGTATCACTGCTACATTTTGGGGTCATAGAGGGCTGGAGCCTATCCCAGATGATACTGGCAAGAAGGAGAGCACACATTGGACTGGTCCCAAGCCAATCACAGGGCTGACACACCTGGTATTTCTCATGCATGAAAATTTATTATGTAACGCACACCTAGTTACACCGCTATATATGCATTGGAACGTGTAGCAAGACGCTTTGATGATTGTAGAGCTGGATGGGAGCTTGACGTGCCCCAGGCAATAAGATCAACAACCCATCAGCCAATCACAAATAAGATACAACTACATATCAGCCAATCAGAAAATAGCACTGCTGTATCCGGGTAAGACACGGTTGATCTGACTGCTGCAACGTCACCGAGAAGGGGATGCATACTGCACGCACACAATGGGAGTACAGTAAGTTATCTCATCATTTGATTTTGTAGCCTACTGATTAATGAAATTACTTACTGTACAAAAGAAAAACGAGAGGTCATCTCAGGGAGTATCAGCTTTACGTCTATGCTGGACTTAAACAGTTGAACAGAGTCCTGAAGGCCATTGAAATTCATTGTATAGCCTAGTCAGGTTTGTCCATATAATAATAAACAACAACCATAAACACACAAACACACACTCACACACATAGTTAATTCAATAAATCACTTGTTCTATTTGAATGAAGTTACCTGTCTTTTGGTGTCTTTTATGGAATTCACTCTTCAATGTTAATTTATAAATACCAGTGGCATCAAACGATAAGTGCATATGGATGGTTGATGACTTTGTTGAAATTTGAATCCATTATAATCCTTTATAAACTATCATACACAAAGGCCTGCACATGGTAACCCCCCTCAAAACTTGAGAGCCCTGCCAATTTATGTTTACACTCACATCGAAGGGTAATTTCGAGTCAATCATTAACTTGTGGAGTGTGTTTTTGGTTTGTGGGTCTCATGCATGGAGAGAGCACAATCTCTAGACCACCCGCTGGACCACTGTGCAGTCCCTTTTGGCATGGTTCGGATTAGACTGGTGAGGGGCTTTTATATTTAACGTGAATGCCCCAAAATACCATTCAGTGCACCCTTATCAAACAAGATCTGTCCTTGAACTTCAATCCATCAATCATTGATGATCCTCATTTAAGACAATCAAAGATGTAATTTGGGAAACAAAAGCCAAACATTGGAGGTTACACTCTGAAAAGGATCAGATGACAGTCATTTACCTTCCACCTCCCCATATACAACAACCTCCTGGCTCTCGCTGCTGTTCTCGAGCTCATTCTGCAGCAAATAGACTCTAAAGACGAGCTCTTATCTCATCCTTTAAACCCTCGCTGTAATTGTCCTCTTCTGCTCGGAGATGGGAGTTCACACCTCTTCCTCCACATCTCCGTCCCTCTTTTTTTTTATGTGTCTGATGTAGTGGTGAATCACACTCAGCCATCTTTTATGCCCCACGTTAATAGACACTCACGGTAATTGCGCCGTTAACTTTGGGGACTTCTGGCACGGATTCTTGTGATAGAACGGACCCGTGTTTTGGGGGGATTGGATGAGATTGGATGGCGCGGCTATTTTGGGGCTTCAACTGCTGCGATAATGATATGCAGAGGAGGCAAGCTTGGTGTTGCATATATTACCTGGCAGTTTTCTGTTTCAAGTGCTGTCACACAAATGCATTCTCGGGGAAAAAGAAACAGACTTCAGAGGGTTTTTGCATGAATTCAGATGAAGCAGATAGGCAGTGGCTCTATCAAAGGCTAAAATGAAATGAATCTGCAGAAAAGATGAGGATGCAGACATTCCTGGATGGAAATGAAAGAAGCATCCAAAATGTTTAGAGCGTATATACAGCGATCCTGGTCCTCTACGTGACAGCAGCAGACACACACTCCTCAGAATACCAAACAGGCTCTGATTTAAACACCAACTTTCTCTAAGTCAACGTGAAATGGCCAATCTACGACCCCTGTGCCCCTGCTTTTCTGCCCCGTGCTGCAGGTTAAATGGCTTTAACTCGAGGGGCAAAAAGGCAGCATGGACGTGAGGGGAGTCAGGGGGGATTACTGGCAAGGAGCCCAGGGATGTGGGTGTGAAAGAGTGGGGGCAGTTTACGGGTATGTGGAGGGTGAAGTGCTGGTCAAGCACCGTAGCCTGGCTGTCTGGAGTGACCCGTCACGATGGACAGTCCACCACAGGCTTGTTTCATCCTCCGCTGAGCAGCCGAGCGAAGGGGACCTGGCTGTCCTTAGAGGCCCCTGTCAAGCCCCTTCTTATTGGTGTGGGATTGACATGGTCTCCCTCAGGGACGGCGATGTAGGTGTCAGAGATGGTGGGGGTTTGAGAGGGAGGGGATAAAGCAACATGGTAGGCTGAGAGTGATGGGGGAAGAAGGAAAAAGAGACTCTCTGGCAGACTCTCTGAGGCCTTGTTGATACCTAACTTTACCTTTCATGGATGACATATGTGAGAAATCAGATATAAAGACAGTCATATGTGTGTTCACACTGCATATTACCATAAACAGCTCACAAACAGCTGCTGCCTCTGTTATCAGGCATTTGAGCAGCAAAAAGTTAGAAGGATAGAGCTCAGTGTTTAGAGGTATATGGCCAAATTAGCATCCTTTAAGGAGAAAGAAGCAGGAGTTTGGAGTTATAGCGAGAGGCCACTGCAAGCCTGCAACAACTTTAGCACATACAGAGATTAGCATAAATGCTACCAGCTTCAGTAGCAGGTTTATTAGATCTGGACAACATTTCCTCAAATAGGAAGAAGTAACAATGAAAACATTTCTCAATGGAAAAGATATTTTTGCTCCCCTCTGCACTGTTTTGGCGACTGTTTGATGTAAGAACTTGTTTATGTTATTAGCCTCAGCAGCGCCTGCCTGCTACATTATTTGATTGGCCTGTAGGGCTGTCACCTTACACCTGACATTCGAATATCCATACAAGAGAATGGAAGCAAAAATAATGCATCTAGTGTGGGAGAAACAAACAGAAGAAGAAACCTTCAGGAAATTGAGGTCTGGCAATGCCACTCTGAGCGAACAATGACAGCACCAAAAAAATCTAAGCAGCGCCGTGTGGAAGCACTTTGGGCTCCACTGTGAGTCAATTATGTGCAAAGCAACTAACCTACAACGTCAAATCCACAGGCCCATTTGTCAGCCTTTCACCCACTGTAGTCCAGCAGTGCCTTTTCAAGTGCTAGCACTGTTTGCACGCCATTTTACAGCATAAAGCAAAAGAAGCAAAAATGACCAAGATGAGTGTTGAAGCATAAATATTTTAGCGACGCAGATCAAAACTTGAAAGACCACATTTATTAAAAAAAACAGGAAAAAAAGAAGGTTCAAAGCATTAAAGATTGTGAAAGTTTACAGAATTTGCGGTTTATTGCAAAAATTAATGCATTCAAAAATGAGTTATTGGTGGTAGAAATTTGTTGTTGGAAAATTTCCCAAGGCAGACCAAGACTTGCCTCTGGACATTATCTGAGAGCAACTGGTCCAGTTGCAACAAGAAAAAAAAAATCAATCAAATATTACTTAAAAATTCAAATAAATAGACCAATGGTGTGTGGACGAATTAAAAACAAAGGTTTTAAATTCTGCATATTGGGTTATAAAGGCCTCTTTTCTAAAAGTCAATCATTTCCTGGACACTCGATTGATTAGAATATTCACCCCTTGAATATTTTACTTAAAAAAAGCTTGATTTTGCAGACTTTACACTCAGGCTCTCTCTTCTGTCAGAACTGTGATGAACCAAAAAGGTCAACCAGCAAAAAATTTACTGCGAAACCCTGTGCTGATGCACTCGTCCACTTGTGCTTTGGTTGAAGTTTTAAAAATAGTTGACTCTGCATGATGTGTGTAACTGGAAGATTCTCAAGGCATGCAAGAGCACTCAACTTTTGATGGAAAGGATTCCATGCAGAGGAAGAGACTAATAAAATACCAATCAATAATCAACAGAAACATCAAATAAATGGACCAATGAAGCTTTGACAAATGCAAAAAAAGACTTTAAAAATCATCAGCCTGGGTTATAAAGGCCTCTCTTCTAATATTTAAGCATTTCCTGGACACTCAGTTGATTAAAATATTTACCTCTTGCATATTTTAGTTTTAAAAAGTCCCAGCATCACTGGACCCACTGAAGTGTCAAACCTGGCTGAGGAAATCCAAGGCTCGTATCTATTTTTACCTTAGTGAAAGAGTCAAGCATGAAGCTTTATTATCAGCATTATTAACCACAGTCAGAAAGCTCTTAGCCGCATCGATCCGTCCGCACAAATCCAACGTCACACATTAGAAATATATTATGTCCATCAGATGCTCGCCCTGTCCACTTTGGCAGCCGCATTTACAACCATCTCATATTTATAAATAACACAATTAGGAGGATAACCTTGAGAGGGCTCTTGGCATTGTTTTTTATGATAGCCATCAGCCGTAATTACACATTGATTGAGTCTCTTGACAAATAGACGGGTCGAATGAGGCCTCTCTCTTTGTCTCTGCTCCCATATCGGTGATGAGTGAACGTCTTGATGTTCTGGTCTCTGGTCTGAGATAACCTGAGCCCAGTGAGAGAGGGAGATCAAGGTGTCAGAGAGCAGACCCAAGAAGATATTTCATTATCACTTTGTGTCGTTACTTGTAGAAACACAGTGACAAGGCAGTGGTGGAAGATAAATCAGATACGGAGGTGACGACAGAAGCTAATGGGGGTTTGATGGTTAAGTAACAGGCTGGATTTATTAAACCAGAGATAACGACCTGCTCGCTCGTATTATCAGCTCATAAAATTCACTGAAAAATTAAAAGTAGAGGAAGAAACACTAACGCGGGCAAGAGAGTGAAAGCCACTTCTCATTAATAAAGATTCAGTGAATGAGGCATGCCGTGGCATTGTTTTATAATTGACTAATGTACACTAGATATTTTATAGGGTACATCTGTTCAACTGCTCAATTACAAATGAAGCTAACAAGCAAATCACATGGCAGCAACTCAATGCATTCAGGAACGTAGACATGATCAAGACGACCTGCTGAAACTCAAACAGTGTGATTTTAGTAACTGTGAGGGCGGCATGGATGTTGGTGCCAGGCCAGAAACTGTTGATCCGCTAGGGTTATCACACAAAACCATCTCTGGTTTAGAGAAAATGGTCCCAAAAGAGAAAATATCCAGTGAGTGGCTCTGCCTTGTTGACACCAGAGGTCAAGAGAATTGCCAGAGAGGTTCCAGACAATAAACAGGCATCAGTGACTTCATTTCTGAACACAACACATCAAATCCTGAAGCAGATGGGCTACAGCAGCAGAAGGCCACACAGGGTGCCACTCCTGTCAGCTAAAATCAGGGAACTGAGGCTACAATTCATGCAGGCTAAACAAAATTGAAAGGAGGATTACACTGCAAAAACTCAGATTTAAGCAAGAGTTTTTGTACAATTTTAAGTCAAAAAATCTGACAAGACTGACTGTAGGCCACAATTTCCTGACATGTCCGGCTAAAACAATATAAAATAGAAAATGAGGCCTAAAATGCTTGTAATCAGTAAAAATAAATCTACCAATGAGACTTCAATTTTTACTTGTAAGCAGACTTAAAAATGTGATGTACTGTCCAAAGTAGCTGTTACATCTCAGTTGAAGATCTTCACTCCACAATTCACTACCTCTTGGTTTGTTTGGTTCGGATGGCTTCTGCACCAATCAGCTCAGCCTGCAAGCGAACTGAGACCCTCGCTTTTTGTCGGATGAGAGTTCTTGAGAGCTTTCACAACAACCCAAATGAACCAAACATTCTAAAAAAGCACACCAGAGTCCATTTGGTTGAGGCCAAATGTGTTGGGCGTGAAAGCACCTTTAGTTCACTGTACTCTGAGGGCCTCCACAGTCACCAGATCTCAATCCAATAGAACACCTTTGAGATTTGGTGGAACAGAAGATTTGGATCATGGATGTGCAAGTGACAAATCTGCTGCTTCTGCATGATGATTGTAAGAAAATATGGACCATATCTTCCTTCTTTTTCCAAGTTCATCTAGTCAGTCTTAATGTGTCATCGGGTTTGACTGTGTTGTCTGTCATGCTGTTTGGTAAAGTCACTGAAATTTGTAGATCTGTGATCATTATAAACAACAAAATGAAGTGTAGTCTGACCCAGCATAACCTTACAGCAAGGACATATCGTTTGTAATCCCCATTTATATACATATTCAGCAAAATGTTCTGTTTTTGTTGACATTTAGTACTTATATCTAATAGTTTCATCATTTAATGTGGCTATGAATTACACAGCATTTAAGCTTTAGTTTAACAGAGCTGTAGCCCTTGATATGTTCTCTAAACAAGTGATATGAGAGTAAGTTTAAGTATCAGCATAAACTGCTTTTACTGGAGAGTTTCAGAGGTCAATTTGTCCCAACTTCACAAAAACTGAGCTTTTTATATCTCAAATTGAGCCCTTTTCATGGCCTTTAATAGTTTATTTTCAGTTGTTTTTCTGCTCTACACAGAATATCTATTTAATCTCAGTGATGATAAGTGTTTTATAAATAATACGGCGGGCAGAATGCTCTGAGAGCATAACAGCTTTTGTATAATTCATATCTGTTTTCAAGTACAAATGCCTCGTCTCTCTCTGCTATTGTTCAAAGAGGCTCTGGTCCATTGCTCTCAGCCACCTGCCGGAGGATCAATACAGAAGCTTTCAGATCAATATTAGAGTTTTAATAAAAGGTTGGACTTGTTATGACCCCTGAAATGACAGAACAGCAGCAGATAAAAGGCTCCTGTTTGCAGGTTTGGGGATAAATGTTAACATGAGAGTTTTAAAACAACTAAATAAAATAAAAATGTGTTGCTCTGAAGCAGGAAATCCAGTCCTCATCTGTCTGCAGCAATCACATATTAAAAGTCTCTGAATATGAAACAACATCTGATCAAAAACTATAATGACATTTCAGTACAAAGGTCATGGAAATTTCCAGAAAGAGCCATTTTTATCTGTTCCGAGAGTGGTGACTTTAATGCGGATTGTCAGTGTGTGGTTGGAGGCTGGGACACTGTTTGTGTACATGTCAGTGTTTATTCGCACATGAATGCACGACCAGAACCTGTTGACAGACCTGATGAACATGCACATACTTAGGGATGGGTAATTTTATTATATGAGATAGAAAGTATGTTTCCAAACATAGAGGGGGAAACAACATTGTTCATATTGATGTTTATGTTGCCGTTCAGTCTGAGAAATAAAAAAAATCTTGGTCAAATCCTTAGTAAGGACTGTTTTCAATAAGAACCATGGACAGTGATAATCTCATAAAAAAATAAGCTTTTGAATTATTTGTCCAAATGTTTTTGGCACTTGTTTTATTCTAATGTATAAAAACAGATAAAAAGTAGAATCTTTGTATCACCAGTATCAGGTGATTTTCAATTATCAATCATTAAAAATTGGAGATGATCTCCAACACTGTGCATAAATTTAGTTTTTCCCCCATTGCCAGCAACAGCCAAGGCTGGAGGCATTACAGTGAGGGATGCTTGGTATCAAAATTTCTGCTAATATTTGGGCCATACAAATGAGCCATATAAATCACATATTGGCTGTAATACCCACAAAATGGGTGAAACGGTGAAGCAGCAGGTAGTGCACATGCCTCACATCAAGGAGGTTGCTGGTTCAAACACCTTGTTGATCAGGGCCTTTCTGTGTGGAGTTTACATGTTCTCCTGTGCATGTGTGGCTTCCTCGAACAGACCAAAAACATTCTCAGGTTGATTAGGTTGACTTGAAAATGCCCTGAGGTATGAGTGTGAGTGTGAATGGTTGACTGTCTCTCTATGTGGCCCTGTGATTGGCTAGCAACTGGTTCATGGTGTACCCTGCCTCTTGCCCAATGTCAGCTGGAATAGGCTCCAGCCCCTGCAACAATAACAACACCAAAACATGTGAGGAGTGCTCACGTGGAAGCACTCTGGGCTCCACTGTTCGTCGATTATGTGCAAAGCAGCTGGCCCACTATGACAAATCCACACACTCAATGGCAGGACTTTCACCCAACACAGTCCAGCAGTGCCTTGTCAAGTTCTCAGCCCAGTGCTTCAAAGTCCCGTCCCCCATCAGAGGCATGGAAAATGGCCACCACAGTCAAGATTGCAACATGACTCATTCGACAGGACATGCAGCCTCAGAAAAGGTAAACAGTAAAATGATCCACTAGAAATGCCTTGTTCTGTCACCATTTGTGTTAAAACAAACACTATATTGATTCTAACAATGTACATATTTAAATGTGTTTGTCCTGTAAAAGAAACTGTGGACAATTTAAGGGAAAATACCTCATTACTAAATTAATGAATAATTCTGCTGAGATCACTTATGACTGTAATAATCCCGGATCCACATCTAAACACTTCTTCCTTGGGCCATGACTGACATATAATCAACCAATCAATCAAATTTTATTTTTATAGCACTTTTCATACAAAGTTTTGTAGCACAAAGTGCTTCACATAGAAACAAAGAAATAAAATAAAATAAACTAAAGTAAATAAAAAATAGAAAATTGAATACAATGAAAAATACAACCCCTCCGCCCCCCACCCTTGCAATCCATTCCCTGAAAATCATCGAAAATCCCTTTACAACTTTTTAAGTTATCTTGTTCTTAACATTATAAACAAACCAACAAATGCCGGCAAAAACATAACCTCTTTGGTGGAGATAATTAAATGAAAAGGGGCCTCTGATTTACTAAGTGCTTATCACGAGGGATTGAAGTTTTTAAACCATGTGTGTTTATTTATTTTGTAAAGATTTGTCTGTTTATTGTTGTGTGTAACATTTACAATCTGAGTATTTCGTTGAAGTCCATGCCAGCAAGTTTTCTGTGGATCTGATTTATGAAAAATACCTGAACCTGCTCAGTAAAGATGACCTTAAGAAGGACCTGGTCATATCACAGGTAGCAAGCGAACAATTAAAAAGCATGAAGATGGTCCATTTTGGTCCATCTTGCCCAGTCCTACATGCACTTCCACTTAGTCATGTGCTTTGTTTGTGTTAATAAAATGCTAAAGCACATGCATATTACTCCAAAAGCAAACCCACTGAAACCCACGAGAACACTTCTCTATCATCTGCAGGTGATTTTTGCTTGTGGTGAAATAACCCCGTTGTCATTCATCTTTACATCTCTCCCCTTGAGGATGGACTCGGTATTGAGAGGAAAAAGAAGATGGAGGGAGCAGAGAAGAGAGAGAGTGTGAGGAGAGGAAAAGAAAAGCGCCTGAGACTGCAAATCCGTTACAAAGGCGAGTCATTGATTCTTGGATGGGGAATTAATGAAGCCTCGGCCGGATATGACAGTACAGTGTCAGACGCAGAAGACTTATGCAGGTCGTTGGGCTCTGGCAGCCATTAGCTTCAGATAGTGTGCATGTATGAGTGTGTGCGTGAGGGTGACAAAAGAAGAAGCAGGATGAGTTAAAAAGGCGTTCATAAAGAGAGGAAAAGTCGTTCTGCAGGGAGACGTAGGCGAATCTTTAGGCATCACTGTGGCTCCTAATGGCAGTTTTCACTCAGAGGCCGCTCTTATCTCAAACAAACGCTGCGTGCTGTCGTTTCAGTTCTGATGAGTCATGGTTGTAATAAATCACGTGTAATGTGTCTGTTTTGTGCTTGATTTTCCCAGATAAGAGAGCGTGTTCAGGCGGCATCAAATATCCCGTTATCTTGATGATTAAAAAGAGATGAAATGCCTTTATTACTGCTGTGCAAACAAAATGTCCCCTGTTTGTGTTTTATCATACTTCTACTTGTTTATTGTTGTTGTGACACGTGAGAAAAATTTAAATAAACACAGAAATACAACACGCGATGTTATCACACTGCCCCAAGAAGAATCAGTGTCCATGTATGAAGCCTGTTTGATAATGTTAAAGCAGGGCAACAGTGATCAACTTAATTTTCCCACCTGCATTGAAGGCATCTTGTGAACCCACCCAACTCTTCCTGAGATCGCGAATGCATCAACAAGTCTCAAGGAACATTGAAGAATAATCAAAAAACACCTGTTTGGAACATTTTACAGGTGAACAAGTTAATTGGAAACAGGTGAGTGTCATGATATGGTATAAAGCTCAGTCAGTCACAAGGATGGGGTGAGGTTCACCACTTTATGAACAGATGTTTGAGCAAATAGTCCAACAGTAAAAGAACAACATATTCAGTGCACGTTTGCAGGGAATAAAAAAAAAAAAAATCATCATCTACAGTCCATAACATCATCAAAAGATTCAGAGAATCCAGAATAATCTCTACACCTAAGTGGAATGGCTGAAAACCAACACTGAATGCCTGTGACCTTGGATCCCTCAGGCTCCACTCCATTAGAAACCAGCATCATTCTGTAAAGGATATCACCACGTGGGCTCAGGAACACTTCAGAAAACCATTGTCAGTTAACACAGTTCATCTCTACATCTACAAAGTCAAGGTCAAACTCTACCATGCAAAGCCAAAGGGTAACATCAACAACACACAGAAACACCACACAACCATTCTGCTTGTGTTATAATAGCATGGCTGCAGAGTAAGAGTGCAGGTACTAGACTGACCAGTCTGCAGTCCAGACCTGTCTCCCATTGAAAATGTGTGGTGCATTATGAAGCACAACAGAGACCCCCAACTGTTTAGCAGTGGAGGTTGTACATTAAGCAAGAATGTAAAAGAATTCCACCTACAAGGTTCTTATTGAGTGTTGTTAGAGGTGCCATAACACAGAGGCCAACATGCCCCTGTGCCGGCTATTTTGGTACAAAACGTAGGAGACAAATTCAAAATGAGAGAATATTTGCAAAAAAAAATCAATAAGGTTAATCATTTTTAACATTAAATATCATTTCTTTGTAGTGTATTCAATTGAGTATAGCTCAAAAAGGATTTGCAAACCAATGCATTCTGTTTTTATTAAGGTTTTTACAACATCCCAACTTCTTTGGAATCGAGGTTTGTAAAATCTGATGCTACAAACAAGTTTGGTAATTTACCACAACAGTAAATCAGCTCAATCACATGGTCCTTGTCTTGTCTTCTTCTTTACAGTCAAATCTTTGTTTCTTGTGACAGAGTTCTCCCCCTGCTGGCCATTAGTGGGACTGCAGGTTTAAAAGTCTCTGAATTAGCTTCACTGTTCAAACATTGGGACTACCTATGCCTCTTCAGAACATGTTCATCTCTGTTTTCTCTGACTGGTTATATTCAGCCGTCTCCTCTGTGAACTTTCCTGTGATCTTGCCTGCTGTGTGTCATGGCGCCAGAATTTGGTGGCGCATACATCTCTACGTGTCATACTTGCTTACTGGCCGCAGATAAATAACAGCACAAAGCCTGGCAGCAGGACCGCCGCACATTAACAGATAGATCTGAAGTGACAAGTGTTGAGGGCAGATTCATGGCCAACACGCTGGTGTAACGCTCAGAGGGCTCGTTGAAGATTCACTAACAGACTTACAAGAGAACAAAGAGCCACAAGACTTTGATTTTGTTCTGATATTAACAGCAATATTTCATTAATGGGCTCTTTTAAAAGTTACAGCATCAGAGCTGTGATTAAAGGGGCTGCGGAGTCAGTTCAGAGACTCTAACATCTGAGTGAAGACCGCAGACCGGAGTCGTCGTTTGGACGAGTTGTTTTGAAAGCCTCCACTTTGGAGTCGAACGCTCGGCTGCAGTTCACTGAGAGGAGCCGTCACTCACAAGAACGTTTATCCACTGCACCCAAACAACAGGAGCAACTCAAACAGAAAACCACACTCACCCTTTCAAGTTGTTTTTATGTGTACAAAAAAAAGAAAAAGCAGAATTTGACATTCTCGATCAAGGATGGGAAACTTTGACTGCCAAGAGGGCCGCAGTATTGTCATCAAGAGTTTGCTTTGACATCAGTATTTGTGCGATGGACTGGCAGGTCCTCTCACTGAGCAGCAGAAAACAACATTAAGTTATTGATATTAGTGGTTGTGTATGGGGCAGAAAGGGTTTAGGTTTAAAAGGGGTGAACTTGGTATTATTACTGTTATAATTATTGTTTACTTCATCCATTGCAGAAACTCTCCTTTTTGTCCATTTCTTGTGCTCGGGTTATTCAGGGAAGGACAAGAAGTTTATCTCAGTTTACTTTTTTATTTTTATTGTATTACCCAAATGTTTATATTTTCAATGAAATTGTAAACCACTGGATCCTTACCCCTATATAACTTTTTTCTGTTGCTTCACCCAGAAGACAATGTATTCACTATTGAAAATAATCAAGACAAATAATAATACAAATAATAAAAAAATGGTTCACAAAAAAAGTTATTGATATTAATGGTAAGAAACAGTAAAAGCCTGTAATTCACCTGAAAAGTTCAGAGATAATTTTCAGAAGGCCTAGTTATTTTTGGATTATGCTCATTAGGGAAAATGCAGACTCTAGTCTGATTTACATTAAAAATGAATTAATTAAACTCTTGGAGCCATAAAGTTGTGTTTTAAATACAGTATTAATAAGGCTGAGTCACAGGATGAAGCCCTGCAGTGACTCTAACCCTGTATTTGTGTGATCGTGTGTTTATCTAAAGTGATATCAATGTTCCACGGCTTTCTCTAAGGCATATCCCAGCTGACATTAGGCGAGAGGCAGGGTACACCCTGGACCAATCACAGGGTCACATAGAGAGACAGACAACCAGTCATTCACACCTAAGGGAAATTTGGAGTCACCAATCAAACTAATGAGCATGTTTTTGGTCTGTGCTCGGAGTGCACCCAGGCATGCACAGGGAGCACATGCAAATCCCAAACAGAAAGGCCCTGACCAACATGGGGATTGAACCAGCAACCTTCAAACTGTGAGGCAGGCACACTACCTGCCACCAGCAACACATACAGCTTCTCTAAAAATGAACTATCACATTTCAGTTCAAAAAACAATTCCAGTTGAGAATTGATAACAATTCCCTCAAAGAATCGACATCGTTAGTATTTTTGCTTAGTAATTCCCTTATTGATTCCTTCCACTTTGTTCTGTTTGCTTTGCTAATGAAGGGCATCATGCTATAATCAGGGGCAGCCAGCAGAAATGATATCAAAGGATCAAAAATCAAGGTAGATGGTGACAGAAGTGGTTCAAAACTGTGTCTTAATTTTCAAGAGTGTCATGTTTGACATTACTGTCAGTGAAAAGTGGCATATTGGATATCTGCAAAAAAATCCAATCGTGCATCCCTAAGCTTTGGTCTTATTTGAAATTAACCTGTGGGCCGCACTGAGTGACAGGGAGGTCCATATATGGACCCCAAGTGCTTTTGCCCATCCCTGATCTAGAGTTTAATTCAAGAACTGCAGTCATATTTGTTGTCCACGATGGAGTTTACATGTTCTACCTCTGCATGCATGTGTGGGTTCTCTCTAGGCACTCCAGCTTCCTCCCACAGATCAAAAGCATACTCTTTAGGTTGACTCAAAATTGCCCCTTGGTGCTAGGGTGAGTTTGAATGGTTGTCCGTCTCTCTATGTGGCCCTGGGATTGGCTGGCAACCAGAACAGGGCGTACCTTACCTCTCGTAAAATGTCAGCTGAGATAGGCTCTAGCCCCCTGCGACCCCAAAAGGGATAAGTGGTGAAGATGATGATGGATGGATGTTGGGCTTCTGTGGTTGTGCAGGCAGCCTCAAGTGGTCACTTAAGGAACTGCAGCTCCACTTTTTAACACTGAGGGCTGACACTTGTTGGAAGGAGGGATCTGAAACAAAAGTGATGTACAGATTCTTTTCTGTGGGATGCTGAGGCGTCTAGACAGTGAGAAAAAAAATGACAGCAGTACTGAGATATAAAAAAGGAATAAAGGTTCTTTCTTTATCCTCAAGGGCTGCGTTTTGGTGTAAATGATGATCTCCGAAGGCGCTGCCATCAGACCAGTCAATCATCATCTGCAGGTAATATCTCCACCACTTTATCTCTGGATGGATATCTGCTATGATTTAAACCGCAGGAACAATCCAAAGGAAGTTTGCTAACAGCCTAATCTCAGTCTAGATAGAAAATGCCAATATTCATTCACGTCAAGGAAATATATGACACCTGAGATTCTCCCCAGAGAAGAGCGAGGACCGGACACGCCACACAAACACCCTCACTCGACAAGAACCTTTTCAGGCTGTGATGGCTGCTCATTGAGGAAAGGTGGCAGCGCTGATTATCTGAAGGTATTCCAGTCTGACCTGGATTTAAGGGTTATTAGAGTGAAGTGGTCTGACTGCTCGAGCCCACCGTCCTCCCCCTCCATCCTTCTTTCTCCTTCATTGAGAGCCATTAATGTGGAGGCATAGCTGCGCCCGCATCTAAATTTTTCATTATGGCAGAAGAGGAGATACCAATTTCTTTGCCCATCTCGCCTTCCAGCACCACCCCCTCCTCAACCCCACCTACCCCCCCAGCTTTCACCGAGGGGAAGAGAGCAAAGCATGACAAATTGAAATAAATGAGAGAGAAGGGAAGGTGGTGTGGGGACAATGCTGGCATGTGGATCGTTACCATTGTTGCCAGGTCTGCTTGTTATAAGCGACTTTGGGCTTCTTTTATTTACAGTTTACTCCTCAAAAAAGTGTGGAGACATTATTCACTTGATTATTCCCCAGTTTAATATTTTGTTTTCCACTGTAAAGATAAAAAAGCTGTAAAAAACTCAAAATTTCAAGGCAACTGTCTGCACTGGATTTTTGAGTTTTGGGTCCTAATCATGGTTCTAGAAGAAATCTATTTGAAATCAATGCAATAAATCATCTTCTAGCAAACCATGTGCACAGGACTTGGCCTGAACTCAGACTAATTGTTTTAAGTTTTAACAACTTAAGTTAAGAGTGAGACCAACTTGGCGTAAAAAAAAAAAAAAAACACGTATTAGCTAAGAAGAATACTTTTGTTTTACCAACATGTTTAGCTGTGCTACTCACTCCATGAATGTTTATATGTATATATATATATATATATATATATATATATATATATATATATATATATATATATACATATGTGTGTGTGTATATATGTGTATATATATATTTTTTTATTTATATACACACACACACGTATATCTATATCTATATATATATATAGATGTATATATATATGTGTGTGTGTGTGTGTGTGTGTGTGTGAAAGATCGTAGTACATTTGTACATTCTGAAAACATTACAGCGAACTGTGATATTTATGGCCAACTTGCATGGCAAAAGTTTCAACTGTAAATGGTAGAAAAGATTTTCACATATGTCCATGCCAATAATCAACTTTTTAGGATAAGTAAAACTTGTTCGACCACCTAAAAATGAGAAAACAGAGATATTTTAGCAGTCTTTCAAAAACGTGTTTAAGACTGAAAATGTTTGTTATTGGACATCATGAAGAGCATTGAAAAATTTCAAACTGAATTAAACTTTTCACACCAAAATTTATGGCGGCTCGCTGGACTTCTCTGAAAAGTCAGAAATTAAAAAACATAACATTTAACCACTATGACAATTTTCTCTGGTCAGGAATGCAAGTAAATGATTTGACATCTCAATCAAGAAATATGTTTGACCATATTTTCTGTTTCATTGTTAAACAGTAAAATAAAAAAAATGCATGGATAACAATTATAATTATATTTTAGCATTAAAACATTTCAGTTAAAGAGCTTCTACATACTGGAGTATTAATCAAAGAAACATAAAATATGATTGAGGTAATTATTAAAGCTGTTAATTTAGGGCAGCTGTGGCATAGACCTTACATTGGGTGGTGGTCTAAAATATTATTAAGCACTGTAAAAATATGTATATAAATATGTCGCTTGTTTTGGGCTTGTGTTTATAGACATGTTTGCTTGGGTCACCGTCAAAACCTGCCAACGCTGATCCCTCCACTGGTTTCAGAAAGAGAAATACGGCAAAGGGAGACGATGGAGATAAAAGGGGATCCAAGGATTCAAGGGAGGGAAGACAGGAGAGGGGGGTTGGTGCGATACAGCGAGAAAGAGAGATTATTTTCCCGTCTATTATTATCATTTCACCAGCTGTCCTCTCCCAACCCACCGTTTCATCCCCCGCTCTGCTCTGAGTAATGAGTGGCAGTAATTGGTGGATCTTATTGACCTTTGCGGCTCCTCATTCCTGTGTGTGTGAGTCTGCGTGTGCGCTACAGGTCTCCTGCTCAGGTTATGTACATTACAATATTCCCTCTCATTCACTGGAGCTCAGAAAGCGCTCTTAACCATGTTTTGGTATGTAAAGTGACAAATTGGGCCAACCCTGTCAGAGCCGAGGATATGTGCAATAATGGTGCCTCTTCAGACGGGGCCACATGTGTCAAAACAATTCCTCTCCGGTCAGCTTTACCTCCTGCTCATTAAGGAAACTTTGGCTGGGGTGTGTGAGGGGTTATTTTATTTTATTTTTATGCACATTGTGATTTTTATTGAAAGTAATTGCCCTTCTTGTCTCTAAAAATCTTTCCAAAGTCAGAAGAACAAAAGCTGACCTTCATGGTCGATTTGGCCCGGTGTTACGGGTCCATTCATCCAATTATTTAGACTTAAAGGGTAACTTAAAGCCAGAGTGTGAGGCTGAAGTGCATCCACCCTGGAAGTAAAAGAAATACCTTCAGAGCATCAATGGATCAACCTGGACAGCACTAAGAGTCCAGTCACACAGAGACAGGTCCCAGGAAAATGCATGCCTGTTAGGTGGCCTTTTCTTCTGCTGACAGTTTTTTTTTTTTTTTTTTTTTTTTTTTGAGGTTTTGGATGCTTATAAAGTACAAAAATAATCAAACTTTTTAGATTAAAACACAGGACTGCATGATTTTTCAATGTCACTTTTTGCCAAACCATGGTTAAAATGATTAAGTTCCAGACAAAGCTTTATTAGAAGAAGGTGAACTTCACCATTTCATTTCCTTTTTGATTAATCTAAAACTTCTTCTAACTAATAATTTACTTTCTAAGACATTTTCCATTTTCCCTCTTCACAGTAACAGTAGAGCTCTGTGTTTACTTGAATTTTCCCCCTAAATCAATTTGGTTTCTCTTATGTGCAATGTGAAAGAAATAAAAAGCTAAAGCTATTACCTGTAAAAATCACCAGCAGCCCCATGATACAATAACCTGACACACCAGACGGACAGTTAATATATCCGTCACGGAAATATTTCACTAGTCTATCTGGGAGAGAGCCGTGCAAAAATGTTTTTAGGGCAGAACCTTCAAAAACAACTGCAGCTGGTAATTGGACGATCTTTCTGTCAGTCACACTCATCACAGACCAATCATATCAAGCCCCAGTATGACGTAGCAGCTCAACTCTGTTGTTAGCCGTTAGCTTAAACTACGTTTCAGTCCTTAGACTTACATTAAAGTATACTGCACAGATGTATCATTTACCACTTATATGTGAAGTGAACCTCGTCAACCACAATCCTCACCAAGTTCTCCCAGTAAAATTCTGAGGAGAGCAGATTTCGCCAGGTATCGTTGACTAACCACAACTACCCTAGACTAACTGGCATCATCCATGAAGGATTTTCACATTCTCTCCCAGTTTCTCAGCAGTGATCCCCAGCTTACCGGCTTCTCTGATTTGATCGTCCATGAGGGCAACCAGCAGAGACACGATTATCACAATGAGGTTTGGAGTCTCCCGCTATAGCTGCAGCTATTGTCGCATCTGCCTACGACACAGCCAGCGAGCGGCTCTGGAGCGGGAATCGAGTGGCGTCTCGTTTCCGAGGAGTATGTTTTCACCCCTTGTTCTTGGTCTTCAAAACAGAGGCTCAGGGGGAAGGGGTAGACAAAGGGGTAAGACAAAGGGGGAGAGCCAATGGGGTTAACATTGGGATTGACCCGAAGTCTCAGAAATGCCAATAATAAAATAATAGCTGCTTTCTACCTGTAGGGGGCAGTTGCCTTATACAATATCTAGAACGTGAATAATTTAGATGATATCATTTATCTCTAAACTTGGATACTGGGGCTGTGAATGAATATGTTGACTGTTTTGAAGTTACTCAGGGTTTCCAAAAATCCTGTCATGTATCAGGCTTCTTGGATCAAATAGAAAACACGTTTTCTTCTCATTAGTTGAGATCTGGACTAACTGATCAACACAACACTGAATAACCTTATAGACAGGATTTCAGCTAAAAAATGAAAAGTGGTCTGTGGGTTTAGTCGTCCTTTAAAAAATCATTAAATATCAACTTCTTTCATATTTAGTAGAAAAGAAATATCTCTCTGTAGCTCTGGTCTTGTTGCTCGTACACATTTCTTGGCTCTTGACTGAAGGCGGCTGCGTGCACCATGCACAGCTGATGTTTGGGAGGAAAAGTTTTCATCCCTTTTGTGAAGCGAGAGTAATCCAGAGGCGAGCGTTTCAGCTCTGGGAAACGCTGCAGACATCAAACCGTCTGTGCAACGCAAGAAGTTAGACTTTGATATTTAAATCACATGAGTGATGCAGAGAAAGAGCCTGAAACAGACCAGAATCCATCACTGATGTTACAGCCAAAACATATTTGACAAACACATTAAAGAGGGTAAGGTTTTCTCCTCAGTGAGGCATCATTTTATCATATTAGACTTGATTTGATGTGAGGGCGTCTCAGATGGTCTGGTGGTAGGGTCTCACCGCTGAGAGGCTGAAGTCCTTCAAACAGGGTTAAATCTGAACTGGAGCTACTGTCCAGCAAGTTACTCTTCACTCAGTCAGGATTATTGCAAAAGCATTTCATTTAGAATAAATACATACAAAATATATTCAAAATAGAAGGGTAAAAAGTTGACTATTATGATATAAAATGGAGCATTATGATAATAAAGATTGAGGAAAAGGTTATTATTGAATACATACAAAAAACAGATAATTAAATAAAACATAAATAGAAAAAATATGTGTATGGTTTTTTTATGTGTTAGTATGTGCATGTTTATATGTATTAATGTATGTACTGTGTACTTGTTGTGTATTATGGCCAACTCAGGCTTCCATAGATCTGACACCGCAAAGGATTGTGGGGCATCACCGTTCGTTGATGCTGGTTACCATACCGATGTGACATGTGCCCATGTACTCCCGCTAATAAACGACACTAAGGTTCAGTCGTTGTAAGAGTCTTATGTGCTACCTAACTTAAGGATATAACAGTACTTCTCCAAGTAAAAGCCAAATTCACACATTGATATTGTCCAACCTTTGCAAACATAGAAGAAAACATCGTGCTGCGTCAAGCTAAGTTAGGCCATAACTAACTAACATCAGCTGGGCAACGCTAATGTTTGTAGGGTAAAAAAAAATTGTATGTAGAAATTCTGACATGTGGGAGAGCACTCCGAGTTCAGCTTCAGGGTTTGGGGTCTTTCTTTGTACATGTAAGAGGGTCTTGCAGAACTCCTTACTGTTGGTCCCTGGATTTCATTACCATACAAGAAAATTGGTTGTTAGAGTTGGAATATCAAATTTAATTGTGTCTAGTTGCATTAAAGCCTGTCTTCCGGCATCTCTCAGCTCTCTCACAGCCATGTTGAAGTTTTCCAACTCGCCCTCCACATTGTTCTACTTGATCCACTGTTTTTCCAAAATCAGTCCATTTCAACATCCTGTATCCCAGGCGCTGATGCTGTGACAGTCTTATCTTTGTTATACTTTGAGCTTTAAAGGAGCCTGATATAACAGGTTAATGTATTCACTGTTTGACAGGTGAGACACGGAGAGAAAGACGAGTGTATTTCTGGATCTACAAGGTGATATTATCCTGTCTCTGTGCCAAAGGATTCAGCCCACTTTCACACCATATATACCTTTTCTTCTCCTCCTTATATCTGACATTTGAGTTCCCAGACGTGACAGCTGGAGCGTTGGGAAAACTGCTGTCGGAGTGGGATGTGTTTCTTCCTCCTGCTGCTTCAACTGTACTTTCCTCCAAGGTGGCCAAGAGGAAGACTAAATTTTCATCTGTTCAAATATTTAAGATGATCTGGATTAAATGTGGTGTTTCCTTGGTGAAGCAGGTCACAAGTTGGATTTATTTTTGGCTGGTTTAACATCTGAGATCCTAAATATTTCAGCCCGCTGGTCATCGCCCCCTGCTGCTCTGTCATGATGAATTTTCCTGAAGCTGCATGTTCAAGCTGGAGGACTGTAGTGTATTCATTCATGCATTCCTCTGCTCATTCATTCAAGTCATCATTTATTCATTTCTCCCACTCTCCCTGTACTAGTCTAGCATCCTTAGCTAACAAGGAGGCGTTCACTCAAAGGAGCACTGAGTCCACCAGATTTTGGGTTGGACCTCCTCGCCATTCATCATGCCTGACAACAGCACAAGCACATCTGCACTTTCTTACTATGTGCAATGAAGTTTAAGGGCCCGAACCCTACACCCTGAGGCCTCTTTGCAAGGGGCACCAACCATCCCCAACCCAAGCCCATCCAGACTAAGCTACACTGCTCTTCTCCTTTTGCCTTCATTTTTCTGATTAAGATGCCTTCTGGATTTTGCCCTGTCGAGGTCTTCCAGGCGAGTCCAGCTGGAAGGAGACCAGACCAAGAACCTGCTGAAGGGATTATTTATCCTGGGAACACCTTGGGATCCCCCTGGTGGAGCTGTAAACTGTTGCAGCGGAGAAGGACATCTGGGTTGATCTGCTGCCTACGTAGCCAGGTAACATGCTTACAGTCTTCTATTGTACAACTTTGGTGAGCCCGTGTGATTCGTAGCCTCAGTTTCGTGTTCTTAGCTGACAGGAGTGGCACCTGGTGTGGTCTTCTGCTGCTGTAGCCCATCTGCTTCAAGATTTGATGTGTTGGTCTTCTGCAAAGCTTGGTTGTGCTCTCCTCTAACCTCTTGCATCAAGAAGGCATTTTTGCACAGACTGGATATTTTCTCTCCTGCTGACTATGCTCTACAAACCCTTGGAATGGTTGTGTGCAATAATCCCAGTTAGTTGGCAGTTTCTGACACAAAAGTCAGTCTGGCACCAACAGAAAATTGCCCAAGTCCCTCTGATCCGAGGCCCAAGCGAGTGTCAAGTTTTTTCTGTTGTGGGCAAGTTAAGTCGAGTGGAGTCCCTCACCATTTTTCCCCAGCCCACCCAAAAAGCACTCAGGTTTATATCTTGAAGAGAGAAACCTTATCTTCCTAAGGTCACTGTCAAAAAAAGAGCATGCAAACTAGTCTGCATGGATTAAACCAGCATAAAGGTGTTCATTTATCCATTACAACATTACATGTCTGATCATTTAGACTTAGGTAGATGGGAAAGGCTACATTCCATTAAAGAAATGGCATGTTTGATAAAAAAAAAAGTTTATTTGGAACATTTTGCGACATTTAAATTGCAGGCTCAAACTGCCTTTCTGACATTTTTTCAAGTGTTTTTTATTTTAATGGTAGCTAGAGTGATATCCATGTGAAAAAAAACCACATACACTGAAAAAATACATATGCTACAATTTTTCTGAGTCATGTTGTCTCAAGTCGAGTCGGGTCTTGAGTCATTGTCTCCCAAGTCCAAGTCGAGTCTTGAGTTTTTACCTCTCAAGTCTGAGTTGAGTTGCAAGTCGTCAAATGAGCGACTTGAGTCGACTTGAGTCTGAGTCCCTATGACTCGAGTCCAATTGTCTGGGCCCCAACAACCCTGCCACTTTCAAAGTCACCTGATTCACCATTCTTCTCAAACGTCCGTCTTGAGCGTGTCTACATGCCTAAAAGCATCGAGTTGCTGCAATGTGATTGGCTTGTTAACTATTAAAGTTAACAAGCAGTTAAAGTGTGTCAATAATAAAGTGCCTGTGAGTATAGATCAATCAAAAACAGTCATTCGTCTTTTGTAGTCTTGATTTATCCACGATACTTCTTTACCTTAACCCTCATATTCTTCCTCGTGCGACCCACACCCTCCTCTTTTTGGCCTTCATCTTTACCCACCGCTCGGCTCCGTCTCATCCTTCTCTCCTGTTTGCCCTCATTACTTCACCCCAGGCTCCACTTCTTTTACACTTTCTTCACAACTTTCCCCTGCAGACATCTATCTTTCCCTGCGCCTCCAGCTGCTCCAACCTCAGAGCCTAACATTTCCATCATACAACCACACCCCCACCCCACCCCTGGTTCCCACCCATCCATCTCCTCCAGAGCCGTCCACTTCTCCCCTCAGCCTCCATCCACTTTTGTGCTCTGATTTCTTTGCAGCTACTTTTCCTCACCCACCTGAATATCTCTCATTCCTCTGCTTGGCTTATTCATCTCCTGCTTCACCCGCCTCTCCGTGTTTCCTCTCTTTGTATGACAGAAAGGCAGAGAGGAGCTACACTCGCCTCTTCAGACTTGAGTTTAAGTCCACTCTAAATCACTTTCTTTCAGCGTGCAGTGAAGGCTCAGGGCCATTACAGCAAAGCACCAAATCCACATAATTGTTCCCTTTCTTACAGAGGTAACAGCAGAGCAAACATAAGTGTGGGATAAAAGACCTTGGAAATAAATTAAAGCCTGAAACTTTGTGTAGAAACACTTCAGCGGCATTCAGCAACAGCCAAATAATGTGGGATCAACACACGGGTCTGAAAAATGCTTTGGCTGACTCAGAAGCTCAGAAAAATGCAGACTAGACAAGACTCTGCTCCACAGCCCATTTAGGTCAACACAAAACTTTTTAAATAACTAAAATATGTCAAAGAAAAAACACATCATAAAGTTTTGTATATATATGGTTCCATATTAGGGACGATTTCTAACCATACAATACAACGCCTACAGTTTGATAAGCCTGTGTGAATTTCTCTCTATACATATTTTTTAAGGAAAAAACAGATTTCAGTCATTGTTGATCTTTTTTCTCCATATTTACCCTGCTTCTTTTAGCCTGTGAGTCAGTGCACAGGGAGAAGAAACTCCTTCAGCGCGAAGCCCCCCTACAAAAATCTGATCAAGATATCACGTTAATTGATGTTGCGAGGCTGAGATATGAAAAAGGCTGTTCTGGGAGCAGGAATGAAAAAAGCTCAGCATTTGCAAAATTTAAAGGTCCCACATTTTGCTCCTTTTCTGTAGTTTAACATGGATCCTTGATGTCTTCATGAAACGTTAGTAAAAAAAACTATGAAAAAAGCACAGCTGCATTCTCTCCACACTCACATAACTGCTCTGTTCAGAACAGCTGGTTTTAAGGGCTGTCGCCTTCATATGCTAATGAGCCAGAGCAGAGCAGCGTACATACGGGGACTTCACAATAGACCTGCAGCATAACACGAGCAAAATGGCTGCTCTAGCTATGTGCCGCTTACAGTCCTGAACACATAAAACCCTTAATTCATGCCGTCTTATGTCCCCTTTAACTGCTAATGCACAAACATTCATCACTCTTGCTTAAGGGGAACATAAACTCCGAGCACATCAGAAGTGTGCATCACATAAAACACTGAATGTCGTACCTGTCCAAAATCGTGTGTTGAACAGACTACAGACTTTTACAGCGGGAAAAATCCTCTTTATCAGCTCAAAGCGTCCAGATCTCTTACAGTTCTTGGAGAGACAGAGCACCTTGGGCATGGAATAACCTCCAAAAACAGCTAAAGATAGATTTATTCACCTCGCTGAGAATATTGAAAAGGATTATCATGGATTGTGCCATGTCCTAAGAGATAAATTAGTGTTTGTTATGTTTTCTTAGTGTAACACTGCAGCCTAGTGGTACAGAATAACAGTGCAGCTGTAGTTTTGAGTTAAGCTTCACTTTCATTTATGCTAGTAGAGCACATGTTCAGTTCCACGGTGCTGTCTCTTCTCTTGAATCCTGTGGAAGGAATTGCTTTGCTTTGAAGCTATCGAAGGCCATATCCGTAACTATTATTTCTTTTCTCATTGCTGGAGACTGGAACTTTATTTATCTTCATAGAAAAAACTTAAATAACACAGGTGTGTTTGTTTTGCAACCAGCTTGTAGAATTAGCCTGAAAAAATACGCAGGATCCTGTTGTTTAAGGCATACCGAAGCATTTCTTAAGCACTTTTGCAGTATATATGTTCATGAGTATTATGTTGAAAAGCCTACATTTATTGTTATTTCTGTAATGTTTGTGTTACAGTTTCACAGTCATCATGTCACTCAGTAAACTCAAAGACAACACAAATCCTCCGGTCTGAGAGTCTTCTCTGAGCATGTTTGATTGTTTAGCTTGCTGGATAAGCTTTTTCAAGCACGAAGAGTGAGGCCAGTATAAGGATCATAAAGAGCGTGGTGACAGAGAAGTTTGAAAGCCTGTGCTAAAATGTGAGTTGTGCTGTTTCATGTTTTGTTGTTGTTTTTTTTAAATTTTGTAACACTGTATAGTCTGCTACTTTGGCCACATCTCTCATGTAAAAGAGGTTTTTAATCTCGATGGGATCTCCTGGTTAAATAAAGGCAAAATAAAACTAAAAAAATACAATAAAAATGGGTGGGTGGTAATGGTAACATCAAAATGTGTTCAATGACAGCTCAGAAAAATGACAATTACATTTTTGTTAAAAAATGTCATCATGATATTAGGGTTGGGTAAAAAATGTTGATTCATCAATGCATTGCAATATCATATATATTCGGCAAATCAAAAATGTGAGGTGACATACCACATATGTTGACATGGGCATGAAAATAAAAGTTTAAAAATTGCCTCCAGGTACTCTGATTATTTGTGTATTTCTACTTCTTACTGAATCGACATCGAAGCATTTAAATAAATATTGAATCGAATCGCAACCTAAAGAATCAAAATCGAAATCGAGTCCTGAAGTTCTTAACAATACCTAGCCCTACATGATATGTTCCAAAATTATCATGAAAAGAAATACATTTGTTTATGTTAAAAATTAAAACTTGATCAATTACAACCATTGTGGTTTAATTTAATTTGTTTTGAAGCATCTTTTTCTGCGTGTTCATTTTCTTATTTCAGATCAAGAACTGCAACAAGCATGTTTAAGGAAAAGGTTTTTCACTTTAAAACTAAATTAAAGAATTGCTTGGGAATAATAAAAAAAATGTTTTTTTTCCTCAATAACTCCCATATAATGCTTCAAATAATGCAGTTTTAGATTCTGCTCATAAACAATCCTGACAGAGAACAGAGGATCAGAACCCAGGAGAGGCTCACCAGTCACACCTCAAGGGATGAAGTAAGACAACAACTCTACCAAAAACCCTCAGGTGACCATCCAGACCATTTACTGCCTGTCTATAGTGGGAGGGCTGCTTCTGGGGGAGGAGGAAGGAGAAGTCTGAATGCTACAGTCTTTTGTCTTGTTCATAGAAGAACTTTTCCATATGGCAGAGATATGTTAATTACCCTAAAAGACAAATACAACTCAAAAAGCAGAATATGGGATTTTAAATCACTAAAAACCAAAAGGACCCTCGCTGTAACAAACATTTAGTTCTGATTCCTCTCTTATTAGTTTTCACTTTTTAAATGTCACCACAGTCACTATTTTTTTTACAGCTCAAACTTTTAACACTCAATTCAATCCAAACTGAAATCTCAATCAAGGACGCTGAGCCACAGAATACTGTGGAGGATCATCCACGCAGAGGAGCTGAGGGCGCTGAAGGTCAGTGAGGGGGCGTCCACAGATATCAATACAGTGACAGACAGCTGCACCACCGATTCAAAAGACTTTTTTAAAACGTATTGTATTCATCCCTGCTCAAGGTTCTTAAAAACAACCTCAGAGTTTGAACCAGAAACTTGTTCGGCTTCACTGAAAAGAATAAATGGAACAAATATTTGACTTTGTTCTACTCAAGGAGACCGAGCTCCTCTAAAAATCCTTTTTATACCCAGAATTCATATTTTTAATAGTTTTTGTGGAAATATGCAGTGAAAATGTTCAGTGTGATTGTGTTAACTTTAAGAGTTGTTTGTGCTTGTTTACTCTGCTCTGACTGAGATTACAGAATAATTCATTGTTGTTCGCTTATCTTGGTTTTATTTGTTCACATTGCAGTTTTGCACAGCTGGGAATATCAGACACAAAAGCAACGACATCGCAGCCTTTTCCCACTGATTGGGAGCTAGTTTAGCATGCTAACCTGCCAACAGAATGAGTCATGATTTAACTCTGAGCACAAAGGAGGTCAACTGCCTCATGAAAAAAAAAATCTATACACACACACACACACATATATATATATATACACACATATACACATCCTCAATCAAAATCTTAAGACCAGTTGAAAAATTGCAAAAATTTGCATTTTGCTCTGTTAGATCTTAAGAAGGCTTTAGGTAGAGCTTCAAAATGCTAAAGGACGAAATGGGACGTGAGACGAGAAATTTTGAGCAGGTTATCTATTGAAAACTTTAAAAGTGAAATAGCCTGTTCAACAGCTGATCAAAAGTTTAAGACCAGTGCCTAAAAATCCCCTCAAAATGAAATAAAAGTGTCAAAAAAGGACTCCACAATGGCTGCTTGATGCCAGTGTTTCCAGGGGGCAAGTGGGAACTTTGCTCCAAGTGGTGAAGATGGCTTCACAGAGGGTGTCCGCTGTCTGAAGCTGATGCCCATCTTTGTAAATTTCCTTGTGGTGTTGAAAGAGACGCTAACTTTGAAGACGTTTTTTGTTTTTTAAGCCCTTCCCTCGCAGATGCCGTCTGATGGTTACTGGGCCTCAGTCAGCACCAGTAATGACCTTAATTTGGGTCAAATATCGTCCCATGTGTTGACAAACAGTCAATCAAATCATCTGACTTAGCGCTGGTGACATTTTTTTGGGGTCTACCGCTTGACTTTTTTGTTCCATAATCCTCAGGATCTTTGAAGAAACTCAAAACAACTGTACTGTGTCCAACTTCAGCAGCGATGGCGGGAGGCTTTCTTATTCTGCTCAACAGTCCTATCAGGTTCACAGACAGAAAGCTTTTCTGTCTTTGCCATCAGAGGTCATGACAGTGTGAATACCTGATAGAAAATGCTAAGAAATCCACATTCTTGTACAGATTTTGGCTTTTAAAGGCTGTGGTCTTAAACTTTTGATCAGTTGACAAAAGCATCTTTGTTGTTTTCAATAAATTGCTTAGTCAAGATATTTTATCTCCTGCTCCCACTTCTTGCTGTTGCCTTTCAAGCTCTACTTAGAACCTTCTAAGGGGCCAATGGTGCAAACTGCAAATTAATTTTGATCGGAAGTGTGTGTATAAATATTAAATAAGCTCTCAAACAGGGAATAAATATTTGTTTTTCAACGCCTACTCCAATAGATACAGATGTGAAAGTTCCCCAAAACATAAGTGAGGGCCCTATCATACCCCAGCAGCAAAGTCTTTTGGGGGTAAAGTGGTGATGTTTGTCTTTCCCGTCACAGTTGTCCTTTTTATGCCCAGCACACATAATACTTGCATGGAAAATTAAATTTATGCCCGAACAGTGAAGAGAGGTGCTTTGTCTTAAAAAGAGTTGTTTTTAGGCATAAAGCTGATTTATTTCTATCTCAAAAATGCAGAAAATTGCTTTTTCTTGGTTAAGTTATTCTTAGCTTGGGGGTCTGGACCTCCTGAGGGGTTTGATGACACCAAGAGGGGGTTGTGAGATGCTTTCCAAAAGACAACATAAAATGTGAACTCATTCAAGATGGCTTATTTTTCTCATTTTTTAGAATACAGACATTAAACAGGGGGTTATGTAAAATAGAAGCATCACCATTAGGCAAGTTTTTAGCTGATATGAGTGTAATACATTAAAAGGACCTTAAATTATAGGATTGCACACAACACCAAAAATATGGGGGTCTGCTGCTCTTTGAGTGGGGGCCCCGAGTCCCTGTTATCACTATTTTGGGGTCTTGGGGATGAAAAGGTTGGAAACCCTGGTATATGATATTTAGAGAACCCATTAGAACAATGGACCTGGACTGTTTGGTGACCTCCACCAAGGTAGCTCATGTAGTAATAGCTCCATGATAAAGTTAGCATCATAATATGATTCCTTGACCCTGCAAACCCACACCTAGCACTTTGAATCATGTTGATATCATTATTAGTTAGACAGTTGTTGAGCAAAAACGATCGTTTGCTAATAGCGATTATCTGGATCACCACGAAAATGTAATCATTTTTTAGTTGGGTCATTGCCAACATCTCCTGAAAATTTCAGCAAAATCTGTCCAGTAGTTTTTGTGTAATCTTTCTATCAAACAAACAGACAAACATACGGCGGCAAAAACATAGCCCCCTTGGCGGAGGTAATAATGGATAATGAATGGATTTTGTTTCTATGTTGGTCCTTACGGTAGATCATCTGAATGAGTGGCAGCTCATAAGAGGTAACTGTTACTCCACAAAAGAAGACACACTTGCAAATGTGCCACACAGATGAAATGTTTCACTTGTGTCCCTCAAACGGTCTTTAGGTTCATCTAACAGCTCAAACAATCTTTCTTGGTTTGCTCCTTCTTGTTTGCCCTGCAAAAAAGAGAAGTTTCTGTCAACACCATCCTTCAAAACTAAATTAAAGATCATTTAGACACACTTGTTGCCTGAAAAATAACAGTTCAGAAACACCCTATTAAAACTTTCTGCTCAAAATCATCTCAATAAGAAATCAGAACAAGAAAAACCTGAAACAATTTATTTTCCATTCAGCCTTTTTTTCATCTGCTCCATCATAAAGACTCCCCGGGGAAAAGTGTAAATGTTGTGCAGGAGTGGAGCATATACATAACACTTTAGTCCCCAGAACACTCTGTTAAGAATATAATTTAAAAACATATTGAAACGAAAACACCTCCTGCCCCGCTCTGAAGCCGTGCAGCTCTGAGGGGCCTCGTTTGTTGCCGTGGTAACGGGTGACAATGAAGCGACTGAAAGATATTTCTCTGTTCTCTGCGGCTCCGTTTGCTCCATTATTGACGGAGACTGAGGGTAAAATCTGAAGGCCGTGCTACTTAAAGAAGCTCTTAGTGAGAATCAGCTCTGATTTTTTGCTCTTAGACTAAAACAAACAACGTCTCACAGATCAGGCGTCTGTTTAAGGATAAAGGGCTGGAAGAACACTTTACCTTCCCATGAGTCCTTTTCAAAACTTACATATTCACAATATTTTATTTATTATATAACTAAGCGTTTTCACTGTAGCTGCACCTTCAACAGGTTGTCATCCTTAAACTATACTGAAGTTGTCCACCATTTTGAAGTCTGTGATATAATCAGTAGCCCTTCCTTACAGAAAGAGCAGATGCAGGCGTGTCCTTGAACATTTTTTCCACTTCCCTCTCCTTTAAGTCTGGTCTGTAACTAAGGTCCCTTTCAGATCAAACATGTCTGATCCACGACAAACAAACTGGTTCACTTTTTGGAAAGTTCAAGGGTGGTGTTAAAGGGATACGCCAACATTTTTTTTTGTTTTTGTCTCTTGCCTCACTCCTGAGTCCATGACAAGCAGATAGACACCATTCTTTCAACTGTGCGTGCAGTAACAAGGAAGAGATGGGCAGAGCTCGCCCACCGCTAAGTAGCTTAGCTCAAACACTATGAGTCAGTGGGTAGTGTTAGCCTGCCTCTGCCGACTATCATCAGATAAACTCTTCAGCAACTCTAAACAGTCCTGTGTGCTTGTTGTGATTCGTTTTTTTACCGTGTTATGTTACGTTATCTATCTTTAGACTATGATTAGCACTTTTTTATATTTTTGAAATAAATAAATATGAAACTAAAATTCAGAGTGCGTACACAAACCACCGGGGATGAGCATGTTAAGTAACATAACTGTGATTGGCTAGCAAATAGTTCAAGGTGTACCCTGCCTTCTGTCCAATGTCAGCTGGGATGGGCTCCAAGGTAAAGCACCATCTTTGGAAAAGCAAACAAATCAATTAATTTAGTTAATTAGTATGATAACTCATAAGTTCATGGAGTTTATCTTCCTAGGACTATGTCTCAGTCAAAAGTTAAAGTTTATAATTCTTAATTAGAATCTTTTTTAATCGTTTAGTATTTATGAGGGTTTTTTTTCTCAGTTTATTAAGAACTACTACTATTACTAAGAATAAGTCAGAAACACTTCTGGTTTCATCAAACAGAGATCTTATACCTTCTCCATATTGGCAGATTACCTTTTAAACCCACAGTAAACATTAGATCAGATCCAGTCATCAATCTTTAAACACATCAGGCTCTAAACTGCAGTTATTGTCAGTTATTCTGTGCGTTATTCTCTTTGAGTGGTTCGCGGTCTCAACACATGCAGACCCTCTCAGAGGGATTCTTCATGGTGAACTCCAGAGAGTTAGACTTTTGATGTTCATAAAAATCATCTCAAAAGACATAAAGTGAAAGACAGAGACAGAGAAATGATTGGTGTATTTGGTGTTGATCTCAGATGTAAGCAGACTTTTGTTAGAAGGTTCAGATCGAGGCTGTTTGGGGAAACAATCACACCAATTACTGTGAGTGTTAATGTGTGTGCTGTAATGAAGCCACTTGTCTTAAATCTTTTGCTTGTTCATGAAATATAAATGTAACAGATTCCCATTAGAGTTGGGATGATTATTTATTATTTCTGTGGATGAATTATTCAGCTAGTTTCTTATTTTTCTGCAGATGCAGCTCTCACAGAGATAAGGAGATAATAGGCGTCATTAAGAGACACTCTCTCTTCTTCTGTCTCACCCAAGCTGCTGACGGGACACAAACTTTGGATTTCCATTCATATCGCTAACACTGGCCGGAGCACCCTTTATATCTCCAAATGAAAAATTTGTCCATGCTCTAGAGAGTCTAATTACATCCACTTGGAACAATTTTTAAGAACTGGACTATTTTAGGAGTGAATGTTTCCATTAAAAAATAAAAGTAAAGAAGAAGAAGAGATGGCTTTAGACCCGGGGCACAGAATGCCTTGTGATTATTCTCCCAATGATGTGACGTAGGTTTGAACAATATCTCTCAGTGAGGGAAGCTCTTACCCGAGTGAACTCAACTGGAAGCACCAGATATAAAACAACAGTATGTAGGACATGTATGCAGCACTTTTGTGCCCCCAAAGGTCTCTAGAAGCAACATTTGCGTGCTTTTGATGTGCTCTGAATTCTTCGTTTTATGATAATTTTGTCTGTGTTCGTAGATATGGTTTAGATTTTACCAAGATTATATGTTTTTATTTATTTATTTATTTTATTTTTTGTTTTAAGTGGTATGAGTGTAAGTATTTGACGCTGCACAGGAAACAATAATGCATGAAAATTTGTGTTGCTGATAATCATTGACATATGCCAAGATGTAATAATCCAAACCAAAAACAATCTACTTTGCATGTAGCACTTTGAAAATAATTCATTTTTATGTAAACACATTGTGGCACCATGACAAAAACCTGGCACTTAAAAGGGGTAAAATAGTTAAAATTCATGGATTCTTAATGTGTATTATTGGACTGACATCAGTTAAAAAAATCAATCCTTAAAAAGTTGAAATTATATCAGTGTATAATATTTTTCATAGCTACCTTATTAAAAGTGCATTTTTCGTGGTACGAAGTATCAGTGAGTTTTTGACACTGCACACAAATGATTATACATAATGATCATTATTGTCGTGAAACACTGACATATGCCAAGAAGTAATAATCCAAAACAAAAAATCTACTCAATCTACATGTACTACATTGAAAATATTTTTTATACTATTTTTTTAATGTAAAAACATGGTGGCAACATGTTAAAACATTGCATTTAAAGGGTTGCAATATTCAACAGTTCAGGAATATTTAATATGTATGATTTGGACTGAATTTGGTTTGAAAATCAAGCCTAAAAACTTTGGAAATAACATTAATATATAATATTTTTTTAATTTAAAAACAAAAAATCTACTTAGCTTGTAGCATATTGAAAATATTTCTTTTTTAAAAGTTTTTTTTATTTGCAAAAACATGGTGTCATCATGACGCAAACCTGGACTTCAAGGAGTTGAAATTATTATACAAGTATTATTATTTTCTCTTAATTCTATTTATTTATATTTATACTTTGATATTTTTATTTTTATTTATTGTATTGTTATTCATTTTTACATTTTTACATTTCATTTATTAGTATTATTAATATTACTTATTTTATTTATTTCTTATTTTTACATTTATTTATTTCCTTTATATTTTATTATTGATATTATCATTTATATTTTAGATTTATATATTTATTTAGTTATTACATTTACATGTTAAAGCTTCTAAACATGACTGTCAGACTACACTGGACAGTACATGATCATTTGCTGTACATTTTTAATGCAGACCAACGTCACATCTGCAACATCCACCAAGAGTAAATGCAAATGGATCCCTCTCACCACTGTCATCGTCTTTTTCTGTGTCTTTTCCCCCACCTTCCCTTGACTCAGAGATGTTTCCTATCAGGTAAAAACACAGATTGAAAAGGACATTGGGGTCAGATTTTGGGCTTTTCATCCAGACCCCTGACCCATGTTTCTGGGATCCAGATCCTTCCTCATGCATTCATATCAGAGTCTCGATTTAACGTGTCCAGCACGTCTTTAGCTTGGGAAGGATCACAGGAGATGGGGTCAGCTACCTCACAACTAATGCTTAAAGATGGAATTCAAATTTTTTCCTCCTCCTTGAGCAATATTTAAAAAAGTTTAGTCTGAGAAGAGAATACTGATATCTACATCATGTCTGCATTAAGCACAGAGCTGGAGTCTGGACATGGTTAGCATGGCTGAGTTGGAGCCTGGAGGCAGAGAAACAGCTCATCTGGCTGCGTCCAAAGTTCAGAATTACACCTCCAAGCTCCTCCTCTACAAGCTGTCCAATTTACAGCCTCCTTCGTGACTTTTTGACCCTGAAATGTGAAAAATGAGAAGTTATTTGTTGCTGAATAATAGTTTATCCATCTGGCCAACATTTTGGCAGATGGATGCTAACAGGTTTTTCTGTTGGAGCCACACACAACAGCAACCTGAGCGATGACTAGAGTGCTTTGCCAAGCTGCGAACAAATAAGAACAACGAAGAGTTCAACTAAAACTCAAAGTTAAACTCAGAGGTAAAGTTTGGTGTTGAATTCTTAAAAATGAGAAGCAAAGATTGGAAACAATACAGACTGTGCTGGGACCTTCCTGCGAGTGTTGACTGCCATTTTAGATTTTTCTTGCTGTGTTGTGCATAAAATGGTCTAATTATTGTCTATTTTATGGGTCTCAAACTCGCGACTCGCAGGCCAATCATGGCCTGCAGGATGATATTTTGTTGTCCCCTACCTGACATCAAAGTTTAGTGTGAGTGTGGCGTTTTTCTCAAATGCACCTTTATGCCGAGTCGATGCGGGTGCTGTGCTTGCCCTGGGCTTTTATTTATTTGATTAACACTTATTGCAGAAATCTGCAACCTTTCAATATGTCAGAACAAAATTAATTGATTACAATAAGCTATGTTATTTTAATAAAGGCTAATTGAGATGGGATTCAAAAGACTCGTTCATTGGTATATTTATTTATTTTTTGGAAATTTAGAAACTCGTTTTTAATCAATGAACCAGTCACTGGTAGCAGTTAAAATATAGGACTTGGATCAGAATCATTTAAACTTACACATACCACCAATATATACTCTATTGGTGGGAATTATTCTGAAATATTGATTATAATGGTGTTTTCATTGTTAACATTCCACAAGCTGGTGCTATATCCCCATGCATAGACAGTGAGGTCACTATTAGAATTATCCCTCACCTAAAAAACTTTAGGTCCCATGCACAACAACTTTACTGTAAAATTTTCCACACAAGAACATTTGAATAATACAGAAAAAATATAAAAATAACAAATATGAATAAATACAGTTGTACGTACATGAAAAATTTTAAATAAAACTACAATAACAATCGCTATCTCTTTCTTCCTGATATAACGTCACATCTCTGAAGGCTACTAATATCTGACTGGTAATCAGCGATTAAAGTGGGATTTGACAGGTGGGAGAGCCCTAAAATATGGTGTTGCAGTGCAGGAGGAAAAATGACGTAAATTATTGCAAAAAACCTGTACCAGAAAAATAAAGGCCGGATTAACAGGCAAAACACACACATTGCAATCTAACATGTCTAACTAACAGAGAAACACAGCAAACTAACAGCCTCACACAGAGACTCAGACAAGACTTAAGTGAAAATCAAACCTATATAGACACACAGGTGAGTGAAGCAAGACAGGTGAAACACCAGGAGCTCAACGAAGGTGGGGGAAACACAGAAAGTAAAACTAACTACATACTGTAGGCTACACAAGGAGAAAATATATTTCAAATTAAGACAAACTAAACAAGATGTGACAATGCAGCAATCTAAATCATCCTCAAGTCAGTGGTGTAGTCTGGTTTATTCTAGTGGGTATACTCTGACATACTCTGATTGATGTTTGTCCTCTTAGGGCCTCCATACACTGAAGACATTTCTACCACAGTTTTACCTGATTTATACACCATTCACTGAAAGCTGCTGCTGCACTAATAGATTTTATTTGAAGCTTGATCTTTCAAAGACTGTTCTTATATCATGGAGAAAAGGTGATACAGGATACCGCAGGACGAATTCAGAAAAAAGTGGAAAAAAAAGTGAGTGAGTGAAAACAACAGCGGCTCCACTTTAGACATGGTGAGGATGAAAATCTTTCTTATTCTTCAGCTTTTCCTTCCTTTCTCTGCTCTGTGTGAAAGTGTTACTTCAAACAGTTAACATTTCATTCATGCTTGCGCTGTTTAACTGAAGGCAGCGTTTGCTTTGTTGAATGTTTTTACGTGAATGATAAGAATTTGTGCTAAAGAGAGTGGATGGCTTGCGCAGCGTGCAGCGGTGTGAATTTAATTCACACAGTTATACGTCAGGAAGTCTTTGGTCAAAAAGTGCCCACTTCTTAACCCAGAGAAGGTGAATTTATGAACAGGAAAGTGAAATTTTAAGTCACAATCATGCTATGCATATCTTTGCGCATTTTTCAGTGGTTATATGGTATTTCGGGGCGTTTTCTAGTGGGTCTACGGCGTCTACCTGCGTATCACGTAGACTACACCACTGCCTCAAATCACACTGTGACAAAACTTTTCTGAAAACATATCAAAGCACAATCTGTGTCTTAGAAAATCTGGAGAAGTGCTATGTAAGGGCACAGGCTTGCAGTACAGACACATGGTAACAGCAGCACACACAGACGTGTGACTGACTAATAGATGTCAATGTCAATGTCAGCTTTACTTATATAGCACATTTAAACAGCCAGCGGCCTACAAGGTGCTTTACAGTAGAAGAAACAGGCACAATAAAAACAGTAAAAAAAACAAAACATAAAACCAATAAGAGTAATAAAAACCAATAAAAGCAATAAGAACAAAAACAATACAGTATAAATATGTATAAATATGTTTAATAACCAGTAAAACCAATAGATGCTGCGTATTAAAGAAGGCGGGGCCAGCAGAGGGTGATGTTGCGCTCTGATTTGTTGAGCATCTTGGTGCTTATGAGAGGGCCACACAGGCTTTAATGTCATGGATTTAATGTCACGTTAATTATGTTTTCTCAATGGGCACTACTACCTTTATTTTAATGTTTGATGTATTTTGCGGTTCCAAACAGACTTTTTTGGAGTGAGTAGCAAGAATTTTTTTTTTTTTTTTTGATAGAAACAAAGTGGATTGGCAGTGGAAAAACAAGTCATTACCTCCATCAATGAGATTTTGTTTTTGCCAGTGTATTTTTGTTTGTCTGTTTTTTTAACGAGATTACACAAAAACTACTGCAAGGATTTTGCTGAAATTTTCAGGAGATGTTGGGAATGGCTCAACTTAAAAGTTACTAGATTTTGGTGGTGATCCAGATAACCGCCATTAGCAAATGATTGTTTTTGTTCAATAACTAACTAATAATGATATCAACATGATTCTGAGTGTTAGGTGTGGGTTTTCAGGGGTCATGAATCATATTATGATGGTAAATTTATCATGGAACTATTACTTATAGATGTAACAGCAATATGTGAGCTACCTTGGCGGAGGTTTGCACCCTTTGAGTGCTTTCTAGTTGTAAATGTTTTGGACATTGCGGGTTATCACCCAACCGTTTTGTGGCTTGGTTTTACCTAAAAGTCTCTAAAGCACACAGGGTCTGTGGCACATTTCCAGAAAAGCATAGCTCTTGCTCCCATGCCAACTCTTTTTGTACAGATGCAGAGCTGATCTACAATTATTGTGGCAAATGTTCAGGCAAATGCACCTCATACAACCCCACCTCAAAAACCCTGAACTGTCCCTTTAAGTTCAGGAAAGGCTGCTCTGCGTTGAGTGAAACCCTCTTCCAGGTCAAAGACGAGTAAGGACGAGAGTGAATAATGCAAACCTCACTCGGTTAAAGGTTAATTTACGCCAAGGTAAAATATCTGCTATTGTACATCATATAAAAACAATCAGATCACGACCATGGAGGCTGTTTGTCAAGGTGAGGTGATTACATAAAAAAACCATGGGACGTCCCGGGAGGTAAAGTGCACCATCAGACATGAAAAGTGACAGGATAATAGAGTAAATGTGGTCAAATGTTATAAATATCTGTGGAGAAGGTTTGGAGTTCAGCTGAGTTTATGTATCAGCCTCTCCACCGTGCATCAGCGTGTTTACAGGGGAACAGAAAATACCCTCCAAGTTTCACTCCGCTGCCTCTCATCCCGTCAGCCCCTCTGCAAGGCCGGGTCAGCTCGGGGTCAGCCCATTTCTGATTATCCCAGATGATTGGCGGCTCTGTCTGCGGCCACGGGTGAGCGCTTCGCCGTGACATGGAGCCTTATTGGAGGAGACCGGGGGTTCAGGGGCGGGGTCAGAGGGGACATAAGAGCAGAGGAGGGAGATGTTAGCGTGTGATTGGTTTATGAGTGACAGCGGGACATGGGCAGGTTGGCAGACGAGGAGGAACAGCAGGTCAAGGTGTCTCCTCTGAGCTGGATTGGGTTGGTCGCCTTGGCTTTAGGAGCACGGTTTGTTTAATGAGAATTAGCAGCGGACATATCACTTTGTCAACAGGACAGAACAGCCATACGAGGGGACACATCGTTGTCCCTCAGAGTATATCACAAGGACTTCTCTCTGACATGGACCATCCAGTGAGTTTGACTCATGCCTGGAGCTTCTTAGTGACGGATTCAAGCAGAGATACAAGTTATATTTGATACTGAGCTCATAGAAGAATCCTTGTCCATTTGGTGGGTCTTAAAACTCAATTAGAATTCAAAAACATTACTTATCAAACTTTTTGTGTAAAAGCAGCAATGCAGGC
Source organism: Cetoscarus ocellatus (assembly GCA_037902135.1). Classification (NCBI taxonomy): domain Eukaryota; kingdom Metazoa; phylum Chordata; class Actinopteri; order Labriformes; family Labridae; genus Cetoscarus; species Cetoscarus ocellatus. The sequence goes on from JBAMNC010001315.1 coordinate 234,588, forward strand.
CCAACATCAAACTTTAGACTGGAGACAACATTCATGTGCTTAAAAGCATTTGCTTATGACAGAAAACTATCAAAAAAAAGATTTAAAACCACAAAACATGGAGTTAGAATAAAATGTCCATGATTGGCCACGGTTACATGATGTTTTTTAATTCAGAAGTAAAAATTTAGACATAAATATTTTGGAATTAAAGTATTCTCCTTTGCGTTTACATAGATATAGTCATTCTGAATAGAGGTTTACATGGAAAACACTTTTATTCACCTTTATTGAATTCGGCTAAAAGGTCTGGGGGTTGGGAATGGGTCTGATTGGACAGGAGGCAGACGTGACGTATTTACGTCGACCGGAAGAAAACAAACTCCAGCTCAGCGCCTCCAGTGTCTCTGTCAGGGAAACCTCGTCCAACTTGGACGCTACAACTTTAAAAAGGTCTGCATTTTTATGCTTACATCCATCCACTCTTTTCGTTATTTCCAAATCTTCCAAGGCTCTAAGGAAATAAATTGTCCCTGCCTTTCAATTAAGCGCTGACCCTTGGTTCTCAATCTGGGGGCTGTTAGGGGGTCTAAAAGGAGGCACAAGTCCCTGTCAGCTTTAAGGTTGTCAAAATGTGGTTTGTAAACTGTATGATTGCAGAGTCATCATTAATGGTACTGAACCATCACCACAGAGTGGACTGGTCGACCAATCAGAGAAGACTGGGCTTACAGGGGAAAGTGGGCCTGGAGTGCCCATGTTTTGCCTCACAGTCCGGTTCATTTTGGCTTGCAACAGTACACATTTACAGGTGTTTCCCACTGTTGGATCAAGAGAAAGGGTGCCAAATAACCTGCCTGTGCCAACACATTTTTTTTGGCACCCTTCTGAAGGGCTGCTGTGATGTTACGCAGTTACATAACTGGCGTGACTCTCTCCTCCCAGCTAACATCCCAGTAGCCTTCAAGTGGAGGTACAGCTGGCGGTGGAAACTCAAACATATTCAGGATTTACCGCTCCAAACTGTGCTGAAATGTACTGAACCAAACCTGTCCACTCGGTGGATACGAGGCTTAAAGGCCTTATAAACCATTAAAATCATAATACAATCGCTTTATAAAACTTTTTTAAGGTCATAAACAAGAAATAGAATTTCAAACATTGTATAATACATCATTTCTAAATACTGCTGATGCTGGACCTTCTTGCTGAACTGTATCTAATGCCCCAGTCACACATTCCCGTTTCTCATGGCGATTGTGCACGACTGTACATGATTGGCAAGGCTGGTTTGATCAGCATGATACGGGAAGAAATGACTGTCTCTGCCCTGGACACACCCTGTAAATACACCGTCAGTAACGCTTCTAGGGCGCTTCTAGGGCGCTTCGGGGGCGTTTGTCCCGCTTCAATTAGGTCAATACAATGATACGATGAGGACTCCACGAATTTCCATCCCGCTGACACAACATCTCCGCCCCATTCGAGCCCAGTTTGCGTCACGTAAGCCCCGATTGAGCTCCGTCACTTGCGTCGCCTTGAACGGGACACAGTTGGGGCACAATCAGATACGTCCTTGTCAATCATCCTCAGAAAGCTTTCTGGATTGAGCCATGATCAGCCCGATTGAGTCCTGTACATGCCACGCTAATACTGTTTGCCTTAGGACTGCATTAGGCTTCTATCCCGCTATACTGAGAGCGGTGATTCTCCATGACAGTTTTGAACAGTTCAAAACATAGCGCATGTAGCACGACCAAAGCAGGTTTCATCAGGACTATGACAATCGTGCACAAACGCCATGAGAAATGGGAATGCGTGACTGGGGCTTAAATAAAACTCAAACTTCATGAGGCTGCTCAATAATCATTAAAAAAAGATCTCTAACTTTTAGTCATATTTGAGTGTGTAAATGGTGTTGGTTGCCTATCTTTGGATTTATAACAGCTTATATAAACCACTCCTACATCTGAAGGTGTAATGAAGCTCCTCGCACTTCCAGAGACACAAACAAGCCGTGCAGCTGCCTCCTCTTCCTCTCCTCCCCCTCTCTTAGGCTCTAAAATGCTCCTCTCATTTCAGCCTCCCTTTCTTAATCATTGGTGCTCTTCACCCCTCCTTTGATAGGCTGCCTCAGATCTCCATCTCCGCCCACGCTCCCGTCTTTAAAACTTCATCCTCAGGTTCTTCTTCTTCTGCTCCGGCTCTGCTCAGTCTGATCCCCTTCTCCGCCTCCATCCCTCTCCCTCTGTCCATCCTCATCTCTGAGCACTTTCTCTCCCCATCTGCCCTCTCAACCTCGAGTTAATCAGTGTCTCATCCTTAAAAGCTCCTTGTTACAGCGAGAGGCTGAGATTCTGAGAAGGGCGAACACAAAGACTCACTCTCTCTGTCGATGGTCCATCTCAGGTAAGAGTTCAAGTGCTGCTAAGAGCCGTTCAGATCACATCAAATCCTCGTCTAACTTCACCCCAGAGACCGTCCACACAGTAAGGTTCTTATTAAAGCTGCTCGAGCGTGCTGTTTGATGTCAAAACCCTGAGTCTGCAGAACTTTAGCTCCACTCTGTCTCTGTAGGTAGGACCAAAGGATGGACCAATAAGAGAGACAAGTGACCCGACCAAGACGTCCTGTTTCACATAGAAGATGTCAAAGATATGCAAAGCTCAGGGTCAGCCCTTTTATAGTCAGGCTGGATGGTTACTTCCTGTTTTTTCTACTTGTGAGCTGATACTGTGACAATCCTTAATAAATTCTTGCTCTATGACGTGATGTTTATGAGCTCAGGCTGTATACAACTGCCTGATCTGTGGCAACAAACATGACAAACATCAATAATCAAAAGTAACGTCATGTAAATTTAGGCAGCTGATTTAAATAAAGATGGAACAGTGTGTAAAACGTTAATAAAAACAGATAATGTCTTGCAAATTCCTTTCATACTATAACTTCATTCATTACAAAGACAAAGCGAGTTTTGGGTCTGCCACGGCGTCTCATCCCAGTTGGGCGTGCCTGAAAACCTCCACAGGAGGGTGACCAGGAGGCATCCTAACTAGCTGCTCAATAAACTAATCAAGAAATAACAATATTACCAATTTATTAAACTGAAAAAATACCTTTAATTTGCTTTAATTCCATGTTTAGCTTATTAAATTGAGCTTTACTTTCTGGTTTTGAGCTTGAAATTATAACTATTAAGTCTGATAAAAGACAGATATTCACTTCTTATAATTTACGTCTTTGCAATCATTGATCCTTTGAAACTGAGAATAACAATGATGTGGCCCTCATGGCGACCAAAGTTGTCCATCCCTGGAGAGAGTGACGTAAATAAGACATCAGGAGGGTTAAGACCATGAACCGTCCAATTACTTGCAGTTATTCCTCACCTCTTATGATTGACAGCTGCTGACTTTGGCTTGTTGCCTAGCAATATCCAAAGCACACATTGAGATCATCTTCATGTTCAGGCTTTTCAAACTCAAGGCCTTCAAAACAGTTCAGCCTATTGTGCACCTCCTTTCTGGAAGTTGAATGAAACCGCACTAAAGCGATGAATCCCCCCCACATCCCTCCCTCGCTGTGCCGCTGCAGTGTTGTTGTGCTCTGAAATAAAAAGCTGGACTTGAATATCAGCGCTGACCTTCCATCTACGCGACCTCATCTCTCTTTAAATACGAGGCTTTTCTTTAAAGATGCTGCGGTGCTCACACACGCTCACTCTGCGGGGCTTTACCCAGGAAATGTCAGCTCACAGGATGATCAATATGTGATAACCTTTTTAAGGCTTGATCAGAATGTGTAACAGAGACCGCAGTGTCAGGCCCAGCTTTCAGCATCAAACATCGTCTCTCATGAGCGGATGTGGCAGCTTTCACTGGTGTCCCAGTTTTGTGCTGATAAGAAAGTTTGAAATGGGAGAAGTTTCCAAATACATATTTAGCATAATCCACATTTAAACTCTCCATATACCCTGTAAGAAGATGTAACATCTGCCAGAACGTGGCCCAAAATAGAGCTTTGCTTATGCTAAAGGCTGCTGCCATTACTAGTCAATAATCAGGCATAATCAATCAACCTACAGCCCGTATATGACTGTGTTTTCTCCTTCATCCACACAGCAGGAGGGAGGCGTACATAAAGCTAACAGAGTGTGTCATGTTTCATACTCCTGTGATCCAAACGTTGGTGTTGGAGGACTTAGACTCATTGTTCTGGACACACACAGGGAGCTTTATCAAGAACAATGTTCCTCCTCCTCCTCCTCTTCTGTTGTGCAGTAGGCCCAGTTATCTCCTCTCTGCAGAACATGAGAGTTAAAATGACCATGACAAGAGTTGGTGATGGAAGAGGAGGCACGAGGAAGAGCCTCCATGTGAGGTTAAAGTGGAGGCAGGACTGAAGTAATGCCTCAGTTAGTCGACGAGATTAATGATTTCTTTGGGACAAACAATGTGATGTCTTCTCCATAGATTTTGGCTTTTTAAAGCAACGGTAACGCAGAAATTTGGTTTAGTGCACCTCAGTGTCCACCACGTGAAGTTCTGCCTCCCCTTCATGGACAACATGACAGAGGACAGTGAAGCAGACAAGAGCATCCTACAGCCTAGTGCTGTCTCAAGGACATTAAAGTTGGATGACCCAAAGTTTCTTCCATTAAATGAATCAAAGTCAGAAATTATACTATGAAATTATCCAAACCCAGGTTAACAGTTCCCTTGGTCCACTCTCTTCCAGCATCACAGTAAACAGTCCATTCATGCTTCCTTCAAATCAGGTCCATCCCCCTGCTCCCATCTCCAGCTGGTCCAGTACACATCAGCCCGGCTTTCAACTGATTTTAACAGACGACATCACATCACTCCTGTCCTCGCTGCTCTTCACTGACTTACAGTCTGTCTTAGAATTGATTTTAAGATTTTACTGATCACTTTTAAAGCCCCCAAAGGTCTTGCCCCAAATCATATATCACAACTACAGGTTCCTTATGAGCCAGTTCCCAGCCTCAGATCCCCAAGCAGGAGTCTCCTGGTTGTTCTAAAGTCAAGACTTAAAACTAAAGGGGATTGAGCTTTGTGATCAGAGCTCCTTCACTTTGCAGTGCCCGCCTGCGGGGATCATGTGAGCAGAATCAGCCACATCTTCTGAATCACTTCTTAAAACTAACTTTTATAGACTGGCTTTTACATGATGTCTCTATCTTCATATGCTGATACACTCATTTATTTATTGACTGATTAAGATATGATTTTTTACTCTCTGCTGCTCTTACTCTGGTCTCTAGTTTGTCATCATTTTAATCTGTTTTAAACGTCCCTTCATGTATAAGTCTTCTCCCTTTGTTATATGTCCCATATTTACCCTTATAGAATAGAATAAACCTTTATTCATCGAATATGGGGAAATTTGCAAATACAAATACAAATACAAATAGAGCTGAAATATAAAAAACAGTATGTGCACTGTTTTAAATATAAAGACTAGAAATATTAAACTAAAAACTACACTACAATAATTATTTACACATTTACAAAGTAATTGCACATGAGAATATCGAACATTGTTGGGAGAATTGCACAGTTTATAGTCAGTGTGTATGGTCTACTGGGAGCAGTGCTGGTTGTACAGTCTAACAGCAGCAGGAAGGACCCGTGGTAATGCTCCTTCACACACTTGGGGCGATGCAGTCTGTCACTGAAGGAGCTGCACAGAGCTGCCAGAGTGTCCTGCAGGGGGTGGGAGTCCTGCATCCTTCTACAGCCTAACTACATCCTTCTGATGTGATGTCATCATCCAACCATTTATAATCTTTTTACCGCCTTAGACTGGTCAACCAATCAGAATGGACCAGGCTCACATAAGCAGAAGCTCTAACAGAGCATGTCAGACAGAGAGAGAGAATGCATAGTAGCTCTAATCCAGCTGTTTTCTTTTCTTCTGCTTGAGATGCTCTGTAAAAGCTCCTACCCACGTGGGCCCAGTCAATCCTGATTGGCTGATCAGTCTGCTCTGTGGAAATTGGACTACGCTGCGTTCATTGTACAGTCAAAACGCTGCACTGGGCTTGCCAGCTCAGCCAGTTGGTTTAAACTGTGGACAAAACAATGGTATGATATCACACTGGTAGGCTTTTTAAGGGGGAACAGGCTGTTTTGGGCAGCTACTCTCCCTTTTGACTTTTTGTCTTGTGCACAGAAATATTCTATCACATGGCAGAGGTTTATAAAACTGAAAAGCAGAATATGGGCTCGTAAAAGGCAAATAAGGTCCATGGGATCAAGTTATAATGGTGAAATAATAAGGTTTGGTTTAATCTAAGTGATTCACGAACGCACCATAACTTTTATAACAAAAAAGAGGGTTCAACTTTTAAGCCTGCAGGGACATATTTTCATAGGCAGAAAATGTTAAAACATGAAATTCAAGAATCATTTTAAAATCTGAGGTTTATTAATTGAACTTCTGATATCCGCAGCTCTGAGTGTCCTTTATCCCTCCACTGGGTATTTGTTTCACTTCATCATCCCTTCACTCTGACATAAAAAGCTCAAAAATGAAGAAGGCCCCCTCTTCCTCTCTCCATCTATCTCTCCCTCTTATTCAAATTAAAGCACACTTTTCTGTCCACTAACTAATGCATGCTCTCCCCCTCCATCTTCAATGCTCATCTGATGACTGACGCCCTTCGCCTGATCAATTCCGGTGTGTCAGAGATGTCTGATCAGCTCACGAGCTCACACAGCGTCTCTCGGCCCGTGATTGACATTTCACCGAGGCTAATGAAGGAGACATCTCAGCGGCCGGGGCTAATACACTCATTGACAGGGGGAGAGCGAGATGACTTATTTAACACCTCTGATCTCTGCGTGTAGGCCGATGGCAACACAGAGATCAGGACCGTGATTAATTTGGACTCTCACTTCACTTTCAAGTCTGAGCAAAGCTTTCGACATTTAATGAAGGCTAGTAAATCAGCCCAAAATGTTTTCAAATGTTAGCAGAAGATTCAACTTAAAAGGAGGTGGCAGCCATGGACGGATCAGCATTTTATTTCTCCAACTTCAGCTCACATGGTGTCAGCATGATGGCAACAGGCTAAGGAAGTCCTGGGTCACACACAAGATTTTTATAGTCTTGACCTTGTAAACAAACATGGCGGACAACATCAAGAGGAACTTGGCAGATCTCATCAGTTTGTTAAACATATTATCTACAGGTCATGCTGCGATGATGCTCGTCTTTCGCCACAAATCAACAAGTTGGCTTTGCCTTTACTCTTGTTGCCATGGCTACATTTACTTCCTGCTTCAGGCAGCTCGATCCCTGATTGGCTTTGTTCCATTTCATGTGACTAAACACAGAGGACCTGCTCAGTCGTCTTCGGTACACTTCACACACCAAGACTTCAGATCGTAAATATTAACCATGTTTAATGTTTCCATTTTCAAGTCGAGGTGGCTCCAATCTAACCTTGCAGTGCAGCCGGATCTACCTGATTCAATGTCTGTAGTCAGGCAGATCCATCATGTCAAGCTCCAATCTACAATGATTGAGCTCGACCAAAAGATGCGTCCTTCAGAGCAGGAAGAGGTGGGTGCTATGAACGAGATGACGACAGGAAGTGACTGCTCATACCGAGATTAGCATAGATGCTAACAGCTTTAGAAGGAGTTTGATCAGATCTGGATCATACTTCTGTATCGACTGAAAAACAAACTGATATAAATTCTTGTCATGATTCTGCCGGTTCTGTTTTATTCTGTATGCCTTTTTTCCTTGTGTTACTTGTTCAGACCTCCCGTGTCTTGTGTTTTCTGTTTTACTGTCTTGATCCTGTTCCTGGTTTTAGTTAAGTTACCCGTTTTGTTCACGTTTCATGTCTTGTCTTTGCGTTTCCTGTTTTATTTTGAAAGTTCACCAGACTCTCCTTATTTCTGTAGGTTTTGCTTCCTGTCTCATCCTGTCACACCTGACCCCTGATTGTTCTTCCCCAGCTGTGTCTCGCCAACCCCAATCACCTCATGTATTTAATGCTCGTGTTTTCCCCTTGTCTTTGTGGGTTCATTCTCCTCATCTTCCTTGGCACCATGTCTCCAGTGATCTCCTGAGTTAGTCTGTTTTTGTTTGACCAGTTTTGATTTAATACTTTGTTAAAGATTTTGCTTTGTACTTTGACTTTTTGTAAAGGATTTGTTTTTGGTTTTTAGCCCTGTTTTTTAGTTTGTTAAAATAAATCATTTTGTTGATCATTCTGAAGATTCAAAGGCAAGGCAACTGGACTGTGTAGAGTTTGTTGGGAAGACGTTTCACTTCTCATCCAAGAAGCTTCTTCAGTTCCATTTTGTTGATCTGCATTTGGATCATCTTTTTGTTTTTCCTGGTTTACTCTGGTCTCAAATCGTGACATTTCTTCCTTATCAGAATTAGAATCAGAAATACTTTATTAATCCCAAATGGGAATTTCGGTTGTTCCAGTTCCTCTTACACAGAGTATAGCAGCAGGAATATCAAGTATAGACATTAAAATAGACAAGAGCATAAAAGAATAAGGTAAGCAAGTTGCAACATGCAGAATCTTTATAACATATCAACTTCCTTATGAAGGAAAAGTGAGACTATGGACAAGGCCAAGGAATTTACACCATTAACATTTATTTCTCTTAAAGACAAATATCAACACTTATTTTCACAGAAGAGGCAAAGGAAAAAAAATAGCTTAGTAAGCAAAATGGTCTGGCAAAATAATCAACATTATTGAGTTATTTTGAGCTATTTCTTTGACCATAACTGTGGACTTCAAAATTCATAATCGTCCCATCCCTGGTAATATTAACTTCTGGGCTTGTTCTGTTCTTGTCACCCTGAAACAGCGATGTGGCATTTCTGTGTGAAGCAGGAGCAGTTAAGTGACTCCTGTAACTTCTTCACTCAGATTCAGGGTCAGAGAGAGAGAGATAACTTCAGTGACTTGCTTTAGCTTGCAGAAGTGGAGTACTACAAGTGATAAAAGTCATGAGAGTGAGGGAGGAGGAGTGGGTGGGTGGGGTGGGGGTGGGGGGGGGGTATCAAATATGAATACAACCCCCCAACACTCACCAAACTCCCTTCCCCCATCTTCTATCTGTCCATGAATCACATCCAGTCCTCTGAGCTGCTCTCACTTGACAAGTCCTAAACACTTCATGCATAATTCACCTCCCTCACAAACTCACACGGACATTTTATCTGCTCTAAAACTCAAAATCCAGGATAAAACCTGAAACACTATTTCTGCTGCTCAAAAAATGTCAACATTGTTTATTATGGGAGAATGGCATTTTAAAGCTCTGATCAACATAGACAACTCCACAGTTTGTGTTTTTGATGAAACAGCTTCAAATTAAATATTCACAGGTGCAGCCACTTAAAACTCACCCACTTCCCCCGATAAGGTCTTGTCTGATCCCTGACAGGGCCTGCCCCCCTGACAGTCATCAACTGTAAACTCTAGGCCATTTTTGGGTGAATATGTGGTGTCAGGTTTGCTCCCACTTCATGTGGAAGCTGATTTACTAATTAAGGAAAAGATTAATGGATTCTAGGCACAACCTCTGAGAATTGGGGGGCTTCCAGTTGATGGAAGTCTGCTGGTAAGTGGCTTGAAGCAGGCAGGCAGCTGGCAGAGAGGAGAAAAATGAAGCAGCTGGATCTGTATAATGGGTGACATGGACCAAAATGTATTCCTTTATACGTTTAAGTTAAATGTCGGTTCTGCAGGCTGCCAGTTTGGCGGAGGAGGGGCAACCACACAGATTGGGACTCGGGTTCAAAGCCAACTTCAGGCCCATTTATCGCATGTCTTTCCCTACCCTCTACCCCCCTCTCAGAGTCTATTCTCTGTCCTTCCAAGGTCACAAATGGCCAAATCTATATATGTGTATATAGAAATGTTACATGGAACGTCGAAACAAAGTCCCTCACAGTGAGAAGACTGCTGGTTTGGCACCCTGGGTTGGACAGAGTTTTTTTTTTTTTTCTTTTTGGAACTTTAGTTATTTTTTTTATTAAACATAGAAAAACACAATACAGAACATTCCCTGACAACATCACAAAAAATGTATGTACAATGCGAGGAAAAAAAAAGAGAAAACAAACATACAGACAAACACATTGGGGCCTAGAAAGCTGAATAAAACTAATGAGTGAAAAATAATTAACTAAAGGGAACACTACACTGTGCTATAATGTCTTAACTATTCACTTACTGTAAAATACCAAATAAACACAGAGTTCCAACTAATCGCCGAGTCCCAAATAAACGCAGGGTGTGGCAGCACATTTTGACAAATAAACACCCCTTCCAAATAAACACCGAGTCCAATTTATTAGGCACAGCCTACGAGCTACGGTCAAAGTTACAGAGCACACCTGCAAATGCTGAGCTACCAACTGACAACTGACGCTTGAAAAGTGATTTATTCAAATAGAAACATGATCAGACTGTACCTTATCAGTCCGCATGGTTTATTTGTCCCTCTGGACGTCCTGTCGGCTCGCTTCGCCTCCCTCTGTATGTCAACAAATGCACGTTGGTGTGAGGCGCTCTGTTTTACAACAGTGCAGTTACACTCAATGACCACTACGTCTAGGGCACTAGAGCGCAGAAAGCCAGAATCTTACATACTAGGGCTTTAAAAATTCAAAGAAGACGTTGTCACTGCCGCTGCATGTTATTTGCCCTTAACTAACGTCAGGAGGCCAGTCATATCAGTTAACGGTACATTGCTGCTGATCGCCATGGCCCCAGTACAGAGGGAAAAAAAAGTAAGACCTTAACTAAACTAGTTCCTTACCAGTATTAAGAGTGTTTAGAGAGTGCTGAGTTGAAAGAAGAAGACAAAAGTATAACTATGGTACTGCCTGTCTTGGCCAGGAAATGAGATTTTTAATCTCAATGAGGCTCTTCTGGTTAAATAAAGTTCATAATAATAATAAAAAAAAAAGTAATCTTGCCTTGAAAATGTAAAGGTGATATTCATACTGGTGTAAATAAATAATATGATTACATTTGCCATATTTTTTCATTTTTGCTAAGCAAAATTTTTGTGAGAAAGGAATTAAACGCCTCTTCCAAATAGACGCCTGGTCCCAAATAAATGCCTGGTCTACTCAGTGACTGAAACAAATAAACGCCCCGGCTATTATTTGGTATTTTACGGTACTTAAAGAGATATGTTGCTATAGGTAGCCATCTCTTCACAAAGATATCAGACTGTAATTGTGATTGAGCTGTTAAAGCCTCCGTTCCATTCACCTCCCTCAGCTTCTGTTTCCAGAAAGGCCCTTTTTTACATGTGAAGTTTGCATGTTCTCCCTGTTCATGCATGGATTCTCTTCAGTTCTCTCACAGGACAACTCAAAAAGTTACGGCTTAGGGAATGTTGGCCATGGCACAAGGTAGAAGTGACTATATCTTGTTTGGTGATCAGAATAAGGATGCAAATCAAGTAATTTTTCAAGAGCTCAACCTTGAGATGGGAGTCTTCCACATTTTTGACAATAACTCAATAAGTCCTTAACAGAATTAGATGATGTTTCCACAGAATGTTGGGCATGACATGGTGTAGAAGTGATTCAATTTTGGGGATAATCAGAATCCAGATGTAGATCCCAGAGTTTTTTGAAGAATTTCTTAATAGTGCAAGATATGGCAGTTTTTCCACATTTTTGCCAATAACTCATTCGACAATGTTGGAAATGCCTTGGCAGAGGGTTGTGCTCTCAGAGCATCTCTAGCTGTGTTTTAGAATTGGTCCCTGGAGGGAAGTGGTTCTGCTATTACAGAGAACTAGGACTGGCCCCTGGGGGGGGGTTACACTGGATTGACATCAAAGTATTTATTGCTAGGACACTAGTTGGTTTCTTACTGATCATGACGTCCATCACAAAATGTTTTCATCCACTGATGGACCGTAAACAGAGGACTGGGTTTGATCATTTCTTATTTCGTGGACCAAAAGATATCAAAAACCCCCAAAATCGGTGCAAATATATGAATAATGTGTTTTCTTTACATGTGTCCCATTTTAAGATGGTACATATGAATAAGTAAACTTAAACTAACATTCTCACTCTGTTGAAGTAACTTCTGAAAAATGTAAATGCTGTAACTGATTCACAGGATGTCAGTGAGTCATTCTTCTACAGTAACTCCTGCGTATTTCTTACCATATAACTATCAAAAATGTATTTCACAGCCCTAAAAGGAAGCAGAAAATCCTGAGAGCGGGGATGAAACACTGCAGGATGAGAAACTTTCTCTTGCTCTCCCCAGCGTGGCCTGGTTGTGCAGCCTGATGTCTGACTGGTTGGCATGTTTTCAGCCCAGGGGGGGACAGTGAATCTCCCCGAACGACACCAAAGCCAGAGAACTACGGCGGGGGATGAAGCCGCTCGCATCGCACAAACCTCCCGCTGCTGTGTATCAAGAGCCGCGAAAAAGCGGGAAAAACAGCTTTGATCTGTTCGTTTTTTCTCCCTCTTCCTCTCTTTCTCCTCTTTTATTCTCTCTCTGCAGCATCAACCTCTTCTCTTGTTGTACTGGTCCTCTCTCCATCGACATTATATTACCATACAAGCTCTCATTGTTCTAATGAAGTGAGTTATTCGCAACGCATAAATTTAACACTCGACTCAGTCACACTTTACTACAAGTGTGATATGATGCATAACAAGCAGATCAGAGACCCTACAAAAAGACTTTATTCTGTACTGTTCCATTTTTTACTGTATCTTTATTTATATAAAGACTAATATCTGAACCAGGGATGATTGGTCTATATTGCACACCTGTGAATTTACAGTATTGCTTTTGTCAATAAGGTTAGTGCTGTTGTTGATATAAAATACTCCTCGAAGAAAGTTTTAAAAAGGTATTTAACTATTTTATTTCTCCCCTACAATTGTACCAATTGATGTTGTATTTTATATCGTTGGAAAGCCTGATTAGTCACCTTCACAATGATATATAACTTGTAAGAATCTTGCATTCATGGAATGAACAGTACAGCTAAACATGTGGGCAAAAATGTGCCAAAATCCTCTGGAACTAGAAGCTGGTGTTCAGGTACAAAGTGGCAGGATTATGTGGCATGCGTACCATTTCCAAAGTTGGGACCAAATCCTGCGAGCCTGGTGGAGTCAAAGACACACCATGCTGTGGGCGTCCCAAGAAGACAACATGCCAAGAAGATCACTTCTTCCCCCCTGGTTCACTGAGGAAGCAAAGGCGTTCTTCCAGGGGAAGACGGGGCTTTGGCTTTTTTTAGGTGCTACCCACACGTTTAGCTGTGCTGCTCAATCCACAAATGCAAGATCCTTACAGGTTGTACTTTGGTGTAATGGCGACTAAATAGGCTTTCCAACGATTTAAGATACAGTACCAGTTTTTATTTATTAAAGGGGAGAAACAATCAACCAAAAAAAATGTTTCCAAACTTTGTTTGAGGAGTATATGATGACTAACCTCCAAATTAGGGCTGAGCAATCAATCAAGTTTTAAAATTCTGTAAACCAATGGGTTTCTAACTTTTTTTCCTCAAGGTTCACCCTAATATCAAGGCAAAATCTCAGCAGGTTGTGCTCTGATAGTTCTTCTGTAATTACCTCCGCCAAGGAGGTTATGTTTTTGCCAGGGTCTGTCTGTCTGTTTGTCTGCTTGTCTGTTAGCAAGATTACGCAAAAACTTCTGGATGGATTACATGAAAATTTTACCAGAGGTGTGGTTTAGTCCAAGGAAGAAGCCATTACATTTTGGTGCTGATTAGATTAGAGATTAGATTAGATTAGATATTCCTTTATCAGTCCCACAGGGGGAAATTCCAAATTTACAGCAGCTGCAGGATACAAGAGAAATATAAGAAAGAAGCTTACAAATGAAAAATAAAGTAATTACAAATAAAATACAGTAAAATAAAATATAAATAAAAAATAAAAAAAATTATAGTATATAGTAAGTGGTATATTTACAGTCATTATGTATATGTTTGATATTTTACAAGTGAAAAATTTGAGGTATTACAAATATAAATATGGTTTATTGCACACTGGAGAGGTTGTTGTTGTGGAGTCTAACAGCTGCAGGAAGGAAGGACCTACGATACCTCTCCATCACACTGATCCGATCCAGATTGACATCACAAAAAAAACACTGAAGTTTATAATGGCAAATCCCATTCACTTACGCCATTATGAGAATTGTAGCTTATTTGCAAACTGACGTCAACGTTTTTCAAGCCTATGTCACTACATTTCCCAGCTTCCCTTGCAATGCCAGTGGAGGAGTTTGGCTAACACAACGGCTAACAATAGCCTGATAGATCGGCACGTTTTTCCGACTTTGCAACAGAAATGCTGATAACTGATCACGTCATTCACACTGCCCACTTCCCACTTCCCATGTAAATGGGACGCAGCATTCTCCACATGGACAGACATGATCGGAGACTCGGGTGTCCAATCGGAGTGGAAAAGCCACTGCTGTAACTGAACTGCTTGGTGGAGGTCTGTGCACTAGGAGTGCTTTTCTAGTTATAACTGTGTTGAATTTGTACATAGCTTCATCCAATATCAATTGTAAGTCTCTATATCGTGTTGTGTTTATTTTGTCTTGTGGCAGACTTTGTAATATCAGCAAATATCTTTTTGTTAGATTAGATTAGATTAGATTAGATTCGATTAGATAGAACTTTATTAATCATTTTGGGAAATCCCTCAGGGAAATTAGGATTCCAATAGCAGTTTGAAAAAGTAGATTAAAAGATATAAACAACAATATAAATAAAATAAATGTAAAATAAATATAAATAACATTTAAAAAAAGAAAATTTGGAGAATCAATGCCATATGAGAAAACTTACAACCCCAGTGTAGACATGTTTGTACTGTATATATTACAAATACATATACATATATAATAACTCAATATTTCCCAGCCCTACATCCTTCACTTTGGTCTGTTATAGTTTATTTTACTGTACTCTCTCTCCTATTCCTCTTTCTCTCCTCTCTTGCTGAACCCTCATATCATTAAATCAATGTTTCTCTTCCCTTTATTTCTCATCAGAAGAACTTTTTGTCCTCCAAGGACGAGAGTGCACGCAGCACATTCTCAAAACTTTCTTCCATTTAGACGGCTTCAGCACGGTGGAGGTGGAAGTGTTCGTTATAAAACTTTAAGGTGTGTGCGTGGTGGTGATTAAAGCGAGGTTTGCCTCTCTGCTTCACTGAGCTCCTCTCTTCTTCTCTCATTTTGTTTCGACTCTTCCTCGCCTTTTATTCCCCCTCTCTTTTTCTCTTGATGCCACGCCGTACAGCGGGCCGCGAAACTGGAGGGATTTTCTTTTTTTTTCTTATGTTCTTCAAAAAGAGCAATCGGGGGCAGCCAACAAAATGGGGCCTCTAATAAGCTGCCTCCGAATCACAGCGGAGGGCGAGTCCCGCGTTGCGTTGGCAGAATGATTAAAAGTTACCTGCGCCAAATGATTACCGCTGCGCTGCCCCGGGTTCAGGCGCGCTGAATGCGAGGCGGCCTTTCACTTAGCCGGCGCTGTTTAATTAAAACACAGTCAAATGAGATTTTGCCACAATAAGGGACGATAATGGGTCAGCTAACTGATAGGGAGCGCTCTATCCGTTCTCATTAACCACTCCCTTGATAGCATTCATGTAATGGAGGAGTCCATCACCCCATCTCATTTGGGAGGAAGAGAAGAAGGAGCAGGGGAGAGAGGAAGGGGAGGGCGCTGTGCTGGAAATAATACAATTAAGAAAATGCTAACACTCAGAGAGTTATTATCCCTGTAGGCAAACGTCACAGGATGCAGCGCAGTGGTTTTCATCACCATACCTCGGCTCAGCTTTAATTGGTGCCATACATTCAGCTGGATCCCAGTCTGCTGACACTGATAGGCCCAGAGTCATTGTCTGTCCAGTTGTCACTTAACATAACCCAATTTGACCCAATTACTGCACGCCGTGGTGGTGTGTCAGAGGGACACGCAGTGTCAGAGCGAGCAGAGGCACATCTGTCTGTCTCTTTAAATGAAACTAGTGCCCAGAAACAGTCACTCTGCTCACGTTAGACAATTCTGCTCTGATAATCTAAAACTCAAATCAGCTGAAGGCCTCAGTATCCCTGGCAGCTGAAATCCAGTATGCACTTGACACTTTATTAGGTACACCTTGAACTGCCTTTTACATTAAGAACTGCTTTAACCCATTTAATACTGTAATTATAACAGGAAATGTCCTTTGAGTACATTTTTTCATCCCTTTTCCATGAGAAATAATAGTAATAAAGTCTAGCAAGTATTTGTCATTATTCTGTTACAAATGCTTAAAACACTGTGTAATTACAACAGAAAAATAAAATATGGCAGAAATATGGCAAAAGACTGGCAAGAAAACACTTCAGAATGATACTTATGCTATTATTTACAATATTTTCACATTATTTACACATAAATTCTGATAAACCACCGATAAATGACTCACAAGTTTGTCTCTGAAATGTCTCTCTCTGCTCTCCGGCTCAGTCAGCTCACTTCCCGCCCCTCCCCCTAAGGCAATTCAGCCTTAACCATAATGGACCATATATCAGTGGAAAGCTTCCCTTCTCAGCTTTCAGAATCTGCTGGAAGTTTTTTGGATAGCATGGATACTCGAGGAGTTACTGTAATTTGAATCATGAATGTCTTTTTCTGTCTTCGGCGACAGCTTCGGGGTACAAAGGTTAAAGGGATATTTCAGTATTTATTCAGCTGGGTTGTATCAGGTACTTGACAATCATCAGTGAAGTGGTTGAAAGGGCTCCCAGCAGCGCTGCAACTTTAAGGAGAACGTTGCTAATGCTCCCGCACCATGTTCATTTAGGACACTAAGATAGAAATGTTCATTTAATAAAGTATTTTTTTAATAATGTTTTTTTTTCCAGGAGATAAATTTAATTCAAACTCCCTCCATAAACTCCAACGGGTCCAGAACTCAGATGCCCACATCATCACCAAGACCCCCTCTCACCATCACATCACTCCTCTTTCTACAGCACCTCCACTGGCTCCTGGTCAAGCATAGAAAAGACTCCAAACTTCTCCTGTACGCCTTTAAGCCATCCACAACCTCGCTCCTCCATATCTGTCCCATCTCCTCCACATTGCCACTCCTGCCTGCTCCCTCAGGTCCTCCTCCTCCATCCACCTCTCTGTGGCCTCTGCCCGCCTCAGCACCATGGGGAGCAGGGCCTTCAGTCACTCCGCTCCACAGCTCTGGAACTCTCTCCCTCCCCAGACCTCCGAAACTTGAACTCTTTGTCCCTTTTCAAAACCAGACTCAAAACCCACCTTCAAGACTGCATACTCCATTTAACAATGACCTACCACTGCATCCCCATACCTGTCATTATCTGTTGTGTTTTGCTGTTCTATTGTTGACTTTATTGTTGTTGTTTCATGTTGTACAGTGTCCTTGAGTGTTGTGAAAGGCTCTTTTAAATATAATGTATTATCATTATTATTATTTAAAAGAAAAAATGACTAATGACTCCGTATAAAGGAAGTTTGGTTGGTCTTGAGACTACACCAGACAAAACAAAAATAAAAACGGGATGTCTGGGGAAAACGTTGCAAACTGTCGTCCAGCATCGCACTGCGTTGCCTGCAGGCAGCTAGGACACTCAAATAAAGTATGACTCAATGTAATCAGCCTGGTTTGGTTTTTAATGCTCTCGTGCACCATGTTATGTTTGGACACAGTGATATAAATGTTTGAATAGAATTAAGTTTTCATTCTTAGATATGTGTTTCTGGGGTCCAAACTGCAGCTTTTTCCTTTTTCATTACAAAAATCAAGAAAAAATGTTTTGCCATGTTGACAAGTATTGCACTGCATTGCCTACAGGGCAGTTCGGACACTTGCATACAGTTTGACTCAATGTAATCAACCTGGTTTGGTTGCTAATGCTCTCGCGCCATGTTTAGTTAGGACATGGAGATAGAAATGTTTATTTAATAGACTCTTTATTATTATTATTATTATTATTATTATGTGTTTTGTTTTACCAAGGGTTCAAAATGCAGCTTTGTCCTTTCATTAGATAAATGTAATTCATTTAAAAAAAAAAAAAAAAAAAAATCACAAATTGGGGTTATGGCTCCTCATGAAGGAGGTTTTGTTAGGTCTTGAGACTAAACCAGATGAAACTAAAAATAGAGATGGGACGTCTAGGGATAACTTTGTGCCATGTTATCAGCATTGCACTGTGTTGCCTGCAGGCAGTTTGGACACTTACATACATGTACAGTTTGACTCAATGTGATCTGCCTGGTTTGGCTGCTAAGGCTCTCGTGCAGTGTTCGGTTAGGACACGGTGATAGAGGTGTTACTTTAAGTAACTCTTTTTAAGTTGTTTTTTGATTTATCTGAGGTCCAATGTGCAGCTTTTTCCTTTTCATTAGATAAATGAAATTCATTAAAAAAAAAAAAACATGAATTGGGGTCATGGATCATCATGAAGGAGGTTTGGTTGGGTCTTGAGACTACACCAGGTAAGAGGTATTAATCGATTGTCTGCTACAATTGTCTTTCTTCTTCCTCTTCAACCTTTCATTGGAACCAGTGTTTTCTCTTCATCTTGTCCTTTAATTAACCTTTCTGCTTTGTTAACAAGAACTTCTTTGAGGACTGCGGCCTTGAAACTTGGATATTTTGTGTTATTTTATTTTTTGTCTTTGCAGAGAGAAATAAGCACTTCAGATAAAACACACACTTAAAACCAAAACATCACGAGTCCTTGGCACCTTATCTGCACGCACACAACAAACCCTTTTCAAAAACATCATCTGACCGTCGAGAGAGCACTCGGCATTGGCCTTCGAACGACTCTCTTTCACTCCACGGCTCATTGTGAAGACATGGAGGGTCACTTATGAATCTGACCTTGGGTGAATGCAGTAAACATGAATGGAAGGATAATGAGGAGACATCTGCAGAAAGAAACACGGAGAGGCGTTCATGACTGAAGGGAGATGAGATGATTTTAAGGGTGTGGAGGATGCTTTGGAAGAGGAGAGGCTGCCTTGGACTCAAAACTGAAAAAACAAACAAGAATATCCCGCTTGTGTTGTACAGATGGAGATACTTACATTTTCCCCACTTTCTTTGAGAGTCCCGACAAGAGCATAAACTGGAACTTGCAAACTCTTGTAGTTGTAATGAAATCCCTGCGATGGCGTGATAAAGTGACTGATTAATGCCGCCATGCTGTCTTTGTGAGACAAGCCACTTCTTTTAATCATTATTAAAAAGGTATTTTTACAAACTTGCTTTTACGTGATGTCGACTTTATCTTATCTTCGTGTTTTACTGTCTTTTAGCCTCTTTTCTGTCTTTATTGCTCTTACTTTTTTTAACTTTTCTGTTGGTGGCTTTCTATATTTTTTGTTTAATATTTATGTCATTATTTAATGTAAATCCCATTTTAATTTATTTTAGGCTTCGCTGTTTACTTTGTTCCCGTTGTTTCAACTGTTCATATTACGTTGTACTTTTACTCTTTTTAGCTGCTTATCTAGCTAGTTTTATTTATTTATTTATTTACTTATTAATAATGCCGCCAAGAAGGTTATGATTTGACATGGCATATGTCTGTCTGTTTGTTTTGTTAGCAAGATAACGCAAAAGTGACAGGATGGATTTTGCTGAAATTTTCAGGAGATGTTGGTAACGGCCCAAATTAAATATGATTTGATTTTGGTGGCAATCCAGATAACCGCCATGAGCGATTGATCGTTTTTGCTCAATAACTTTCTAACTAGTAATGATATTAACATGATTCTGAGTGCTAGGTGTGGGTTTTCAGGGTCAAGGAATCATATTATGATGCTAACTTTATTATGGAACTATTGCTTATAGATGTTACAGGAATATGTGATACTGTGATATACTCCTGTCCTCTGCTTCTACCCCGTTTTATTGCCTTTTATTTTTATTTTAGTTTTTATCTTTTAATTTGTGGTCTCATTTTATGCTTCTAGGTACTTGTAAAATCTTGTATCATTATTCTTATGACACAAAAACAGGTTCTTGTTGTAGGGAGGCAGCACAGAGCTGGGGAAGGTTGCAGGTTCAAGCCCAGCTCCGGCTGTCACATGGGGATGTGTCCTTGGGCGCAAGTTCCCACTGCTGCATAAGTGGTGTGTAAATGGGTATAAGTGCACTGATGTGTTAGTTGATACTGATGGAAAGAGACTAGAAAAGTGCTGTATAACCTCAAAGCCATTGACCATGTGGCCCCTGGGCTGCCAGTTGCCAAGAGCAGACACACTGATTGGTTTAATCACACCCATATATAATCATACACATAATCCATCTTCTTTGTACCCTGTGCCTGGCTTTGCAATGAGAACATGTGTCATAAAATATCAAAAATAGAACGACACACCCCAACCTGCCATGCACCACATGCTTTAAACACACTTCACACCATTGAAGTAGGGCCCATGGTTTTACAAAACACACAGCTGAACAAAAACTGAACACTGTGGACCTTGCTGACTCATTAAAAGTCAACTCACAAAAAGACAGTTAAAACTTTATTTCTCATATTTCCTCCATTACTGCTGTACTGGTGACAAGTCTATGAACCCTAATAGCATGACACCAAAATTATTGAATTTTATATCAATTCTTACCCTGATTTCACAATCCTAGTAGTACATATTAGTATGCTTTTTCTCCATCTTCAACTAGTGAACAGTTATTCAAACATGCAGCTTGAGTTTAGCCATCAAACATCCCATTAATCTGTGCACTCTTAGCCTTGCACAGCTGCTGGATCAGCCTGATTCAATGCCTGTAATAAGGCAGATCCATCTTGCCAAGCTCCAATCTACAGCAATTGTGAGCGGCCCAAAGGGCTGTGAAGCAGGAATGGTGGGAGCTACGAGCGACACAACAGCACGTACAGAGATTAGCATAGATGCAAACCGCTTAAGTAGCAGTTTTATCTGATCAGGACTGCATTTCTTCACTAAATGAAAAATAAATAACACTGTAAGGATATTTTTGCTCCACTTCCAACATGTTTTGGAGAGTTTGCTCAAGGAAGTGCCTCATGTTTTGTGTTTTACATCGCGGCAGAAGTACCCACCTATGACATTATCTGATTGGCTGGTAATGAATGTGTTTAATGGAACGATTGTCCAATCACCTGTTAGATTTGCTTTTGTAAGGTTCTGCCCATTCATAGAAACTTTCTTTGGACTGTTTCCAAGATGGACTAGTGACATATAGAACCCAGTTTGTCAGGTTAGAGTATTCAAGGACTGTAGTTATCTGTCCACTGTACTTCATTAACTAATAAACTTTTAGTCCTTGCTCTTGAATGAAATCTCAATGCAGAGATCATTATTAAAGCTAGGAGCAGAAAAAAAACCCATGAAAATCAGGAGCAATGACAAATGGAGTGAAAGTACTACTGTACTGTTTTCATTCACTGAGCAGAAAAATGTTGAATTTCAGCTGACAAAGACAAATTTTGAGTCTATTGCTTCAAGAAGAATTGGTTTGCTTTCAACGAGGAAGAAAATATTGTTCAACAAGAGGGAATTGACAAAAATAATGAATTAAACTCTGATGGAAACCAGTAAAATGGTTAAACTTTATCAACAAACAGGAGGCTTGTTTTCAAACCATTTATGGCTCATTATCAAGGAGAAGAATTGAGCCTGAGGATCATCAGTTTGCAGATAAGCTCTTGATTCTCTCATTACATCAATCCCTCTTTAAATTTAACCTTTCTCCACTGAATCTGAAAACTCTGCAGGTTTTATTTGAGTTCAGTTGTTCGGCTCAAAGGTAGGCCTGCTGCTCCTGAATGCTTAATGATGCTGCCTAATGATTCTGATAATAACAGGCAGGGGGCGGTGAATTAGAAGGAGAATTAGTGCAAACAATTAGCTGTAAAGTCCCACAGCTCGCTCAGAACGAGTGTTTAGTTTGGGCTCAGACAGCAGAACATGCGCTCCGTGGTTTAGGCTGTAAAGAGAGGAACACCACGTATGTTATACCTCAGATTACAAGCTGAAACAGAGTGCTGGGTTTGGTTTGTGCTATTTTCCCCAAACTATTCATTTTACATGCAGATTGTGTTCAAAGGTTTTTTATTCAAATCACAGCAGAGCCAGAGGTGTGAGTGAAAGAGCGGGAGAGTTAATAACAGAGTTTCAGATGTGGGAACACAGAAGGTCTCTGTTTGTTAGAAGCTTCCTGTTTGTCTGTCCACAATGGTTTCATCATTTTAAATAACTCTGCATTAGTTTTTGTCTTAGTGTGACTGGGGTTTGTCTTATTTAACTGCTTAGATCAGGGGTGGGAAACTGGCGATCCAAGAGGCACATGTGGCCCTCCTACTCTCTAAATAACAATAAATTTATTTGTATAGCACTTTAAAAAAAAAAAAAAAAAAAAGGTACCAAGTACTTTGACAAACAGGCAGAAACATACAGAAGCCGAAGTACAAGAGCTTAACATAGACCCAACAACCAACAAAGTCTGAAAAACACAAAGGGCCGCTAAACCAGGTCTAGAAAACACCCGAGACCAAACCAACACCCATCTGCCCATGCCCAGGGCACAAGCCAGGGCACGCCAGTGCAGCCCCCAGTGCTGCCAGCCCCACAAATCAAGGCCCCCCCATATTACTCAAACCATACCAAATGGCCTGACCCGGACCCAGACAACACATGAACAAAGTTACATAAAATAAGCCCATGGCGACCATCGTGAATGATAAAAACATAAATACAAGGAAAAGAGAAAAGGCAATACAAAGAGGGGAAGCAATGAGACGATGAGCAGTAAAAGTGAAACAGGCTATAAAATAAGGACTTTATTCAGATCACCGGTCATTTCAAAATATACTAGAAATGTTTAGACAGTTTGGGTTGTTTATTAAAGGACCCCAAACTAAATCCTCCAGGGCTTGTATAGGATCTTAAAATCCTTGAAAATGCTTGAATTTTAATGTTGCGCATTCAAGGATTGGAAAGTGCTTGAATTTGCGATGGGATGTGATACTCATGTATAACAAGCAACAAACACAAAATAGACGATTTTCATTTTAAAAAATCGATCAGAGGCTGGCGATTTTTACCTCTTCCAAGGAGGTTATGTTTTCGCTAGGATACGTCTGTGTGTTTTGTTTGTTTGTTTGTCTGTTAGCAAGATTACGCAAAAACTACTGAATGAATTTACATGAAAATTTTACCAGAGGTGTTGTTTGGTCCAAGGAAGAACCCATTACATTTTGGTGGTGATCCGCATATTTGTCTGGATGCAAAAAATTCCCCAAATTTAAAAAGTAAATCCCATAAGTTAATATTGGGCCGTATTTTAAAAACTCATATCTCTGACATCACTTGATGGATTTGCTTCAAAATTTACAGGATGATAAATATAATATAACTCTATCATCAGGATCAATTTCATCTGGAGCTGATCCAGATTGACGTCACAAAAAACACTGAAGTATAGAATGGCAAATCTCATTCATTTCTCCTCAGCTGCTGTGAGGGTTTCTCCCCCTTTTCGTCATTATGGGAGTTGTAGATTATTTGCAAATTCATGTCATTGTTCTCCATATGGACAGAAATGAGCGGAGACTCAGCTGTCATATCGGAGTGTGTGGTGATCCAGAATTATATCTTGGCGGAGGTCTGTGCTCTCCGAATGCTTTTCTAGTTTAACATGCAATCACATTCTTGAATATGTGAAAGATTAGTAACAACTTTGATTTGATGCATTATTAAATTTTGCACTAATCAGATTTTAATTAACTCCCACTGACTCCCATTATAACTACACTTTTTGAATGCACAGCCATGACTCTGCATAATTATTCTGCAATAGTGGTGTGTCTGTTGCAAGACCTGGTGCTCCCTGCATGTATGTGGTCCTCAGATGGTTCAGGTCCAGAGTGTTCTCTTTTTTCTACACATTTGCAAGATCCCCTCGATTCCCTTCTCACTCCTGATCTGCTAGTGTGCACGTGGCCTTGGCTCAGGGTCTGGAGGATACCTAGGTGAAGAAAGGGAGTTTATAAATCTGTTCAGTGAAAGAGTCAGGCTAGATAACCATTTCCAAGGCCTCGCTGCAGGTGAAGTGCCTCCTCATGGAGGGGAAATGTCTGGGTCTCAGGGTCTGGAGGGGCAGCTGCAGGAGGAAAGGGTCGATGCGTGACCTTTGTGCACAAAAACAAGTATACAGTAAGAGTGTTGATGGTGCACCTGCTGCCTTGTTCTCCCTTTGATGGAGAGAAGAGGAGCTCCAGCTCTCAGGACCACAGAGAGTAGTAATCAAAATCAAATGGCCTGAGGCCTTCGGATGGTGAGAGGTGGAGCCTAAGAGTACTGAAGCTCTTTCATGCTGGTCATTTGGTTTTGAGACGTGCAGCAGGAGCCATGTGCAGACACTTCACCTGCAGCAAGGCCTTGGAAACAGGCAGCCTGACTCTCCCACAAAGCAGGAGGATTCATCAGACTCTCCTGATACAACCACCTTAGAGTCAGATCCTGATTTTGTTGCAGCGCCCTTATCATCCTCACCAGGGTTGGACCGTAACGAAGTAGATTTACTTGAGTACTGTACTTAATATTTATATATATTAATATTTTTTGAGTATCTGTTCTTTACTTGGGTATTATTTTTTTTTGGAAACTTATGACTTTTACTCCACTACATCTGAAAGACAAATATTGTACTGAAGAATGATTCATATTGTTTAAAATGTTTGGTCTGTTTGCTTCACTGCCTTCAAAATCTCCCCGTTAAATCTAAGAAAGCATGTCAAAGTAAGGTCAGTTAAGCACATACTGCCAGAGCTGTGTGAGAACACTGTCGTGCTCTTTTGGGAGGGGTGTTAAATAAAAAAAATGAAAACAGCAATGGTTGTCCCTTTGTTGATTCAGTCGTGTTTCAATAGGCATTTCTAGGCTTCGTAGTAAAGTTTACATTCTCTTTATTCTACAGGTTCTATAAGCAGGTCAATACATTAAGCTGGTTGTTTCGGTCACTAGGTTCTGTAAATTCACTGTAGCAACAATACAATAATGTGTTAACATTAAAACGAAAATGTACTTTTACCATTGCCATTTTCAGATCAATCATGCCCCTTTTTAGATTTTACGAGATCAGTGCACCCCTTCATTTTGACAAGCCTGAGAGACCAGCTAACCGTAGGGAGGACAAGCTAGCTTTTTCCCTGACAAAAACTAGACAGTAACTAATAAAAAACAAGTGCACATGGACAAAAACTAAAACTAAAGTAACTGGCATTTTCGTTAACAAATAAAAACTAGACAAAAATGTTTGACAGAAACTTAATCCAATCAGACCTAATTTGGTCATGTAGAAAGTAGCGACAAGTTAGGAATATATCCAATCACAGGAACTTTGGTTGTGTGGAAAGGCTGGATGAGTTCAGAGGGACATCCGATCACAACTGCCTTAGCTTGGTGGAGGTGGGATAAGTTGTGGAGCGATCCAATCAGAGCTCCTCTCTTTATGAATTGATTTATTCATGTAGAGCAGGTTCACTGTTTGTTGTCAGTTCTGGTATTGTAACTGAGATGCTCTGCCAGGTAGCCTAAATAAAGGTGACTGCATTTCACACAAAAGTTAAATTTGTCTGTTCATTTATACATTCAAACTTTACTAGCATTCAATAAAGGGTTATTAGATGTTTAATTTTTCCAAGTGTAAAACATGACTTCAGAAATTTTACACTTCATATTTTAGTCAACTAAATTTACAGTAGATTTTGTCGATTAAAATATGAAATTTCATCAACTAAAACTAGACTAACAGACTTTGTTATTAAAACAATTTAGATGACTAAATCATGACTAAAACTTAAAGATGTGTTTATTATTTACCAGGCTATTGCTAAAACTAAATTAAAAAGTGCTGTCAAAATTAATACTGCCCTGCCCCTCCTTTTCAACCCTGGCAAAGATGTCACAGTCGATGAACATCTGGTGCGATTCAAAGGGAAATGCCAATTTCCGCAGTACATACCCAAAAAACCTGCCAAGATTTGGGTAACAGCTGATCTCGCAGCATCCTATGCTTGAAAGTGTGACATTTACCTCGGGAAGACGGGGGACGCTGCAGAGGTGGGCCAGGGCAAACGTGTTGTCTTGGAGATGACAGAGGGACTCCAGGGCATCACTGTCACGTTTGACTTTTTTTTTTTTTTTTACCTCATACACTCTTGCCCAGGAGCTACTGCAATGAAAGTGGCCTTGGTTGGGACTATCAGGAGAAACAAACTGGTCCAGACTAAAGGGCGAGCTGCCCTCTCCGTCTTTGGCTTCACAAAGAACACCACGGCCGTCAGCTACGTGCTGAAACGGGGAGAAATGTGATCCTTCTGGGCACAAAACTCCAGGAGGCAGTGGTGACTGGAGGCCCAAAGATGAAGTCAGACATCATTACAGAGTACAACCGGTACAAGGGAGGTGTGGACGATCGGGACATGGTATGTACTTAAAATGACTTTGAGTAGTTGATGAGACGAGAAAAGTGTTATGTAAGTACATTTATTTATTGAGAAACACTTCTTACCATGATGAAATCTTTATTTATTGTATATAATAAAAATAATAACAATCAAACACTAATTGAAGATTATTTTATGGAAATGTCTTTGTTGATTTCCTATTTAATAAAAAATGTAGAGTTCTGTCAACATACTGGCCTTTAAATGGTTAAAATATGATTAATGTTTGGTAACGTTTATTTCAGGCTGAAGTAGTTTTAAAAGACTGAATCATTCAAAGTACAAACATACTGATATACATTATTTTTATGGAAAAATGGATTGGGATATTACAGGAACTCATTAGGTTAATTTTATTTCTAAATAATGACAGGCTTACAATAAAAAAAAAAAAAACTGCATATAAATGGAGACACTAATATAAACTATCAGCCCAGAGCAACAGGTCTCAGCACACAGATATATAATAATAAAAACAGCAGGTTTTGGTTTTGTGGTCTGAGAAAAAGGAACCTTACTAGCACAGTCCTGAGGACTTAGACCAGTTCTCAGTGTGTGGTATCAGATCTGGTCTTTGGGGAAATGTCAGAGCAGGAAATAGACTTGTTAATTTTAAGCGCAGACAAATGTGGTATGACTGTAAATAATCCTCAACAAGCTGACAGAGCGGCATGCTGCTCGTTAAATTCACATTAATTAGAGTTTTAATTAACTGTACCTCTGATTGTGATTCACTGCCAGACTTATACGCTGAGGATGTCAGAGGGAAACCGTGTGTCTCAAGCAAAATATCTCTTGTTGGGCCTATTATGGAAGGATAAAGGTATTTTAGTTAAACACAAGAGTTTATCAGCATTTTTACAGAAAGAAGATGGCCCTGAAACCTTAAAAACATAAATAACGGTGCAGAGATTTTGCTGACAGTACGCACATGTTAATTAACACAGACAAGCAATCTTACCACAGAGTCGCAGTAAGAAACCCTGAGTCACTCTCTCTCTCCGCGGTTTGCCAGCTGGATGGCTCACATCATAAGTTTAACGGAGGCTCCACAAAAAGTTGCCCTATAACTTCTCTGTTTCAGTGTCAGCACATTTCTTTATGGCAGAGGAGGACAGGACAGCCAGAGGGCCGTCAGCTGCTTCATTAAGGAGCTCAGCAAATCCAATTACTTAGTTACGACTGTTTGGTTAAGGAACAGAAAGCCTGACAGACAAAAAAAGAAGAGGGGGAGCTAAGGTCAAAATATACGTGAAGACGGAGAGAGAAGGGAAGAGGAAGTTGTACACAGGAGGAGAGAGAGTGAAAATAGGAGAGTATGATTTTAATTCACCAATTTAGGACTGCTGAGCGAAACAAAAGCTAAAGAAAAATAGCAAGTCATGAAACTTTAAAGTTTAAAAAGCTCTGAGCGGGGGTAAGGATCAGAAACATTGGTAATAAGGAGTCAAAATATCTCCAAACACTTGATATCATGGTCATGGTGGAACAGTTTTAATAACTTCAGTGTTCTTGCCACTTAAATGCCACAAACTGTCAAACACACGAACTTCAACTATTAAGAGTCCATCAGCAAGTCAGTGGATCAGAACTCTGTTGGTGTAAGAGTTACAGGGTGTCAGAACAAAAAATTCTGAACTTAAATGTCATCTTTTTAATTTATTTTGTTGCAGTTTTACTGTTTCATACCACTCTAACTGCTCTTATTCTTGGTGTTTAAGGTGATGATGTGCAGCTGTGTTTCAGTGCTAAGCTCTGGTAAAACAACTGCAAAGAAATAAACCTGCCACACCTGATGGACTGTTCAATATATGTCCCTAGTTCATCTAGGAAATAGCCCATAGAAAGTGTTTGGAGAGGACAGAACCTTTCAGAAGCATATCCGGCAGGTGTTTGGACTATCGTTCTGTCAATCAAGATTTATTATGGGCCAATCAGATAATGTCCTAGGTCGAGCAACTGCGCTACAGAACGTGAGCCACTTCGTAAAACAAACTCTTAAACATGTCAGAAGTGGACCGAAATCTATGGAGAAGTTTATGGTGCTGATTTTTGTTTTTCATTTAATAAAGAAATGCAGTCATGATTAGATAAAACTACTCCTGAAGCAGTTAGCATCTATGCTAATCTCTGTACGTGCTGCTGTCTCGCTTGTAGCTCCCACTGTTTCCTGCTCCACAGGACGCTGATTGGGCCGTCTTGGGGCACATTGGTCACTTCCTGCTGTCATTTCACTTGTAGCTCGTTCCTCTTACTTCTCTAAAGGACTTTGGTTGGGCTGTGCCGCTTTGGGCCAGTCACAGTTGTTGCTGACTGCAGCTTGGAAGTATTAATACTGGTCCAAAATGCACAAACAATAAATTGTTGTAAATTAAATAAATTATTTTCTTCATAGTTTTCCTCAACAGTCTTTTCCCCTGACGAAAACAAGTGCGCATGGACAAAAATTCAAACTACATTAACTGGCATTTTTGTCAACAAATAAAAACTAGATGAAAATGTTTGACAGAGACTTAATCCAGTCAGACCTAATTTGGTCATGTAGAAAGTAGGAACAAGTTAGGAATATATCCAATCACAGGAACTTTGGTTGTGTGGAAAGGTTGGATGAGTTCAGAGGGACATCCAATCACAACTGCCTTAGCTTGGTGGTGGTGGGATATGTTGTGGAGCGATCCAATCAGAGCTCCTCTCTTTATGAATTGATATATTCATGTAGAGCAGGTTCACTGTTTGTTGTCAGTTCTGGTATTGTAACTGAGATGCTCTGCCAGGTAGCCTAAATAAAGGTGACTGCATTTAACACAAAAGTTAAATTTGTCTCTGTTCATTTTAGAGATTCAAACTTTACTAGCATTCAGTAAAGGGTTATTAGATGTTTGATTTTATCCAAGTGTAAAACATGACTTCAGAAATTCAAGGAAACATAAAAAATGCCTTAACCTTTACACTTCATATTTTAGTCGACTAAATTTACAGTAGATTTCGTCGACTAAAATGTTGTGAAATTTCATCAACTAAAACTAGACAAAAATTAAAAGAATTTAGAAGACTAAATTATGACTAAAATATTTTAGGCAAAAGACTGTAACTAAAACTAAATTAAAAAGTATTATCAAAATAAACACTGCTCTGGCCCTGGTTACTGCTGTTGAAGAGGTGTGAGATGTAGATTTCTCACAGTAACGGGAACAAAATGGACAAAATACGGTACAAATATAAATACATTTACGGAGCAGCTTTCAGGCTTTTGGCTGAGATTTACTAAAGATGTCAGTCAAAAAAGGAGTTTCAAAAAAACGGGAACAGGAGAAGTTAAGTTTTAACACACATATTTAAATACTTTATGTGCTCTTCTTACAACATAATGCCTTAAGCATGGCCAGCAAACCCACAGAGAAACTGCCAGTGAAGTTCACCACTGTGGGAGTTTTGAGTGACTGGACAAAACCAGACTCCACAAATATGCACAAATAGCCCAGAGCTGTCAAAACTTCCTACAGTACATGATGTACCACTTCAACTTACATTTGTTTTGAGCCAAAAGGGGATGAGCAACATTTACATACAGAAAATTTACATCTAAAACAATCAGTGTAAGAAGCAGGAGGATGTTTCTACAGCGTATGTAAGGTTATGAAGGTCAGAGCTAAATGGTTGAGCAATAAAAAACTTCCACACCAGCAGCAAAGTGAATCATATTGTAAATCATTCACTCCTGACCTTTCTTAACCTAGTGTGACCTATTAACAGATCGTTTT
This sequence comes from Cetoscarus ocellatus, assembly GCA_037902135.1. Classification (NCBI taxonomy): domain Eukaryota; kingdom Metazoa; phylum Chordata; class Actinopteri; order Labriformes; family Labridae; genus Cetoscarus; species Cetoscarus ocellatus. The sequence continues at coordinate 264,924 of JBAMNC010001315.1, forward strand.
AGCTGCACTAACTTTAGCTGTCCCAACTGAAGTCTGAAAATAAAGTTGAAATTGGGTTTTAAATAATTTCTGAATCTTCTTGTACTGAGCCTATAAAATGGGGAACATGGATGCGACCTTGCTCACGAGCTGGGTCAAATCTTACAAAAATAACCATGAACTAATTACAAGAGATGAAGGAAGATTTGGAAAAGGACATCGAAAAAGATGACATAAATACTGCACATACAGTCAATGCATGTACATGCACCGTTAAGGGATAATTCAGTATTTTTGAACTGGGCCTGTAAGTCAGTTGTGAATATATTGGCTATAGTAATCCTGATTGGCTCTGCACCTGTACATAGGAAACTAGCTCCAAAGCAATGTGGTAAATTGATGCAGATGGGACCAAGAGCTCCTCACAGTCTGGTGATCTTTCAACCAAAAAAAAAAAAAATTGTGAGGTGATAGTACAGAAACATTTCTAACAAGCCCTTTTAATTTAATACTAAACTCCAGGTAGAAGTAGTTCAGAAACAAAGCTGCTTGCTTATAGATTTCCCCTTAAGAAGGGTCATGTTGAAGGGATACGCCAACTTTTTTTCCCTTTTCTTGTCTTGCCTTGCCTCACCCCCGAGTCCATGACAAACAGATAGACACCATTCTTTCAAGTCTATACAGTTACAAAAAAGAGATGGGCAAACCTCATCCACCACTAATTAGCTTAGCTCAAACACTGGGAGTCAATGCGTAGTGTTAGCTTGCCTCTGCCTACAGTCATCAGATAAACTCTTAAGCAAATCTAAACGATCCTGTATGTTTGTTGTGGCTCCTTTTTTTACTGCGTTATGTTATGTATTATCTGTACTCGTAAACATAAGCTCTGTTTTGTTGACCTACGTTCAAGCAGGTTGGCAGTGGTTTGTGCTAGAGATGTGAAGTTCGTGAACGAGTCGAGGCTTTTGAACAGCTCTTTTAAGTGAACAGTGAGAAATGATTCTCAGTTGTGAGTGAGCTGTTTGTTTGCTAGCCATTCTTAAATGCAAATTCACTCACAACTGCAAATTACTTCTTGCCATTCACTTAAGAGCTGTTCAAAAGACTCGACTCATTTGTGAACTTCACATCTCTAGGGCAAACCACTACCAGCCCGCTTGTAAGGAGGTCAACGAAACAAAGCCCACGTTTATGAGTAGAAGAAGATGATATGATAATAGTGGAAGATAATGTAACAACACAGTATGGTATCTATCTGCTTGTCATGGACTCTGGACTGAGGCAAGACACGAGAAGAAAAAAAAAAATGTCGGCATATCCTTTAAGCTTGATTAGGCTGCTCAGTTGTGGCTATTGTGGCATGGGTCAAGAATGGGAAAGAAGAGCAGTACAGGGACCTGGTGAGGGCCCTCAGTGACTGGAGCACTTAGAACTGCCTCCCCCTGAAGGTGACAAGACCACGGAGATGGTCACTGACTTTAGGAGGTCTAAGTCCCTGCTCCAGCCAGTCACAATCAGAGGAGAGGTCACTGCAGGGGTGCAAACCTATAGATATACAAGCTGGATAGTGAACTTCAGCTTCCCTGAGCTGGCTCCTCAGTGCCAGATTTCAACCACCAAACATAAGAAAACAAATGCCTATTATATTTTACCTACCCTACCACCCAAACAGCGTTACCACATTCAACAGACCCAGACTCTATGCATGCAACAGTGCTGATACTACCCACCCTGGTCTATAATTGCCATCACTAAATTGAAGCCACTGACACCCTTTAATACTCATTAGAAATTTACACATAAGAGGAAGATGAGGATGATGAAGGAAGAGAAAGGTCTGCAAAAAGAAAGGCCCAAAGAGAGCTCAGAAGGAGGACAGAGAAGGCTGAATCTGGGTGAGGCACCTAGCCTAGGGCCAACACTCCCCTTTAAGGACGAGGCTTATTTTTTGGAGGGCAGAATATAAATGCTAAATTTCTGAGTTTTATTATGTGTGGTTTTCTGTCTCGATATTACAAGATGACTTTTCTACCTTCAGATCAAGCTTAGTTTGTTAATTTGGCCCTTACCTGTTTGAGCTCAGCATTGCTCACAGAAGAATCCACAGGTTAATGTCGGGACTGAAGCCGGTGTCAGTATTCTTGTGGTGTATTTCCAGTTCAGCCTGGCAGAGAGCCTGCACGGTGTTGGCGGTGTGCCGTAACCTGGCCAGAACAGCAGAACGATGTGGTCCAAATACCCACAGAGCCCCCAGCAGCTCCACCTCACATTACCAGCCAGCTGATTAGCATGGACGCCCTGATATAAAGAAGCACACACTGTTGTCCTTCCATCGCCATTCACTCGCTGGGTTTTAATCCGTCCAATTTTCACTTTGGCAGCGTGGAAGAGGACTGTGGGAGAAGAAATGGCACAGACTAAATAAAGTATTGTTAAGATTTTTGGTCATTCATGGCCAATGATTATTGAAAAGACTGCTTCTGACATTTACTCTAAATTAATGTTTATGTTACTTAAGAGAACTTCAGAGGGATAAAAAATATTATCACTGTGGAGAACTGAAAGCACTGATAAGTAAACAAGTAAAAAGGACAGAACAAGAGGCTGCAACATCTGATTTCGTGAACTGCAAGAACACTTTGTCATCAAGTTACCTTACTGTTGATCTGTTATTTCTCTGTGCCATTAAATTTATTCAGATGTCATCAGTGTCACTTACAGATATTACAAACCTCAATTCCAATGAAGTTGAAGTGTCTGCACGTAAGCAGCAAGATGGAAACAAACACTGAATGCTCATGACCTTCAATCCATCAGGGAGCACTGTGTTAAAAAATATCAATCTATAAAGGATATCACCGCCTGGGCTCAGGAACACTTCAGAAAACCATTGTCAGTTTACAAAGTTCACCTCTACATCTACAAGTTCAAAGTCAAACTCTACCATGCAAAGCAAACACCATATATCAACTGAGATGGACTGATGCACAGTTTAAAGTCTGCTGTGGTCTGAGTCCACATTTTTGGACATCATAGACGTGGTGTCCTCAGGGTTGCAGAGAAAGAGGACCATCCAGACTGTTATCAGAGCAAAGGTCAAAAGCTGTGATGGTATGGGGTTGTGTTGGTGCCCATGCCATGGGTAACCTGCACATCTGTGAAGGCACCATTAATGCTGAAAGGTACATCAAGGTTTTGGAGCAACACACGCTTCAATTCAAGCAACATCTGTTTCAGGGATGTCCCCGCTTATTTTACCAAGACAATGCCGAGACTCATGGCTTCATAGTAAAGACTGCAGGTGCTAGACTGACCTGCCTGCTGTCCAGACCTGCTCCCACTGGAAATTTGTGACACATTTTGAAGTTCAAAATACAACAATGAAGACCCCAGACTGTTGAGCAACTGAAGTCAGACATCAAGCAAGACTGGGAAAGGAAATATGATGCAACACAGTTGTAAACATGCCCCTGTCCCAGCTTTTTCGGAACATGTTGCAGACATCAAATTCAAATTGAGTGACTATTTGCAACTAACCAATAAAGTTTATCTTTGTGAACATTAATTGTCTTGTCTTTGTAGTGTATTCAACTGAATATAGGTTCAAAAGATTTTAAAAATCATTGCATTCTGTGTCTTTTACGTAACGTCCCAAATTCATTTGTAAGAAAATATAAATTTCTGAAAATGATTTAGACGGCTCTATCCCCATTTCAGGTGCTTATTGGAGCTCAAAATGAAAATAATCAGTTCTGTTTAAAAGGTGTTTTGTTTTCATTGTGTCACATCACACCTCAGGCTGGGACTGAGCAGGTAGTCCTCCTCTCAGATCTGTCCTGGTTTCAGTTTCACATGTAAGGCCAATAAAAGCATGCCTGTACAAAAAGCTCTCAGTCCTGTCCTTGTCTGCATCTTTGATGGTCTGCGAGTGATAAAATGGACACGAGTGACAGACTCTGCTGCACAGCCGTCAGCATCATTACAGCTCTTTCTTCTCCCCGCCTGTGTTCTCCTCTTTAAATCTGAGCCTTGGCATAGACTGATGTCTCCTTAATTATTTGGCAAACAAACAAGTTGCTTGTCATCCCGTCTTAGCCTATCTCTTCATCTCCGTCTTCGTCATTCCCTGCTCTGTTGGCAGATTGCTGAATAATTGAGTTGCTCAGTGTGGGAGAGTGTGGGTGTGCTGGATTTATGTTGTGTGTTTGATTGTGTTTGTGGTAGATGGTGGGGTGTTTTTGTTTGTATGTAAATGAAGCCTGAGGGGTTGTCCTGAAGCTGAATTCTCTGCTGACCTTATGCAAATATCCATCCATAAACATACTCTACCTTGCATATCATATGGAGAGCAATGGGACTACAGCCTGGTGTTTTGAAGCCTTTGCCAGGTATATGTTGGACATGATACAGCGCTAAGTCAAGAGGAAGGACTGAGATGGTTCTGATGTTAGCATGATTGGTAAAACTCAACAACAAGACTCCAGGCAACAGAAACCTTGACTTATGACCTCCAATACTGAATCAGTCCAATAATGCTGTGTGTTCTTACCCTAACCCTAACACAAAGACCTTGAACGGATAGTTTAGCTTTTTTGAAGTGAGGTTGCTCAAGGCCGAAGGCACTTATCATTCCAATATAGCAGGCAGGAGGACATTTAGCCCGTAGGTTGCATCACAAAATACGTCCAAACACAGGGGCTTTGTCGCGGAAAAGTGCAACACTGTAAGAATCATACGATAGCATCTAGTCGAGCCAACAAAGTTTTTTTTGTGTAGTTTTAACCTAAATGTTGGGTAATTAATTAAAGGGACTAACGTTAGTTTTCGTGTCTTGCCTCACTCCTGAGTCAATGACAAGCAGATAGACACCATTCATTCGACTGTGCATGTAGTAACAAGAAAGAAACGGACTGAGCTTGCCCACCGCTAATTAGCTTAGGTCTGCCTACAGTCATCATATAAACTCTTCAGCAACTCTAAATGGTCCTGTGTGCTTGTTGTGACTCATTTGTTTACTGCATTATGTTACGTAATCTATTTTTAGACTAAGATTAGCACTTTATGTAATTTTCAAAACTAAACCGCAGGATGCATGCGCAAACTACCATGGTACTGTGCTTTGCTTTGTTGACCTATTAACAAACTTGTCCTCGGTGGTATGCGCATTCGCCCTGCGGTTTAGTTTTGTATGTATTTCTTTTGAAAATTACATAAAGTGCTAATCTTAGTCTAAAAAATAGATCTCAGGATGTTCATCGTCTTGGACAACCTCTCTGTCTTAACCAAATCTTTTGTGCAATTCAAATATACGTATACCCCAGTTAATGAAAAAAAGCCAGCTGGTGTTTTGTTCAATTTCTCTACCAACAATCTAAAATTGATGTGTTTCTCAACTTCTAAGCTAATCATTTTCAGATACCGTAGCAAAAAACACGTAACAGAAATCTTTCAAAAGATTGTTTGAAACTAAAAAATCTTGTTGCAATTGGGCATACTTTTTAAACAGGGATTTTTTATACCCAAATTTTAACTGAGAAGTCAGAAATTAATCAAGGATAACATTCAACCACTTAAACATGTTTTTTTCTGTTCAGAAATGCAAGAAAATAACTAATTTGACAACTTAATCAGGAAATAATAATGTGCTTGACTTGTTTTCTTTTATTTGTAAAGCTGTAAATTTAAAAACAGTCCTGAATGACATTAATTATATTTTAGCATTTGAAAATATCATTTGGGTTAAAGAGCCTCTACATACTGGTGTAACCATTACAGAAACATAATACATGATTTTGGTAATTACTAATGCTGTTCATTTGCTGTGGGATAAACCTTACAATGGGTGGTGGTCTTATAAATTTGATAAGTACTGTATGTTGAGTATGAACATTTAGACAGAGCCATAACGGGTAGTTTTTTCAAAGTCTAAAGAATATTTCTTCAAGCGTTCAGGAGAAATTGTGTTTATAAAAGCATTGTCCATTAAAACGAACAAATTGAAACCCACGAAACATACTACACCCAGTCATAGTTATTGCTGAGGTGTAAAAGAGAAAAACTGTGAGAAAACTGGTCAAATAATCCAAAACATTTCAGATTATTTGACCAAACATATAATAAAGGAAGATGCTCTTAAGGGTCTAATACCAAGGCCAAAGCCCACCACCTCACTCTGAATGCTCAGGTCCCAAGGCTGAATATCTTATTTTGTAAAAATCATGGGTTTTCTGCACTCTAACTTGTATGAACACTGTTTTTTTTATCATAAGGGTTCATCAACTTTAATGTTTTGTTTGTGATCTAAATCATTGCTTGTACAGCTCAATATTTCTGTTTATTTCCTCATGTTCTGCGAGCATAAAGACACTGTTTTTTCATGTCTCATTTCAATGTTCCAGGGTAAAATAATTATGGATAAATGTGGATTTTTGCATCATGATTGCGAATAAATATCTGCTTAAAGTTGCATAGGATTCTGCAAGAAGGCACGGAGCGTTGCAGAGCGATTTCACAGCGCCAGTCTTTAAAACAAGCTGGTTCCTATGATGCATGCCGTCACCGTGGCAGATCTTTTGTGTTGGCCCTCTCTGAGAAGCGTGTGGGATATGCAGATTGCGCTGCCCCAAGCTTCCTTTTAATGACCAGGAGCCTCGGAACATGCATAATTTTGTTAGTGTTATATGTAAATGATCTGTTGACTCAGACACTTCTGCTTCTAAAGCTGCGTCTGATTCATCAGTCAGCAGCCACTGATTCATCTTTTTCTTCATCTTTAAAGTCACTGCTGAAATTTGGCTTCAATGGTGGGAGAAAGTGAATCAGATAAATGTCTCAGCAGCAGTTTCACAAGAGGTTTTGGCTTTTTTGTGCACAATTTTAATGAAGCTGCTGATTTGATGGTCATAAAGTGGAAGATTGAAAGTAAAGAGCAAATGATGGATGACTCAGTTTGAGTTTACATTCAGATCTTTTCTACGTAGAGCAGAGGTGGGGACCGGCTGGTCTATGGCACACATGGCTATCTATAAACAAGATTAAAACTAGACGTGCTCCAAGAGAACAAGCCTCCGCCAAGGCCTTTCCGACTTTGTCTGGTGAGTTACTATCAAAAATGTGGAAAACTGTTAAGTAATAATTAAAAAGATTCCTGGATCCACATCTGGATTAAGATCACCACCAAAATGTCATGTTTCTTATGATATGACAAACATTCTCTGAAAGTTGCATTAAAATCTGTTGATATCTTATCCAGTTTTAAGTGAAAATATGGAAAACGCTTCATATTGCGCACCGTTAACAAATCCTTAAAAAAATTCTCGGATCTGCATCTGAATTTGGATCACCATCAAAATCTTAGCACTTTTTCCTTGTGCCATGACCAACATTCCTGGGGAAAAAAAAGGGATTCTACATGGATGTGCAGCGACTTTCAAATAAAATGTCCCTTTTTTTCTAAAACTGGAAATAAATTAAAAAAAAAAGGGCGTTATATTAGAGAAATCACTCCCTTTACAGTGAGACCACTGGCTGGATGTCCCCACAAGATGGCGCTTTCCTTACAAGAAAACAGCCTGTGGGCTTCAAACTTTGACCATTACACTTAATCTTGGAGGTCGGACTGTCCGATCCTCATTTCATTTCTCCCTTTTGATCAAACCAATTGGTATTTTATCTTACACTGTTGGAAGGCCTAATTTATCACCTTTACAACTAGGGACAACTTGTAAGAATCGTGCATTCTTGGAATGAGCAACACAGCTGAAAATGTGGGCTGTCCCCCCTAAAAAAAAGGTCAAAATCACCTGCAACTGGAAGCTGATGTTACAGTTTGCAGAGTGGTGGCATTATTTGGTGTCAGCCTCAGCAACATTTTCAAACTAAGGACCAAATTCCATGAGACTGGTGAAGTCAAAGACATGAAGTCAACACTACAAGAAGACCAGGGACCTCATTAATAAAGCTTTCTTCAAAACGGGGCTTGAAAGTGGCGTAAGTCACTCCCCACGCAAAGGTTGTGATTTATAAAAATAAACTTGCCGGGAAACGTGCGCACCCGTACGACAACTTTGATGCTGGCGTACGAACATTTTGGAGATGTGGGAAACTGGCGGCACGGATGGTGAGGGGGTGAAGTGAAGCCAGATTCATCTCATACATTTAATGTCATCACATATCAGGCTTATAGACCCGTGTAATTATAAACACCCAAGTCTGCAGTGTTATAGACGTGTTCACTTCCTACTGTATGCAATGGTTATATATCATACTTCATCTTCACATGATATAGAGCGGTGGATAGCACTGATTGATTGGTATTAGCTGTGACAAGGTGTGTAACAATCAGTCTAATTGCCGAGTAAGCATATAAATAGTGCAGTGACACTCGTGCGTAATGCTGCACAATGGATGCACTGGCACTGCTGGAAGATCACACAGACTATGGATCAGGATGGAGAGAGTTTTTAGGGACCACGAAGATTTCCTGGCCCATAATGATTACTGGCTAATAAGCTGATTTAGATACCACAGAGTAGTGCTCTTGGATCTATGCTCTGAACCAGTCCCAAAGTTAAACAAAACCACCCTCCGGAACTACGCCATCCCTGTGCCTATATGTGCTGACAAACTCAGGGGTTTCTGGCAACCGGCTCCTTCCAGCGGGAATAAGCCGACAGGTATGTGTTTGATATGATTAACAATATATATACTATCTAAAGCCCCTTTGGGGTATGACATAATACAGGTAAATTCTGCTCTTAGGTCTGGGATACCGCAGCCAACCCTCAGCACAATAATGCCAGCTGTTTTGGATGGCATTATAAACATGTCCAGTCGATACATCAGGTTCCTTACACTGTGGGTGAACAGGCACATTAAAAAAGGCAATATGCGGCAATGTCTGGTTTCCCTTATGTAATTGGCGCAAATGAAAGTCTGCATTCACATTGCTATAAGAGCTCCGAGTGAAAATGAGAAAATGTGCCTACAATCAGTGTCGAAATTGTTTGTTCCTCAAACATGGTTTTGATAAATTTAGTGGCACGGTGGCCTGGGTCAACATGACTCATTCATCCTGACGCACAGCTTCTTCGTCTTCTTTGGTTTCGGCAGACTATACACATCCAAGGCGTATCACTGCCCCCCCACAAGGGGTTGTCGAGGAGAAGTGAAACACTGTAAAGAATCTTACTGTGGCATCTAGTCCAGCCAACAAAGTTTTTAGTGCAACTTTAAGGTGGGGTAATTACAAGTCTTTCAGAGGCACCATTGGCTGACATATCAGCTAGCATCCATAGCTATCTTACAGCAGGAGTAGAGATGGTCAGTTGCTTTATTGGCAATTATATTTATTAAAGCCATAGACCTTAAGCAACAAAATAGTATAAATGAGTGGATAAACAAAACTCTAAAGACATTTGATTAGCCTTAAACTTGTCATAATGTGCACAAATGGTGAATTAGTCTCTGTTGGAGCCAATGCCAAGTGACTACTCTAGGAACTGTGCTGTTTGTCACCTACATTTGATTTTTACACCTTTGTGCTTGCTTGTTGAATAGGAGTCCTGTGATGAATGTGAAATAACTTATTTCCTTTTAAAAAAAAACCCACAGGTTAGCCTTGAAACTGTTAAGGCATGTCTGCTACTTCAACACAAATGATCTACACATGAAAGCAGCAGCATTTCAACAGAAACTTCATTCAGTTACATCTTATTAAAAATTACTGCCAAGTATGCCAATGTCACTAAAGCAGATATTTGGGATTTCTTTGGCAGAAAGTATGCTTTTGATGCTTTTATCTACATTTTTGCTCTCCAAAGAGCTGCCCTCTAGACATCAGAAATCATTTCAGTGTTTACTTCTTCAGAGGCAAAGCAAGCGCTTCGGCTGCTCTCCGCATGCTGTTGATTATTCATAACAACTGTGTGGAATGAAGAAAGAATAAGTGGAGTGAGATGGCACAGTGATGAAAGAGGACGAAATACAGAGATTAGAAGAGGGAGATATTAAGAGGGAGAGAAAACAACAAGAAAAGAGAGAAAAATGAAGAGAAATGTGAGAAATGTTCGAAAGAATAACAGACAGGGTGGAGATTCATTAATCTTATTAAGATGGATCAATTTATTTTCAAAGAAGATATTTGGTAAGACAGTATTGTTGATATCAATTAAACTTAAACTCATGTTGAAAATAAAAAAATAAAGATAGCCTGTCAAATGCTGAGTAAAAAGATGGTTTACAGTCTGAGCTCTTTACAGTGGTATGCCTTTTGACCAGTAGATGAACTATGTGAAATGTTGTGTATAACTGGAGCATTATCACTTTGTTTTATTCAGTTTAAGATAATCTAATTATTAGTAAATATCAAATTACATTGATTTATGCTATTTGATACTACAGCAAAAAAGCTGAAGCCCTAAAAATCAAAACCTGGGAAATATTTTGGTCTTGGCAAACTTCTGCCCCTTAACTTAACTCCACGACATTACTTTGCGAGCTTCACCCACCTTTCCAATTGCAGGGAGGTGAAGAAACATGTGGCTCTGGATGACAGCGGTACACCAGATACACCACTTCAGTATGTACTGTAAAGCAGTGGTTCTCAAAGGTATGGCGGAGCACATTGGTGTGACTGTGTCTGAGACTAGTCTTAAGGTCGCTTTCGCACCTAAAATTCAGTGGATTTGGATTGCGGGTGAAGTTGCAACATTGCTTAATTTTCTCTTGGTTTGGTTTGCTTTCAAACTGCACCTAGTCATACAGTCCAAATCCTGTCAAATGTTGCCTTCCACCACTAGACACTGTTGCTGCATTGTTAGTTTCCATCCAGCCCATTGATGCATTGTGAGACAGAAATACGGAACCGGTATCAAGTAAAAACATAGTTTGCAAGTATTCTTTGCCATAAAATAAAGCTAAAACATCAATTGGGCTGCTTTGAATGGCACTTGCATATTAACTGGAGCGAAATGTCAACATATTGTGTGTGGACTTGTAGACGTTGACCTGTAAGAGGACCAGATGCTGGCAGTGCTAGCAATTCTGACATTAGCTATGCTCTGCATTAACTTTACTGTTGTGATATTCGGACAAATCCAAGCCACAAATTTCTCCCTTTTGGTTAGCTTGCATTGCCTGGTGCTTTCACACATACCACGTTTGGTCCGGACCGGACAAACTCTGGCTCGCTTTCGTGTAAAGTGCGATTCTTTAGGGCTGTGTGGAAGCTCACACGAACTCTGGTGTGGACCAAAGAACCCAACTCTGGTCTGCCATTAAATGAAGTATTTCCAGCTCATAATGCATCGAAGGGCCAGACCACAACTACAGCCTCAACTAGCGACGGGAGGCTAGAATACACAACATTTGACAGGCTTTGGCTTTGCAGGTGCAGACCAAGAGAAACATGAAGCAATGTTGCAACTTCACCCCCGAACATAACAAAGTCTGCTGAATTTTAGCTGTGAAAGCAACCTTGTGCAGTTGAAATTTGTACAAAAACAAGCTACTATAGCAACTATTAGGCAACTTATGACTGAGGTGTGAATTTTCTCTAATGGTGCTTAAGGTGCAATAAAGTCCATGTGCGGCTGCAACTCCTATAACAATAAAAACCTCTTAAAACTTCAAAGAGAACACCAACTTTCACATGGAGCAAAATTTACAAGTGAAGGGAATAACTTTTCAAACTCTCCCAATTATTAGTTTGCGGTTCCTCAAAAAACATTACTTTACAAGCTTAAATGTATGTCATTCAAGTTATGAAAATAACCAAACTTTCAATTAAATTATTGAAATAATATGTTGCTAAAGATTCAAGAGTATTATGGCTGTTTTCAAATTTTATTATGTAAAGCGAAAAAACCCGTTCTTTTTCTTGATTTAAACCCTAATTAATTGATGTTATTTCTGCATGTTTTAGCACTACCTGCAAAAAAATGTGATTTTTTAAAAAATGATTATTTCTTCTTTTTTTTCCGTCAACTTTGCATCACGTGTGCGCCTCCCATGACCTTTGTGTGACCTGCAGCAGAGGCAGGGCAGGACGTGTCGCTGCTGCATTTTTAGCGTTGAGTTCACCTGTGATGGTGTTTCCAACATTTTATGCAGCTTTTCCAGCCGATGGTTTGATGAATTCTCTCACTTTTAATACATCAGCTGCTGTGAAGGGTTTCAAAATTATAAAACGGTGGCATGTCGACGATAAAGTTTCGGAAAAGACTAGAGAAACAGGGGAGCAGATAAATACAACGGACCTTTTTGAAGAGAGGAATTTTTACACAAATAAATCAGGTGAATGTTTTTTGTATTACCATGTTTGCTGTACGCGATAGCTGTCTGTCTCTCTCCCTGTCACGCTCTCTCTTATTCCTACAAACTTATTGTGAAATTTGTTCATCAGACATATTTTTTAAAAGACATCAAGATTGACATGAAACTAAAAACTGATTAATTATTTAAGTGGGATAAGCTTCAAAAAAACACTGAGTATTCAAAAAGCACCTCAAATATCACAAGACTATCTCATGATTATTAGAAAATTGTGCATACAAAGTGATCAGAATGCAGGAAAGAAATGATTTAAGTTTAAAAATGTCAGGGGAAGACCCTCTGACCTCCATCTAACCTGATGATGACAAATATTTATGATTTCCCCACTGCAAGTAAAACATGATCCTGTGGAAAAACACTGAGGAACAACGACAAAAAATAATAACAATGATAACACAGGCTAATATTAATTGACTGTTATTTTTGTTGATGAGTCTTATTATCAAAGGAAACACACCATTGTTATCATTCTAGCTCTAAATTAATTATTGCAATATAATATGGTATAACAATAAAGCCAAATGTAAGTAACAAAATAACATGAGCCAATAAAGAGCAGTCATGTTGAGTGATAAAGCAGTTTGCTTATAGATCTGATGTCAGTGTAATGATGTAGAGTCAGACAGAGGTGCTGTCTTCATTTTAAGGTTCAAATGTGTTTTGTGGCTCCAGACAGATGTTTTTGGTGGGCGTTGCAGGCAAAATGGCTCTTTTGATTGGAAAGGTTGCAGACCCCTTGACTAGTTCATCTGGGCAACAGCTCATAGAAAGTGTTTGGGAATGGCAGGACTCTTCAAAAGCATATTCAGCAAGTGATTGGACGATCATTCCATCAATCACATTTAGAGCTGGGTATCGATTCAGATTTCCCAAATTGATTAGATTCAATTCGATTCACAAGGGCCCGACTCAAAGCAGTTACAGTAATCATGTACTTTTTATTAAACATAACCTGACCAAAACAAAAATGTAATAATTTAAATCAAGTCAAACCACAGGGCAGGCAGTGTAAATAAGGTGGCTACAAACAACGCTGTATAGTCGTATGTCCAACCATGCTGTCGCAGCATTGGTTATTTTCTGGGCTTGTGGAGAGTTTGCTGGTAACTTGCAAATGTCTTCACAAGCTGCGTTTGCTTCGGGTCCGACGTCTTTGTAGACTGCGTTTCCGTGTGGTGTCTCGATAAATGATTTTGTTGTTTTTCCACAATATGTCACCTGCATGCTGCATGTAGTTTCAATCTGGTCCAGTTCTTTGCTGCCGTCGTGTTTTTTAAATCCAAAATGCATCCAGACATCTGCCTTAAAGTTTGTTGGCGGTGCCTCCAATGTGCATGATGTTTTGTTTAACAACGCTCCTCGCCAAGTGACGAGATCTTGCGAGATCTCTGGTCTGGTCACGCGAGAAGTGACATGGCATTATGGGAAATGAATGGCTGGTCACGCGAGACTACTCGGCATTAAACTGCAGTCTGCATTACACACTGAGAAAAGACGTATTAAAAGATCGATTTAAGAATTTTATGAATCAATATTGGGCCATTCAATGGAAAATCTATTCAAATCGATTAATCAATTTTTAAAACCCAGTTCTAATCACATTCATTACAGGCCGATCTGATGTTTTAGGCAGATGCTGTTGCTGCGGTGTAAAGTACAAAAAGTGAGCCACTTCGCACAACAAACTGTAACCAAAACACATTGGAAGTGGGGCAAAAATATCCTTTCTATGGCTAAAAGATTTTACTGTTATTTGTTTTTCATTTAATAAAGAAACACAGTCCAGATCTAATGAATTAGCATCTTTGCTAATCTCTGCAAGAAGTCACTTTCTGCTGTAGTCACACTCATAGCTCCCACCTCTTCCCGATTTTACTGCTGCTGATTGGTCAGTGTCTACTCAGAACGAGCTCAGTCGGCTTTGACTTTTGCAGGATGGATCTGAATGATTATGCAATGAATCAGGCGGATCCAGCTGCACTGCAAGGTAACACATTTCCCTAACCATTATGAAATCATGCTGATTTCACATGTTTGCCTCCTACATATGTTATGTGGGCAACATCAGCATGCACTCTTACTGGAGTAGGTAGTTGATAATAATAAATAAACTTTTCTTTTACACTTAAATAAACTGTTGTACTCCAATTTATGAAAATTAGACAAAAAATGAAAAGTAAAAATCTCCCAATATTATACATCTAGGACTTTTGTTTTCATGGTGTCAGACCAGATATGAATATTGTTTGATTTCATTAAAGCCATATCAAAGTTCATATTTCTGGTACTGTGATCCCACTCTCTATATATGCAGGGACATCTGTGGGGCTTGATACTGTCAAACGCTTTTCAACCAAAAATGGTTTTGATTTTCAGCTCACTGATTTTTAGTCCAAATTTTCAGGCTTTAAAACAAAATAAATGGAAAAAAAGGGAAAAAGGAGGCGGACAAGGAGTGTACCTGTCAGCACCGTGCCACTCATCCTCAGGCCATCTGCTCCACTACATCAAGGGCTTTGCATTGATTAGCATGCCATTACACCCCTACATGGTGTGTGTTTGACTATTCATCCATCCAAATCATAATATGTGTGTGCGCTCTTCTGCTTGAGTGAGTGTTATGTATGAATGTGTATGCCTGTGTTCATTCACAGACTCCAGCTCGAGTGTGTGCTCATTTGCGTCTGGCTGTGTTGGTGACTGTGTGTACATATGGGACTTGTTTGGCCATAATTACACCGGTGCATTGAGGTTTGCAGTTGAATGCGAGTGGGAGGTGGGTGATGGAGGGTGTGGAATAACCAGGGTTACAGATCAACAGGGTTGTCCCCCGGGACATCACCCTGATTATGGCCAGACGTGAGAAAGAATGGCAGACCGGGGCCGCCTCGGACTGTTTTCACTGTGGTTTAAAAAATGTTTCAGCCAATTTAAGCACCAGCAGGGACTCAGCGCCTTTCTGAAACCAATGAAGGTCAAAGCAGGGTGTTCAACCTCATTATTTTTGGTGTGGACCACAATTTGACTGTAAAACACAGGGATTAGAAAGAAAAAAACTGACTGCCAAAAATTTAAATGGAAAAAAAAGTTACAGCAGAGCTCACAGTCAAATTTTTAGAGATTGTTATTCAAGTTTTCAATCTGGTAAAAACAAAATTATCCCAGTTCAAGTCTCCTGTTCAAAAAAAAGGCATTTTTGTGGCTCCTTTTAGCGTTAAAAAGATAGCCTGCAGTGTACCTGAACAAAATACAGTAGCTAACCCTCACTTGTTAACAGGTATTCTTGCATAAAGCCAATTTTAAAGAGAAGAGTAAATGTGAAATCTCAAACTGGAAATGCTCTGACAACACAAACCTCTGCCAAGGTATTGCCAGCATTGTCAGGCCAGTCCTTTCCAAAATGTGTAAAACTGCCCATTGTTAAGAAGTCTTTGAAAAACATCCTGGATCCACAGCCTAAATCTGATCACTATCAAAATCTAAGCACTTCTCCCTTGTGGCATGACCAAGATTTCCTGAAGTTTTAGTCAAAATCCATTTACAACTTTTAAAACTATCTCTATAACAAACAGTCATAAGTTGACAAAACCATAACCTCCTTGGTAGAGGTAAAAAGTCTGGGTGTTTGGTCCAGAGGAGATTTTCCAAAAAATGTTGGTCCAAAAGAAACTGAAGAGTCTGAGAGTCCAGAATAAACCACATGAAAGCACTCTAAAGCTTTGTTGACACCAAATGTGGATTTCAGTTTGTCATGGAAATACATTGAAAGTGAATGGGAAGATGCAAAATTCGAAGCAGAATTATGGTGCAAATAAGAATTTTCGCCTCTTTCACCGCAGTTCAAATATCCAACTTCTGCAACGGATTCACCAGAAGACGTGAAGCTACTGCCAGTTGGGACCAAGAATGAATGGCAATGAGGAAGTTGGCATTGGAGCCGCTCTACACGGTTATTTAGAGACCAAATCACAGAGAGGAGAAACTGGGAGGAGGTCTCTGAAGAGTTTTGAGTATCCGATAAGTTCAGCTCGTATCTATTTAACACTTCTCATTCGCTGTAGTGTGAATGAAGTCCGCCAGCACTCTGGCCAACCCACAAACTGAACCAAGTCTGCTGAATTTTAGGTGTGAGAGTGACCTTATTCCCTTTTGTTATAAATCAAGAGAGTTTGCTGATCCTGCTTCATTTCGATTCAAACCTGAGTGGAAAAAATGCGCATCAGTGTTCAGTGACTTTCTCGCTTAATCTGGTGACTTTTCAAACCCTCTTGCAACTTTTTTTGTCA
Organism: Cetoscarus ocellatus; assembly: GCA_037902135.1. NCBI lineage: Eukaryota > Metazoa > Chordata > Actinopteri > Labriformes > Labridae > Cetoscarus > Cetoscarus ocellatus. Next base: position 281,522 of record JBAMNC010001315.1, read on the forward strand.
AAAGCAACAAGCTACAAATCCAGCTACTTTTTCTGGTGAAATGGACGACTTTTCTGGGATTTTGGAGACTCTTGAAAGCACGTATTGTTCTCTCTTTACTGTACGTGGTTACATAAATGCAAACTGCCTGCAAATTTCAGAATAACTTGCAAACGAATGGCTCACTCATAGCTGTGAATCGGTTATGATCATTTACTTAAAAGAGCTGTTCAAAAGACTCGGCTCGTGCGCGAATGTCACATCTCTGGCCCAAACCACCACAGAAGTAGGTCAACAAAACAAAGCCTCTGTTTGGGAGTAGAAGAAGATAATATGACGATAGAAGAAGATAACGTAACATAACACGGTAAAAAAAATGAGTCACAACAAGCACACAGGACCATTTAGAGTTGCTGGAGTTTATTGATGACTGTAGGCAGAGGCCGGCTAACATTACCCATTGACTCCCAGTGTTTGAGCTAAGCTAATTAGCAATGGCAAGCTCTGCCCGTCTAGAACAGAATGGTGTCTGTCTGCTTGTCATGGACTTGTGAGTAAGGCAAGACACGAAAAAAACAAAAAAAATGTTGGCTTATCCCTGTGAGAATGGCAGACAAAAAAAACCCTTAAAAACTAAGTGTCTACTTGCGGTCACCTGATAAAGGAGGATGATAGTGTTTTATTAATTATGATACTGAAAAATGTAACAGTGCAGGACAATGCGGATTTATGCAATATGGGTCCATTTATCTTGAGAAGTGATGGACTATTTAAATCGAACATGCAAAAACAAACATGGATAGTCACAATAAACAAACACATCCGTATACCAAGAACAAAAGAAAACAGTCAAGGTAAACCTCTGACGACCTTCCTGCAGTAGTAAAATTTAAAAAAAAGTCAAGAATCAACAGAAATAAGTTCATTTGTAGTTCTAAACATATTTAGGGTGTTTTATATTCACCTTTTGCCTTTCCCATGACATTTTTACTTTCCTACAGCATTCATTACAGTGACATGCAAATTGCCAGCAACATTTAGAACAGCCAATAGCTACTTTCCTTACTGAGGAGTTGGCAGCACTGGTTGGCAGTTGGTTTTATACCCTTTTGTGCACCGCTGCACCACAGAGTTACTTTCACACCAAGACTTTGAGTGTTTGATGCTCTAAATTTTTGATGGTGGAATAAATCCCTCTGCGCTTCTGGTGGTTGGTGCTTTTTTTGTCTGTAGAACAAGTGTGTGAGCAGGGAAAGCACGCACTGGGGCAGCAGTAGGGTGTTTTTATTTTTCTGGTCTAGATGTGAAGTAGCTCCGATCACACACAGACACACAGAGACGCACACGCGGTTGGCAGTAGACAGCTTGCCAGCACGCCAGCTGTAGCATGAGGCTCCAGATCCGACTAAAGCCAGCAGGATCAGAGCAGCGGGCCCACGTTCTCTCCTGTGAAAATGCACACACACACTCCGACAGGCTGTGAGCGATACCCTGAGCTGCTGCGATGGTGGGTTTGTGAGGTTCATGCATGAGATATGGACACAGACCACAGGAGAGGGGAGAAGAACCAGGCAGGCGTGGGGTCGAGAGCTCCGTCTGCAATATGTTGCTCTCATTTTAAGCTCAGATCAGCTGCTGTCTCATGTGGGGTCCAAGGTGGGGATGCTATGTTTTGATGAAACAGAGGATGAAGACAGCAGCAGCTGCAGCTCAGCGATGAAATACCAGTGAGCTGGATTATTAAGTAATACCCTCTTATCCACCGTGTACAGATTTATTGATTAAAAAAAATATATATATATACTGCAAAAAGTCAAATCTTAGCAAGAATTTTCATTTAATTATAGGTCAAAGAAGTGTCATAACAATTTATTCAATTCATCTTCAGTTGAGAAGTCCATATATTCATTTCATGACTGAAATCGCTAAAAATAGAACTTGAATAGCTTTCAATACATAGGGTTGTCAGTTATAGCAAAATTTGCTGTAAAACGAAGGCTCCACAATTCTGTTTTGTCCAAAAGAGAGACCAGTATACCAGTATTATGCAATTAAATTGCTGCATTGTCATCCTGATAAAACCAATTTCAACGACAAGTGTAACAAGAGCACAAACCTCCTGTATTGCAGTTATTAGAATGCGCAGGTTGGGATCGAGACCCCTCTACTAACATCTTCTGCATTTTTGGAATCTGAAAATCAATATTTGTTGAGCAATTCAATCCTGCTTTCCAATTTTATAAATCCCATAAGATGAATAATTTTATGTCACTTGTACACAAATTTTCCTCAGTTCCTGCACAGCAAACCAAGCTGCAAGCACATAACATCCTCTATGAAGCTAAAGAGAAATGCACTACCATTTGATTGTTAGCTTGAAAGGTAAAACAAACAAAAACTGATAACCCCGTGAATCATGTTTTTAAAAATATTAATATTAATCCAGAGAAACAAGTGTTGAAATCATCAGTTAAAAGTCATTTTCTTATATATCAAAGTCAGCGCACTACAATCGGTATCTAGCAGAAGCAGAACTGAAGGTGACACTTTAGGAAAATTAGGCAGTTTTAAAATCTAATGTACATGTTACAATTGTTCTGTTTTTTGTGTTTTTAATAGCAAAACATACAACTGAAAAAAAAATTAAAAATGTCTATTGATTTCATGTTCTGTGATAGTAGCTGTGTTATTTTATAAATGTCCCTGAGAGCACCTCAATAAGGTATTCTTCAAGATTTTATAAATAAATCCTGAAATGCAGATTTATCACTTTGGATCAACAAATACAATATTCCTGAATAAAAAACTGCACCACTGGCTTGATTAAACATTTTAAATTTGACCCAAAATGTTAGCTCCCGAACCCAACAGCCTCCAGAAAGGTCTATTCTACCAAAACTGACATAATGTCACTCAGTCTGTGGACGGCAGAGGTATAATTATGGTCAACAGACTATATTGCATTTTAGCAGATAATTACTGCTGAGATGGATTTTTGAGCCACTAAAGTGACAGAAAGTATCATTAATAAAGGACAAAGTTGTCATAAGAGAAAAAAGACCGTAGACTGGACTAAATTAGCCGCTGCACAGGAGTCAGCGAGTTGGTTGGCTGTTTAGGGGAGGCGCAACTAGGAAAAACAACCACTGCCCAGCAAGATAATTCTGCAGTCTTTCCAGGGATTATGACTCCTGTTAGTTTTGATTCATGGATACTCATACAGGATACTTGTATGAGGATGGAGTACATGAAGTAAACACAACTGCTGATGGAGACTTAGCAGGTTTGAATATTAAATGGAAGAAAACCTCAATGTGAACTCCACATAAGAATATCCAGGTTACTTATTGATGCAGGTGTATGAATTTTGGGCTTATATTGTCAAATTTGGTGAAATAAAAGAGCGACTTAGTAAAAACACTTCAGGATGTTTCAGGATCAGAGGATAGCAGCGGCTGATGTGTGTAAATCTCCAGTCTGTGGCACTCGTCATGCAGATCCTCCTGCTTTAAAGACCAGTTTTATTTTTACAGACCCAAATCAACATTTTTCAACTTCGCTACTGGAAGTCCCTTTAACTTAGCTCTGCATTGCCCTGAATTAGCTTGATGTGGCTCGATGTTTGTCTATGCATCTGCAGAAGTTGGCCAAGACATCAATGTGCGAATGTGGCTTTATTAAAACTTCCTGGATCCACATCCAGATTCGGATTATAAGTAAAATCAAATCAATTATTTCTTAAACCATGACCAATGTTACCTGAGGAGTTCATCTAAATCTGTTTAGAACTTTTTGAGTTATCTTGCCAACAGACAGCGGAGGTAACTAATCATTCAACAAATGCAAACTTCTTTTTAATCCTTGTGGCTTTATTTCACTCAAGCTAAATCTTGTTAAATGTCTGTAATGAGAGCTAAATAAAGACTTGGCCTCTGCTAACTTATTTTTGTGTTTCAGGATGAAATTGCTTTAAACCTCTGACTGTGGACTGAACATCGTGGCCCCATTTTTCCCCCTTTTTCAGTAAATGCTGCATGTCACAGAGGTTAAATACCACCTTAAGGAACGAAGGAATTGAAAGTGAAGGCAATTAGCAAATCAATAGCTGTTTAGAGCTGGCGGTTTCCAGGGAGGTTAAACATCATCATTGTAGAAGTGGACCTGTTTTTTCTCCTCTCTTCATTGTTAAACTTCTCTTTCTTTTCTTTTTCTTTGCCAATGCTAATTAGCAATAAAACGCAGCCCTCCAAAAGCACTTCAGTGGAAAATGGAACATTGATTTTATTTATGTTTGTATCAGGGCGCTCTATTAAATATTGAGGTGCCGTGAATTGATTTAGGCAAACAGGGAGGAAGAGGTTTGACAATCTAAATTATAAAGTAGAGCTTGCTCCTGCTAAAACTTTTACATAAAGGCTTTTAATCTATCATGCTGACGGCTTCAAAGATGAGATTTCTTAAGGAGGGCATTGATTTTTCTGAGTAATTGTTCTTCCAATTCATTTAAGAGCAGGACTGTGCAGTCTCTTCAAACATTTCAGCTGTCACAAATCTAAAAGAGTATTGTAGATGTATTTATAAACTACACAAAGACACAACATGTAGATGTTTTCACACTAAAATGAAAAAATTACCACTAAAATTTCCAAACTTGTTATATTTTGTAGTTTTATTGAAGCACTTAAAAAAACTTAAATACTATAAAGGGTTCCTGCAGCCATATAAATTCTCAAATGTACAGTATGTAAAATTTGACATTTATTTATTTATAATTTTACTTGTTTCAATGTTATATATATTTTTGTGCCAGTGTTGCCAACTCCCCAGGATAGAAAGCAGCTGTTGGCTGTCCTAAAAGTCACTAGAAGTCGCTAAAATGGCCATGTGCATGTAAATGTAATTGATGCCTTGCGAAAATAAAAAAGAGCTGCTGAAAGAAAGTTTGCATTTCAGAAGTTCTGTTACAAAAAAGATGGAACATTTTAGAATATCACCAAGAACACTAGAGATATACGATATTATCAGAACAATATCAGTATCGGCAGATAATGGCCTAAAAAGTTCAATAACAATATTGGCCATTGCTAATTTGCTACCTCTGGCGACGACTAAATTCTGCGCATGTATTCACGTTTTTAAATTGGTGATATTTATCTAGGCTAAATTTCACCACAAAGCTCAGAAGAGGGTGAGCCTGTCTCCCCGCCATAACTACGCATGTTTCCACCTTCTTGATCCATAATCTGTCAAAAAGGATGTTTCTACAATCACTGTCTTCTTTCTGTTCTCAAAAACAAAGAGATAGATCACATGGAGAGTTTTACCTTAATGTCCAGGTGATGGCATTCAAATTTAATCACTCTTCCCCTGTGGCACGGCCAATATTCCCTGAAATTTTTGTTAAAATTTATTCAGAACTTTTCAAGTTAGCTTGTTAACAAACGCTGGCGAAACCATAACCTCCTTGGCGGAGATAAAAATTGCAGATGGAGGTCTGGAAGGTTCCATCACAAAAGAAAACTTCAGCTAAGGTTCAACACAAATCAAGCTTTTTGGAGGCGTATCAAGATAAAATTATAAAGCTGTGTTAACACCAACCAAACAGCACACATGTATTTGCATGTTTAAATGGACTGTATTTATTGAGGTGAATTTGCGACATTCATGACCCAAAAAAGCAAAAGAAAACAAGGGGGGCCACTGTTTCCACCTTCTTGATCCAGGGCCAACCATGGTAGGTGTTTCTACAATCACTGACTTCCTTCCATAGCATAGAAGCTAAATGTTCCAGAAAAATTAGAAACAGAAATGCATTCATTTGATGATCCACAACATCCCTCAGATGGAGTTTCACCAAGATGTCTGGGTGATGGACCCTCTTTTGTTGAACCTGCCCGGCTTCATGTATTTTTCCCGGTCTGAGACCCACTTCTCCTCTCACCCTGGTCTAGTCTTTCTCTCATGAGTGCTCTGGTAGTTCTTCTGTGAAGTTCAGCATATTTTTTTGGGTGAAAAACACATTAAATCACCACTAGTAAGCCAGAAAAACACACCAGTAGCCAGCTCCCCATTGTGCCAGGGACTTCGTTCACACGACAGCCCAAGGACAGTGTTAAATAAATATGAGCTGAACTTAAAACTCTACAGACTTTCTACCCTCATATTCTCTTTGTGGTTCAGTCTCTCAAAACTAAAATAACCTTGTAGAGAAGCTCTGATGCTGACGCGCTGCCCCATTTACTTCCTCCTTGGTCTGTGATGTCACTGTCATTGCCATTCACTCTTAATGCTGATTGGCTGTCGTGCCACAGCTCCAGGAGAGTTTGTTGCAGAAGTTTGATGTTTTTCGGAGTGGCAAGAGGGCAAAATATGCATCATTCACACAACATCCTTTGTGCAAAAGATCTGTTGCATGAACAACACAAATTTTGTGTCTCCCCATTCACTTCCAATGTATTTCCGTCACATGACAAACTGAAATTCGCAATTGGTATGAACAAAGCTTTAAACCACTTCAGCTCTGTCCACAAAATACTTATTTTGGTTCTCATTTTCTGGATTTTAACCCTTGAATGCCAGTTTGAAAACATGTTACCACTTGTTTAATTAAAACAAACAATTGTTAAAATTGTAAGAGTTAAAAATATACATATATTATTCATGCAAAAATGATCACCAATTTTTAAAAGGAAAAGATGTAAAAAAGTGGCAAAGGGGTCCTTAGGATTGAGGGAGCTTTGATGGCAGAAAATGGTCCAACCAGGTACTCGCAGGGTGTACTTAGTAAAGCAAGAGCATAAAATGGCATTGGTATCAGTAAAATCTTATCAATTCCCAACCCTATACCCAACCAAACTGAAGACCTGCCTGAGCTCAGTCCCTTTTTTTGTTGATCAAAAGTTGGTTCAAGACCACGTTTATGTGATCTACATTTTCAGGTAACGGTAAAGAACCTGGACTAAAGTGAGTTCTGCAGATATCTGACTTGAACTTGTTTGAGTCGAAGCTCAAACTTGAGGTACAAAACAATGTTTTTCACACAAGGTTGACCAAGCAGAAAGCTTTCAGCCTTAATGATTTACCTGAGCAGTCTTCAGTTTGTAACAAAAGACTCACAGTGTACAGCCGTCACAGACTTCGTCGTACCTGGCAGACAGGTGGGATGTTCTGTCAGGACGCCGTTGGGCCGACGCTGGACCGACACCTCATCCATCTCAGCCGCAGTGAGCCACCTGAGCATGCCCTTAACAAGGAGCTGGGGGAATCTGAAAGAAAGAGAGGGAGGATGTGAGGAGAGAAGAACGGCAAGAAGGTGAGGAGTACAAGGGGGAGGATGAAGGAGGACGAAGGTCAGGAGAAAGAGAAAAGGGGAAAAGTGAGGGGGGAGACGTCCTGGGGGAGAAGAGGAGTATTGGTGGGGGTGGTGGGGCTGGAGAAAGAGAGAAAAGGGAGGAAAAGTGGAAAAAAAATCAGGAAAAGGGACAGAAGAAGTCCCCGGTCACCACACCTGTTTGAAGAGCTGTCATTACATTAAAGCTCCTGAAGGCATTTCCCCCTCCGAATGGGCAAGGTGACTTATTGTGCTCATTCGACCGAACAAAAACTGTCAATTAGTGTTATCACTGCGCACGACCTGAGCATGTTGGGCCAATGAGGCCACCGTGTTGTTTTTTTTTTTTCTTTGACATAAAATCAAGCTTCGTTCCTCTAACTTCAGGACTTTGGAGGTAAACACTGGTCAACATCTCACCAGGGACAGAGGAGACCTTGGTCCTTCTGAGGGAAAAAATGTATTCAAGGCCAAACCAGTGAAGTCTGGATCTCTATTTGGACGCAACTTTATTTCACCATTTTTATCCTTTAGGCTCCATAAATAAAGTCATGATCATCAGTTCTTTTTAAGTATTTTGGACAAGACAAAGTTTGAATGGCATTTAGTGGGTTCTTCTTGATTTGCGTACTTAGGACAAAACATTGTTATCGCTGCTGTGATAACAAAATCTTGGCCAATACCAATCACCTTTCTGTGAGATATACTGCTACCGATCATGTTTCATGTTCTTTTTTAACAATTTTTTGAAAATTTGATCAGCAAAGCAAAACAAAAAGATCTCAAAGCAATGCAACAAGTGTCCTGCAGTAGGAAAAGACTCATTTATCACCTATTTTCATCATGTGGATACAAAAATTCATTGACAGACTTCACTAAAACTATTCATTCAATCCAACAAACAAAACAGTGCAAATGATTATTTACATAAAAGGCAATACACCGAAAAATCTGACCTCAGTTACATGATGTAACTGACAAAATTATTGCATAATGCCAAGAAAACTAACCCCCACTCACCCCCACTCAAAACTATTTATTTATGATATAGCAAAAATCCAAGGTGAGGTGTTTGAATGTAAATTACATTTAACCACCTCACATTCCTAGCTTCATCAAAGAATCATTTTACCAAGCCAACGTGAACACATCACAGTGTTTTCGCCTGGACCTCAAATGCATCACTGAACAAGACGTGCATTTAGAGAAATGTGTCACTCTTTTAACTTAGCTGATCAGCTTTTATGCTAATGGTCTTAGCGTGAATTTCAGAACAGACTTAGACATTGGATTAATGAACACAAAGTTTTGGAAACTCAACTACAGTTTATTTAAGAGGACAGCAGCAAACGAGCGGATGATGTCCAAGAGTAAACATGAGATTAAACCACAGGTGATCAGTGTTTACAGGTATTAATTCTGATCAATAGATCACCTTTTTATTTGTAAAAATCATCTGATACTGATCAGTACAAACACTATCAGGGCACATTTAGTGTTTAGCATAAATAAAAACAATACAGTGATTTACAATCTTTTTAAAATTTTACTCAAATCAATACAAGACAAAACTTTACTGAGAGAAGTTGTGTCCCAAAAATTTGTGTAATATATATTAAATAAAAATGTTAATCACTGGTTCAGATGTGTTTCAAAGTGACCATCCTGCATAAAGTGTGTTCTGTGCATTGTTGTGCCATTTACAGCCCCAACTCGGATGAAGTCGGGACATTGTTGAAAGTCCTTATTGACATACATTCAATTGAAAACACTACAAAGACAAGATGTTTAAACTGATCAACTTCATTGCTTTTTGCAAATATTCACTCATTTTGAATGTGATGCCTGCAACATGTTTCCAAAAAAGCTGGGACGGGGGCAACAAAAGACTGGCAAAGAAAAGGAATGCTCAAAAATTCCTGTCTGGAATGTTCCACAGGTGAACAGGTTGATCTGAAAGGCTCATTTATTCATGAGCGAGGATTAGGCGAGGTTCACCACTTTGTGAGCAACTTACCAAAGCTTCAACAATAATGTCCTCAATTCCCAAATGTGGGTTGAGTGTTGTTATAAGGAAATGTGATGAAACAGTGGTAAACATGCTTAACAGTTTGAACATTAAAGATATTGTCTTTATAGTGTATTCAATTGAGTATGTTGAAATGGACTGTGAATTATTTTATTCTGTTTTTATTTATGTATTTTACAATATCTGAACTCTATTGGAATGGTACGATAGCAGATCATTAATGCAGTGTATCAAAAGTCTGTCTTTACGATGTTAGCTGCCATTAATAGATCATTATGAGCAGCTAGCATAGATGTTTCACTGCAGTACTTTGAGCTGTTGCTCCTGTTACATCCGTCCTCTCTGTCTGTGAAGATACTTTATGCATTAACACAAAACTCTGCTTATTTTCCTGCAGCTTCACACTCACACACCCCCTCCAGGCTTCCCTTCCCCACGCACCGCTGAACCCACTCAGTCCACTTTTCATTGGACTTTAATTTCCAGCAGTGATCGACCACATTTCAACACCGCACCGCTGCTTCTCTCGACTTTATAAGTGTGTGGAGAAAAAAAAAAAAAAAGTCAACCAGGCTCTGGAGCGGCAAGTGGGGAAAACTAATCAACTCTGCATTAATTAATGATAGTGGAAGGGCTTTTTAGTGACTCTGGTTTTGGGGAGTGTTTTAAAAGAAGAGCAGAGATAAGTTTCTCCAGTATAGTGGACTCTCTGGAGTAAAAACCACACGGGGATAGAGGGGAGTGTTGAAGTGGAGTCAGTTTGGCCTCAGAGTTTGAGAGGATGTTAATGATTTATTATGATATACTTTACTTCACTTCTCCTGCTGTAGGTTTGTTTGTGTTGTACTTCTGCCTGCTGGTTCGTGAAGGTATAAAGAGGTCAGAGCACAGCTGAACAAAAGTTTAGCAGATGGATGACTATGCCGAATTCTGCAGAGCTGTGAGGATGTTAATATATGAGCTAGTGAGCAGAAAAATACACCAAAACAGTCTGATGAAGTTTGGGCTGGTAGCATTAAGACTGACTGTCAAAATAATACAAACCTCTATTCCAATGAAGCTAGGATGCTGTGTAAAACATAAATTAAAACAGAATAAAATGATTTGCAAATTCTTCTCACTACAAGACAAGACATATAAAGTTTAAACTAATGACGCCTACCTTTTTTGCTTTTTGCAAATTTTAAGTCATTTAGAATTTGATGCCTTAAACATGTGTCCAAAAAGCTGGGACAGGGGTATGTTTACCACTGTGTTACATCACCTTCCCTTTCACAAAAATCAAGTGTTTGTGAACTGAGGACACCTATTGTTGAAGCTTTGCAGGTGGAATTCTTTCCCATTCTTGCTTGATGAACAACTTTAGTTGCTCAACAGTCGCAACACATTTTCAATAGGAGACAGATCACAGTACCTGCACTCTTACTATGAAGCCGAGATGTTGTGCAAGTTACCCATGCCATAGGCACCAATACACCCCCATACCATCACAGATGCTGTCTTTTGAACTTTGCTAATACAACAGGCTGGATGGTCCCTTTCCTCTTTAGCCTGGAGGACCCAATGTCCACAATTTCCCAAAACAATTTGAAATGTGGACTCATCAGACCACAGCAGACTTTTCCACTTTGCCTCAGTCCATCTCAGATGAGCTTGGGCCCAGAGAAGGCGGCGACGTTTCTGGGTGTTAATTTAATTTGTGGCTTTGGCAACTTGCGCTGGAACAATGAACTGTGTTAACTGACAATGGTTTTCTGAAGTGTTCCTGAGCCCACATGGTGATATTCTTAACAGAATGATGTTGGTTTTTAAAGCAGTCCATCTGAGGGATTAAAGGTCATGGGCATTCAATGTTGGGTTTTGGCCTTGCTGCGTACATGCAGAGATTTCTCTTGAATCTCTGAATCTTTTGATGATATTATGGGCTGTAGAAGATGATTTCCCTAAATCCACTGCAAATTGTTGAGAAATATTCTTAATCAGTTGGACTATTTGCTCACACAGTTGTTCACGAAGTGGTGCCAAATCCTTGCTTGTTAATGCACCTTTTATATCCAACCATGACACTCGTTACCAATTAACTAGTGGACTTTCCTAGTCTTTCGTCCCTGTCCCACCTTTTTTGCAATGCATTGCAGGCATCAAATCAGAAATGAGCGAATATTTGCAAAAATAACAATACGATTTATCAGACTGAACATTAAATGTCTGTCGTTGTAGTGTATTTACATCAGAATGGGTGGTAAAGGATTTGCAAATCATTTTTTTGTTTTTTTTTATTTAGGTTTTACACAATGTCCCAACTTCATTGGTTTGTAATTAGGTATTTGCCAACTTCTCCTCATACACAAACTTGACCTGCCTATCCAATCAGGGCTGCTTCTGGCTCTGAAAACCCAATAATGCAGCAGCCAGAGCAACAACCCAGTATGTTGTCGCATTAGTTGAACCCGCTCAGCCTTCGGTTTGAAGCCCTCTCCTGCCCTGTGATTGTGCATCTTCACACGTGTTTGACTTCATGATAATAGTGTTTGTTTGTGTGCACATGCGTGTTTAAGAGAGTCAGGAAACAGGCTGATCAGGTGAGAGAGAAGAGCGAGACAGCCGGAGATGGAGGCAGACAGATCTCTCCGTAAACACACAGCCTGCAGCTCATTAAAAGTGTCTCTCGGAGGGCTTTGGAGGCAGCAGCAGCAGCAGCAGAGTTGGACTCGGCGTAACCGTTGTCCTCACAGCTCCTCACTAAACAGCCTAATTAGACTTAGATTTTTCTGAGTTCCCTGATGACAACACTTCACAAAGACAACAGAAGAAAGTACAGCATGTCTGGAGCCTGAGTCTGATGCTCGCTCTCTCCCTCTCTCACATCAATAATGTCAGCTTATTCACTTGTTTCTCTGGCCACGGTGGAGTTGGGATTGTGTTTGGGGGATTGGGAAACTCAATTGTTAACATTTGTGGTTGTATGATGTTTTAATGCCTGACAAATTGACAGTAAGATGCAGAAAAATACATTTAAAGGCCTGGCTCACTGAAAGTTCTGTACTGATGTTTACTTTCTGTATAGCTCATCAAATCTTGGAGGGACGCTTAATTCAATCAATTAAAAAAGCTTTATTGGCATGAATGTAGGACATTATTGCAGGTTTTCATTAAAAGATTAAAACAGAAACAGAAAATTTAAATAGTTGATTTTAATGATACAAGTTTGTAGTAATGTGATAGTAAAGGTGAAACAAAAAAAAATGAAGATTTAAACATTTATGATTAAATAAATATGAAAAAAAAATAACCAAACACAGACTAACTGTGAGCACAAAGTGAAAGCACCTTTATCCATCCATCCATCCATCCATCACCTATACTGCTAATCACTTTCGGGATCACAGGAAGCTGGAGCCTATCCCAGCTCTCATTGGGCAAGAGGCAGGTAGCACCCTTAACCAGCCAATCACAGGGCTGAAACATATACACTGTTAAAAATATATATGTAATTTGAAGGAATGGAAATCAAAATCCAATCCCAGTTGAGAAAACATAACAATGAACTTAAGGAATTAATAAATAGTGATTATGCTTAACCGTATTTAAACAGCTTGTATTCGGGAGGAATTAATTAGTTTTTGTTGTTCACTTTCTAAACTTGTTTTTTATGTAGTTAAAATGTTTTAGGTGCATTGAAAGCATGGCATTTTATTAGTATTTAAGAGTGAGCTTTTACAGGTGTTTTGTATGTTCTCTAAAGTATATATATATACACAAGGTTGACAAAATTGTCTCTTCAGCTGGGCTTCACTACGCACCCACTTTCCAAAAGACGTGCCTGTAGTTATGCTGAATTGGAAGAATCCTGCATATATAGCCTTGACTTACCGAGTGGCTGCAGCACAGATCCTCCTCAGAGGAGGACACTGTCAAATCCAGGACATTGGTGCAGTCCATTTAATTGGCTTTGATTAAATTTGGGTTGTAGCAGATTATGACAACAAGACAATGGTCATCAACCAGAGCTGTTGGATTAAGCCCCATTCACACGTGAATGTAAAGTAGTTGATGTTGACCAATGTTGAGAAATCATCAAAATTCAGTGAAATTGGGGCCAATTTGGCTGTGAACAACGCAAGTCAATGTATCTAAAGTGAGGAGATACCTTGTCCTGATGGAGCATGATGTTTCCTGACGGTCTCCTGGCTAATTGTAGAAGAATCTTAAAGCCAACATAGATGTAAGGAATTGGCAGTGCGGTCAACTTTGGGGAACTGTGGCTTGATGTGGCTTGGCGAAACTTAAGATTGTACAAACATATTGTGATGTCACTTAATGTTAGATATTATATCCTGAAACTGGTGTGTGGGATATTTATCACTACAGGAGTTCCAGTCAGAGAACACAGAGTAATCAGATGTATTAAACATTTTACTGAAGCAGTGGAGGTTGTAAAATACGGTGCTTTCCTTTAGTTAAAGAAATAAACATAAGGCACAAAGAAATATGTCCAATTAGCTTCTTAACTAAAAACAGCATTGCCATAAGCTTTCTAAAGCAATATTAAGACATACACAGTTCTAACTTCTCAATAGATTCACATCTGTAGGGACTCACATGGCTAGTGATTAGCACAGATATGTTAGCAAGCTAGTTAGTTAGCTTAGTTTTTAGAAGTTACTCACTAAACATGTTTGGCAAATAACATCAGAATAGAAAATTTAAACAGTCAAGATAATGTCATGCAACTCACATTCTCAATGACTTTTGCACTGCTGGAGACTGCATGAACAATAGTAAAAGAGTGAAAATATGGTAAAATAAGAAGCGGAGATAGCCACTCTTTCAAAGTAAAATTCAAAATAAAAGCCTCTATATCGAATGTCTCTAAACATAAGGAATTCTTAACACTTAATGTATGCCATATAGAGTGAACATATGTGCCATTTCACTAAGTACAACTGCAACTGGTCTCAGTATTTGGACACTAGACAAAAGGACAAAAGACAGTTGTCCCCAAAATGGGTGCTTCAAGTCCTACAACAGGAGTCCAGTCCTGTGGAGGATGCCACTTGACCTGACAGAGCTAATGAACGTTACACTAAAGCAAGGCTAGATCCAGATGTATCTAAGGGTAGAGAAGGTAAGCCAAAATCCACTATTAATGTCATTTACAAGTGAGTTGAATCAAAACTTTGAGGATTTTTAGGCATGCATTGTCCAGCTGATGTTGACTTAGTTCTGTATGGCCTAACTTAGCTCAATGCAGCTTGAGGTTTCCTTATATGTCAGCAAAAGTTGGCCAAGACGTTATTGTGTGAATGTGGCATTACAGTGATTGGCAGCACTTTTGACGGAACATTTGACCAGGTTTGTGGTTCTCAAACGATACAAAATATAAAAAATAGTTCAATAGCCCAGTTATCATGTTCCCGACTACCAAATTATCTGTTAAACTTCCAAATATCACTGATCCCTAATCCACAGCAGAGAGGAAAACAGAAACCAGAGCTGAGAAAGATGTAGAGCAGAGATGAAGAGGGGAGAGATGCAGGGGGTGAGCAGAAAATTGAGTGATCAGCTAACAGTCTTTGTTGAAACAAAGATCGCTGAGGGCATCAGAGATGAGAGGAGGGGGAGCAGAGGGGGGTAAGAAACAGACAGTAAACACTGTATGCCCACGGGGAGAAACAGGAAAATGAGGATGTGACAAGAATACCAATACTTCACCATTAAAGTACTGCTAAGCTAATGTGCAGCTGCAATGCATATAAACCACCCTTTGACAGCTAGGAAACATTTACATAGACGAGTACACCAGAAGATATAAAACTGTGTATTAATATCAGTGCGTCATGTAGCTCCTCTGCAGCTCTGACGTGCAGGATTACAGTGATTTTAGTGATTAAGCAGCAGCCTGTGAAGTTCAGGCAGGTTTTTGTAATAGTTTAATTCATGGGCGAGGGGACGGCTTAAATGAGATTGTGGAGTACGGTCGATTAAGCTCATTAGGCATTTTAAAGAGGGCAGCCTTTTCTTACTTTCCTCTTTTTCTGCAATCAGATCCTGGATGAAAATGGGAATTAATAAGAGAGAGGGGCTCCTGCTGTCCACGTATGTGTGTGCGTGGCCTCCAGGCTTACTGACCACCATCTTGATCTAAATCTGTGTTTAAAGCAGGGCTGGGAAATGTGGACGAATAATCATATCTGATGTGTTTTTTGGTTAAATAGTGATGTAAAGATGCAGGAGCAGCAACTTTCTCCTTCCAACCGAATGCCTGCCTAGTTCCAGCCAGTTACCAGCCATCAGGAGTCCCCCCCCCATGTCTCCTAAGTTGTCTCCCTTGAACACTCCAGTTCTTGCAGTTGCAGGGTGTCTTCATGAGATTGCACCTCCCTCACAAGAATACATGCAGTGGGCTTCAACCTTTGCCCCTATGATACGTTCCATTTTATCTTGAAAGTCTGAAGTATCCAAATTGCAAATAAGAAACGTCACTGGGAACACCCCTTTTTTAGGAATTTCTACTCGGGAGTTGGGAGATCCACAACTACCCTGGCTTTACCTGCTTGCAACTGGAACACAATTATCTGGGATGTGATGTAATTCCCAGTTTCTACATCCAAATTCTGATGTTAATGGAACACAAATTCATTAGAGCAGCGTTAGCGCTAATCAGTCAATATATGTTTGTTACGTTATCACAGGGGATTCCAGGACAGCCGCAACAGAGGACAGGTCCCAGCATGTTCCAGTCACAGTTCAGTCAACAAAAGTGGGGAAAATGTGAGAGGCTCCACTGTATGTCAGGACTGCAATGACACAAGAAAGCTATCAAGAGCAACTGTTTGTTTTTTATCATTAAAAATATGGCGAACAGACTTTGACATACCATCTAATCAACCACAAACTTACAAAAATACTGGAAATATTTCTGGATTTACTGAAAAAGGTGTCAACAACAATTTGAAGGTAAAATATGTTTTAAATGACAAAAATCTAAATTATTCTAATGATTGGTATCATAGCAACTCAAAACAATCTAATCAACAACCTAATCACCTGCCGGATGTGCTTGTGAAAGGTTCTGCTCATTTACAAACACTTCCTATGGCCTGTTACCCAGATGAACTAGTAAAATACACTGAACAGTCCATCTGGTGTTTTAGGTTATTTTCTGCCAATAACAAGGAATCTAAAGAGCTCATGTTGATGCCAAGGGCTGATGGGAAGCAGGAGCTGAGGATTGGTCAAAGTCACCAAGGAGTTGTAGTTACAGGTCAAAATTATGCTTTACTTTCCCCTGTTCTGGTCCATGGAGGCCAAAGGTGAGGCAGCTCAAGCACTAGACTGGGCAAGGTCTTCAAGGTACAGACTTGGGCTGAGCTGGGATGCAAATCATCAACAGTTGGTTGATCTCCAGTGACCTTTCAACCCCTGTCGACACACAATCATGCCAACATTAATGTAACTGATCGGCTGGAGGGTGCTATGATGCTGAGCACGAGGCTCACATGATTGATGAAACTATTGGAGAGAATTCAGGCGGTTATGGAGGTGGCCAAGAGCTGACTGGAGTTTAAAGTTAGTTTTTTAGTTCTTTTCCATCAATACAGCTTCATAAAAGAGAATTAAATATGTTTCTCTCTGTTAAATTATGTAAACAAATTACAGATGCTATTTCATCAGCATTTACTTTCCCCCCTGTGCTGTTTGATAAAAGCTTATTCCCTTGACTTCATTCTCCACCCTGCATAGCAACACCTCTGCCTCTCAACGTTGCAGTCTCAAATGTCTAATTATTAAATTTACATTCATTATCAAAAGTAATTACATCCACACTCCTAAGATAAACCTCTGTTCAAACACGTCTGAGTGAACATCTTGTGTTTGTCGAAGTCTCCCACTCTACAGCTGTGCAGCACAGACTCTGCTTTACTGTGACATTACCTCCACGCGCCACATTTATTAGGACATTTATCACTGCTAATGAATGGAAATAATCAAGGTCACTGACAGACTCAATCATTTTATTGTTCTGTAATCACCTAACAGGAATAATTGGTTTAAATAGCTTCACAGATCTGTAAAATGTCTTACAAGCATTTAAGGGCAGCCATTATACTTTGTAGATGAGAGTCTATTTAGTTTATCTCTTACTGTCAAATTAATCTTTGTTATTGGCCACTGGGGTACGTGACAAGGTGATCACCCTATGACCCCTTCTTTGTGCTTGATTGACAGCTGACACAGCCAGTGATGATGGCTCCTCCTGATTTAGTTAGCCATTGAATTAAAGTCATGTTTTAAAGTGGTGACGAGGTTGCACTTTGAAAATCAGACTCCCCCAAAAATATGGGACATGAACAATTTTGTAGGAAGTGGGAAAAGCTGTAAAAATGCACTGTAGTCCCACATAAAGCTGGCACCAAATCAGTCTTAAATGATTACCTGTCTCTTAGGGACACTCACACAAGGCCCAGTTGCCTTGAATCATGCCTAGGTATGGGAATTGATATGACTTTATGGCATTATCAGTTCTACTTATTTATCCAATTCTTAACGTTTCCCTTATCGATTCTTGTGGATTTTCTGTGGAGTCAAAATCACATCTATCCTTCTGAAAGTTGCTGGTTATTCCACCACTAAATGTTTTGCAGCAGTGCCATTTTGTCCAAACTTAAGCCACAATTTTGACCTCTTTTGTCCCCTACCTGGCATTATTACATTTCTTTTTTTTTTTTTAAATAATTTCTGTCTATTTTGCAAGGCATGCAGAACTAAATGTAAGGAATTGGTAAGGGAACTGTTAAGCAAAAAGACTAATGATATCTATTCCTTGAGGGAATTGTTATCGATTGTCAACTAGAATTGGTTTTGGATTCCCATCCCTAATCATGCCAAAGCACTATAGAGTGTTGCAAAACTGACCCACAGCTGCAAACTGTTGATTGGTGACAAAAAAATAAGGCTAAAAAGGCGAAACACTGAAATACATGCTGTGCTATGTTGAAATAAGTTGTGGATTCAGAGTCATGTTTTTACTTTGTTGTTGCTCTTGCTTACAATACTACAATAATACAGTACTGCTTCAGACCACTTCACTGCTTTGTGCTACTCCAATGTAACACCAATTACAATCTGCATTGGTGGCGCAGTCTGATGGTAAACTCAGTAATCTGAAGGTTGCTAGTTTGAGCCTAGCTCCGGCCATAGGCCTCGAGCAACTCCACTCCACAAAACCAGAACTATCTCTTTAAAATGTGCTACCTGAATACCTAAGAGAGTACCAATATGGACCAATGGCATGAAAAAAACAAAAGATTATTTATGTGCTAAGACATTAATCATTTAACTCTGCTTTATTTTCAAGTATCTTTCTCTTATACCAAATATACAATCTAACTTTCTAGATAGTGAGTTAGTGTCTTTCTGGAGTGTTGTGCCCTTTAGGCCATTCAGAGGTACAAAACAGAAAACAAGACATCAAAATATCCAAACGAAAAAAGAGTATTTGTGATTCATCCCAGCCTCAGTGGCTGAGATGGATAAATCATTCAGAGTGAGATTTGAGTTTGAGGGAAAATATGAGGCAGTCTCTTCAAAAGAGTTAGGAACTTCAGTGCTTCATTACTGATGAACGATGATGTTTGTAATATATTATTTATTCAGCAAACCTATTTCAGACGCTGCTCTGTTTACAGTATTTCTTTACAAGTGGTTCTGAAGTATGAAGATGTGCTTCAGGCAGAAAAAAAAAACATTTCATCATAGCACGGGAGATTCTCTCTGCAATAACAAGTGATAGAGAGAGATGGGGCTGAGACTAGACCTGTTATCTATATTTAAATAGAAAAGTAATAGATGATTGTTGTACTTGTGTACAGTGGTGCCATATTTTGTGGGTGGAGCCTAACCAGCAGCAGACTCGGGTAAGTAAATGTGGTAGCTTACTGTCAGTTCACAACAGTGAGTTCTCAGATGGATGTTTACTGATGTTTACCAATGATTGTAATAGTTTTTCAGTGACAGTCATGTTTTATTTTATTTTATTTTTTTTACATTAAAAAACAATCTTTTAGCAACATGGCAAGACTTTTGGAGCTTCTCTTTGTCGGTTCAACAAGCAGCCATCCAACTAAATCAAGAACTGGCAACTTTGGTTACCAAGAGGGCCAAATAATTATTCTCATTGCTTTAGGGCTGAATTGGTGCATTTTGAAGGATATGCTCAACAGTGACAGAAATCAGCTCTGCAACTGTGCAGAAAGAGCCAGCAATAGAATGAGGGCTGTACATTACATATGGGGCCACCATCTCCACATAAATTTTAGGTGAAAACAACCCACAATAACATCGTAGGATGATTGCAGCCTGTAATGAATTTCTTTACAACAACTTTTCCACTTCGAAGCTGTTTGGTTTAAGCACTTCTGCCTTAATGGCAGACCCCAATGTGTCCTTCAACCAGCAGGCTTCTATTGAATAACAACAGATACCAAACTACAAAAATGGGCAATTTTGTGGCAAATATAAGAGAGGTAATACTTTTGATATTTGGGAATACTTATATGCTCTTGAGTAGTCACAGGAAAAGCTACTGTGGAAGAAGAGTCAACAGGTCTGAATGAAAAATGGAGAAAAACTGCCATGAGAACTGGAGGACCATGGAAACCCACGGTTTCTGTTGATACAGGTGGGACTGGGAGCGTTCTTCCCGCCTCAGTTCCAGGCTGGTGCTTAAAGCTGCAGTAGGCAACACTGTTTTAGTATAACTGAGTAAAAATTTTATGATATCCTCCAACCATAATGAAGTCAAGTGGTCTGAGACAAGCAATAGGTTTCTACACCTCACCATGGCTCTGTGTTCAGCCTCTAAAGAATCAGTATCGGGACGATGTGCATCAACCAGTCAAAGGTCAGCTCAGACCACTGCGTCCCTATTGGCTGTTCTACTGCATATGCACGTTCCCGTGCCGCAGGCAGAAGAAGAGAGCAAGCAACAACGGCAGACTGTGCACCAGGTAAAATAGCTATTCCAGCATTGGCTACAACTGCCTACACAAAGGAAGACAGATTTAGAAAAGAAAGAATATAAAAGAGGGGCTGACCAAGAAAGGAACGAAAGTCGTGTTAATATCGTCAGAGCATTCCAGAAATGGAGAGAACTGCGGGATAGCCTAGGTCTGAAGTGGGATTTGGAGCTGGCCACTCTTCCCTTGGACAGGTAAGCTGCTGAATGAATAACCTTGTAATATTTGTCATAATGTGTTGTGGTGATAGTTGTGTTGTGTAGTTAGATTTCATGAAAGCAGATGACAAACGGCTACCGGTAAGCTGAATGCTGCTAACAGTTTAGCCGTCTGTTAACTGTTAGTAAAGGGTACGGTTGAAGCTTGACTCGGACATTACCCAAAACTGTGCTAAGTGGACCGGTGAATTCCAGCAGCGGCTCGATAGCGACTCTGTCAAAAAAAAGCTGTGTGTGTGTGCTCGTCTGGTAGGAGGGGGTCAGGGTGGAGACAAACGAAAACTAACTCAGATGAGACTCAAAAATCAAGCGTTTTCTGGCTTTCTACCTACTGCAGCTTTAATGTTGCCAGGTAACAGAGTTGATACTGTATGTTTCATCAACACCAGTGCAGCCATTTAAAATTGCTCCATGTGTTTTCATATTTCTTAAATCCACCAAAATATCAGAAAACATAAACACAGAGTAAAGAAACAATCCTACCTCTGGTAGAAGCTGAAAACCAGGAACTAGTTCCCTTGTATCATCAGCTCATAAGTAGTAGAAAAGTGAGTTATTGTTAAAAAATTAGAAATAGCCTTCGATCACCTGACGCTGTCACTGTGGCTTGTTTTCACATAAAACTCTTTAAATAGCGAGATGGTAGCCCCATGTGCAGCAATGTGTACTGCAGCTTCTGGGCCAACTCTTTGGTACAGATGCAGAACTAATCTGTCTCTGTGGCTAATGTTCAGGCTGATGCCAGATACCTCATATTTCAAAAATACTGATCTATCCCTGATCTATTTTAAGCAGTAAATGAATCTGGCAAAAACACTTTCCTTCTGCCTTATGATCTATCCTTCTGTCCTACGATCCTTCCTTCCTCCTTTCTTTGGGGTATCAGTGTAATTGTGTTTCATTGTAACTGAGAAAAGATGACTGAAATAAGATGTAAAAATAAATCAGAACACATCTCTGTGCTCTCAGGCTACAGCTGCTGCAGGAGTATGAGACTGAGCCGCGATAGATTCGCTCACGTTGTAATTATCTCTAATTACTTTGTCTAAAAACAGACACATATCACACATCTGCACGGTACACAGATTCATACTCTACAGTATGTAATCATGCAAACATCAGAGGAGTTCCAGCATGAAAACGCTGTAATGACAGAGCCCTTACAATTATTTTTCCTCTCCTGAACTCGGGTCTATTGTGCGTCTTTCTTTGATTTCATATTGTAGCACAAAGTAAAATGATTATCTCTCCCCGTGCGTGTTTGTGCAGCAGAGACGAGGTTAAGCAAAGAGCCTCGTGAGATGTTTTTTTAAAAAGCCCACGAGAGATCCTTGTGTTTGTGCAGCCATCTTTTTTCTCCAGACTTATTCATATTCCCATCACTCACACAAATGCAAACACACTCAGGCGGACGCGGCTAAAAAACACACTCCCGTGAAAACTTGAGGACGCGCCTAAAGCAGGCTCTGCCGATGGCTGAGGGAAGGCAGTGTGTTTGAACAGACTAACACTGTTCTGCCTTTCCCTGGATTAAAACTTCCTCCAGACGCTGAATTTGACTGAAAATATCCTCTGTGTGGGCTGCAAGTTATGATGCTGCCCAGGCCACATTATTAGATACACCCATTCAACTACTCGTTGATACAAATGGCTAATCAACCAATCATAAGGCTGCAGCTCAATGCATTCAGGTATGTGGACACGTCAAACCAAGCATCAGAATGAAAAGGAAGGTGATTTAAGTGACCTTGAACATAGTGTGGTTGTTGGTTCAGACAAGATGGTCTGAGAATACTAGAAACTGCTCATCTACTGAGATTTTTCACAACTGATCTTCTCTAGAGTTTACAGAGAATGGTCCAAAAAGGAGAAACTATACAGTAGGTTTCAATTCACAGGGTTGTGTAAACAGCCAGAGTGGTTTAAAGCAACAGTAACTCAGGCTAGAAATGCTCAGAGACCCCAACTCTTTACAAGGTATTTGTGGTCAGTGGCTGCCCAGCTGCATATGCATATATACATGTACAGTGCTCGATTATGGCTAAAATCATTATCAAGACTAATTTGATATTGATGTCATGATTATAATAGACAGTTTCTCACTAATTTTGCAACATGCACCACATGCAATGATTGAACTTAAATACTCCTTTCACTATCATTTTGAACACTTTAAAGAGCAAACAATGCATGAAGATGTAAGTGAACAAAATACATGTAAAAATAATGAGAGAAAGAAAAAAGACTAAACAAGTACAACACATCATGGCATGGTAATCCATAAGTCTTCATTATTTATGTTTAGAAGGAAAGAAAGACAGACATCTTTTAGCCGTCCCTTATGGGGAAATTCAATTCTTTCCACTCTGTTGTTAAAATACACTTCACAAACACAGGCTGAAATACATATGCACATGAAAACAGGTCCTACGATCATGCATGAATGGAGAGATGTCAGAGTGATGGCTTGGTGCTCCTGAAGAAGCACTACCGAGCAGTTTTGGGGTTAAGTGCCTTGCTCAGGGGCAGTTCTGCAGTGCCCAGGAAATCAGTTGGCACCTCTCCAACTACCAAACCAACTTCCAAACGTGGTTTGGTCGGGACTTAAACCAGCCACCCTTCGGCCCCCAACCCAAGTCCTTACAAACTGAGCTACTGCTGAAAAAGAGGAAATAATTGTTATTTTTATAACTGTGGAAGGTAATAATTGAAATTGAAGCTCGATTTACTGCCCACGTCTAGCTCAAATCTTCTCAAAATGGCCTCTTGAACATGATAGTGAGTTCACTGTACTCAAACAGCCTCCACAGTCACCATACCTCAATCCAAGAGAGAACCTTTGGGATGTGGGTGAATGAGAGATTCTCAGCAGCCAACAAATCTTCAGCAACTTTGTGAAGCTATCATGGAGATATGGACCAACATCTCCATATCTTATTTAATTTCTGCCATGAAGGCAAAAGGGGGTCCAACTGGGGATCAGCAGGGTGTTCCTAATAAAGTGGCCAGTGAGTGAACCTTCAGAGCTCAGGAGTGCACACCCAAACATGTAAAAACTCAAGATAACTACCAACAAAGAAGACACCCTCACACACACCAGCTGTAAACAAACACCTTGCAGGCGAAATCAAACCACAAAAAAACAAACTGGAGTTTTGAAGTCGTCTTAACTCGAGGCGGTTGCCCCGGCAACCTTGTCTTTGAGGAAGAAACTCCTGCCAAGCATCCTGAAACAAGGTGGAAAATCACTGCGGGCAAAATCAATGCAACATCTGCGGTGCTGCATTCAGGTGATCGTGCTGTAATATCTCTGCTGTTTGGTGTGAAATAAGAGCTGTGATTAGAAAGGAGCATTTGAAGACCTGACAGACCTGAAGACCTGATTGTGTTGTAATTGTTTGAGAGAAAAAGCGGAAATGATTGTTATTTTTATGTTATATTTGAGCTGAAGGTTCTGTGTCCCTCTGTGGGCTAAGAGAAATCTGTAGGGTTAGTCGATAAACTCAAAAATGCTGCAGCTATCAAGGATAAACAAGGATTATTTCATGAGTTCTTGACATTACACAAACATGGAGACATGTTCAAGGTTTCATGACTTCTCATCCATAATTTTTCACTTCACAGTTCGTCCCATTTTTGTTGCTTTAAGTCTAAATTATGCCCTTTTTAAGAGTTTAAATGATAGCCATAAAAAAGTGATAGCAATGAGGCGTTAACATGCTTAACTATTTACTAATAAGTGGAAAAAAAAGTCACTGATAATTAATCATGACGCCTCTGAAACCGATTTATTTATCTTGTAAGACAGAAAAGTATATTGTCTCAGTCTGCCACAAACTTCTTATCGCTCATGTATTCATAAAACAGTGCTATTGTTCATCTTCCATGTTTGGAAGCAAGTATTTATTCTTTCAGTGGCAAAGTGTTTTTTCCACTTCTCTATAAGCAGCAATTTTGGAGATAGGAGGTTTGTGCCCAACAGCACTGCTATGGCAGACAAATTTTTTTAGAGCTTGAAAAACATTGAAGTCAGTAAAAAGAGTCAAAATTCTGACTTTTTTCTCAGAATTTTGAGATTCATACTTCTCCTTCTCCTCACATTTATGGCGCCTGTCAAAACAGATCTTTCCCCAAGCACCTCTAAATAGACCTACCAGTGTGATGTCACAACTGTTTCAGTTGCAGTTTAAGCCCATTGGCTCAGAGTAGCTAGCCCAGTACAAAGAAGAGACTGTAGAAAGAATGCAGAGTTGTTGACAACATGGCCCTGAGCAGCGCTGAACTAACCAATGACCACAGAGTAAACTGATCAACCAATCAGAGCAGACCTTGCGTATGTGGGGAAGGGAGCCTTAAAGGAACGAGAGCTCTTACAGGGGGCCTCAGACAGACAAATACTGCGTACTGTATTTGGTAGTAGTATGTAGTATGACTGTCCGGTCGGGCTGATTCTTCTTTTTGTTTCATGGCAGGTGGCAAATATTGTCA
Organism: Cetoscarus ocellatus; assembly: GCA_037902135.1. Classification (NCBI taxonomy): domain Eukaryota; kingdom Metazoa; phylum Chordata; class Actinopteri; order Labriformes; family Labridae; genus Cetoscarus; species Cetoscarus ocellatus. Next base: position 306,587 of record JBAMNC010001315.1, read on the forward strand.
AAGTCATACTGACACCTACTGGGCTGAAGTTTGGATCAAAGCAACTATTTCTGCACTACAAAAACTATATCAAACACATATAGATGCTCAAATTTCTCTGAATTACTCAAATATAGCTAAGTGCTTGCCCTACCCAATCCAATAGTTAAGCCAAATTATGTTCCTGGTCATAAAATTAAAAGTAAACGGTTGCTTTGCTAACAGCTAGCATTGCTAACAGTTAGCATTGCAAAATGAACGTCCACTAACGGACTAAAAGAAGTCTAACGAGTGATTTATTTGGGGTTGTTTTCATGATTTTCTCCACTTAAGACCAACATGAGAAATCTGCAACATCTATGTAAAGACTTGAAAAATTGTAATTTACAGTAGGGATGCACAATATTGGATCTTTGTCGATATCCAGTAAGCCAGATGTGTGGAAATAACTGAAACAGAGTTATTATGGATTACCCTGTGTTAAATTGAAAATAGATTCTTAAGCAGTTACAGTAAAATCATATAATTCACATGCAAAATTCTCAAAACGTAATGCAAATATATATGTATAATCAAAATATCTGCAGTAAATAAATATAATACATCATTATGGAGTTTGTTTGTTTTTTTATATAAGTGTAACAGAATCAGTGCTAATGCTTATATTGCTAAGGCAGTTCATGGGCTAGACCGGTCCGATGCATTTACAAATGATACCAGAAGTATCAAGACATCAGGGTAATTTTGGCATACTGCAGATTTTGCAAATGTTTGCAAACTACATAATGCATTTTGGCAAAACAAGTATGTACCGCTAGTGTAGGGTGCCATTTCAAAAATGGCCTGAGAATACAGCTGGATCAGGGTCACTGTGTTCAAGAACACTAGAAGGTTTTTGGGAAAATTAGTGATTGTAAAAAAAAACCTTGCAGTCATTGAAAATGAATATGAAAACCTGATCCAAGGCAAAACACGGGCTCTTTAAGTGGGTTGAATGTGCTTTAATTTTCCAATTTGTTTTGCTGCAATGCTCAGGTAAAGTAAACAGTGATATTGGTTGATTAATTAATTAACTGATTGACTGACCTTTGGCTTTACTGAAAGAGTGTGGACAGAGCTGGAGGCCTGCTTGAAAGAGGCTGAAGGCTGTAATCAAACCCGGGCCGTCTGCATCGAGACAAGAACCTCCACACATGGGGTCAACACCCACTAAGATCTTTTCGCACCCCAGCTAGTCTATACCCAGATCAGAACCGATAAACTAATGTTTGTTTGCTGTGAAAGATTTTTTCATCATCAATACTGAATAGTTCTAGAAAATACAGATGAATATCAAAGGCTCTTTATAAGCACTTGATCTCATAAGTTACACTCATTAAAATGAATTTATAGAGTTATTTATCAGTTGGATTAAATCACCATCCACTCCAAAACTCCAGTGATCTCAGCCCAGACTTTTATCTTTCCTGTTGGTGTCCAGACAAAAAAGGAGGTATGTACAATTCTGTTCTATCACCTCCCGAAGGCCGTGTTTAATGCTGTGTCCATCTTTTTACAGAGATGCCAGAGTGCTTTTTCAGGCTTGTCCTCTTGGCTGGAATCACACAAACAAATCAATTAACGCATCCTGAAATCACATCAGTGTTGACAGCTGTAGTTCAGTGTCAGCACGGTTGTTGACACACTGCAGAGTTATTTATCGAGCCATGAAAAGAAAAAGACAACAAATACATCAAATAAAGAGGCCAAGAGAGTCAGGCTTCTTGAATTTCATAAACTGAGGTTGTCAGTGTGTTGAAGATTTACATTTTAAACACACATAAAAAAGTAATTTCTCATTAATTACACATCCATTATTAGGAGTCTTGACTTGAATATTTTCTGTATCGTGCATATTGCAATTCTAACATGCCTTTATTTCGGCTCTGTATTATTATTTAAACAGAAATGTGAAGGCTGTAGAGTCATTGATTATACATTTGTTTTTGCTGCTTTATCAAACAGCATATAATCATTAAATTTAGTTATTCTAAATAATTTTCAGATGTTTGTATTTGCTTTGAACCTGTTTTTCACTCTGACTGAACACCTCAACTAAAATGAATTTCATTTTTATTTATGACTTGATTTTAAAATGTATGAGCTTATTTTGTTTGACTTTTTACTCCCAAGCCAATTTACATTTGGTCCTTGAGGCGGGCCGCACTATGGGATATTTATGATGATTGTTCAGACACTTGTGTGTTTTTTTTATTTAGTATATAGGGGACACACCGGTAGATCTACTGCTGCTCCTGACTGATTTCTGACAATTTAAGGATTTTTTTAAAGTAAGTTATTTATTTTTGTATGTGGTTTTCACACCTACAGTTCAGTCTCTTTGTCCCGATTCAGCTGAAAAATAAAGCTACAAATTTGCGTATTTTTTGAAAATGCTTAGTCCAGCCTGACTGATGGACATTGTCCATCTAATGGTCAATAATGTGACAAGAAAAATCATCAATTACAGATAGAAATCTAAAACTGTTTCTAAAAAACCCTATGCACTTCATGGCTGGATAAGAACATTCTTGAGGGGACCACCTTGATGTCTTTAAAAGTCTCTCTAAAGCTGGAGATATACTTGCTGTTTGTCCCAGCATTCGCATGTGCATAGGTTGGTGTCATAAGCATTTTTGTTTATATACCAACATGTGTGAGACGCACGTTACTGGAGGACACCACTAGAGGGCAAAAAAGACCTTAGGCTGTATGTAACTACCTGTTGTGTTAGGGGTAAACTGCAAACATGGCGGTAATCTGAGAGTCAAAGTAACAAAATAAACACTAATATCCAATATCAACATAAAATATTTGTTGACAACTGATGACCAATGGTCAGACCTCACCATCATGGACACACCTGATGATAAACATGAAGTTTGGTAGATCCAATCACTTTGGACCACAGTGACATCAAAAAGCCCATTTTGTTTGTTTGTTTGTTTGTTTTTTTTAATGATAGAAAATGGCAGAAAAACTCAATTCAAGCGCATCCTAGATCAGGGGGTGGGAAACTTTAATTTACTTAAGGGCCACATAAAACTGTTTTTCCCAACCTGAGGGCTACACTCTCAAAGGGGTAAATAATGTTTGATAAACAAAATATGCAAATATTAAGTAGTCATAAAATAATATTCATACATTATAGGCTAATACAAAAACAAGTTATTATGCATAGTCAAATTCAAGCTAATTTAGCCTGTGCACATGGAATTAAAGCCAACTGAGCTATTTCTTTTTAAATCAATGAAACACTGATTTTTTTCTGAATTTTAAAGCACAAATATTTAACTGCTGCTGTTTCCTAAATAATAGTAATACTTAATGTAATGTTTCAATGCTTCGTGAAAGAGATTTAGAGAAACTATTACAGCAAAGGAAATTTTCAATAACTTACAAAAACAATCTTGATTATATAATATAAATGTGAAACAAATCTCAAATTGTGTTTTACTCTGAATCCCTCAAGACTCTTTAGCTGCTTCTGGATGTTCTACCGATGTGTGTTCAATTCAGTAATAACCGTGTTAAAAAGAAGAGACAACACAAGTAAATGGATAAAAAAAGTGCTCTGGGAGTTACGGTACTGTATCGTGCACTGATGGATGTCCTCGCCTGCAGCTCTAAAGCTTTTAACACTCACCCATAAAGAGACGACGTCTGCATGAGCACACACTTTAGGGTGTATAAACGTCGACTTCTGTATCCTCTGATGTGTTTGTGTCCCCTGAACACAACTCTGCTGAGAGCCGACTCAGCGTTTTCCTCATTTCTCCATGCACAGGTTCAGCTTGTCTTCTGTTCTGTTCCAGCTCTCCTCTTTCATATCATGACATTCAGAAGTAAAATGACAGATTTTCCTAAATATTCATCTCTCAGGGAGCCGCGCTGAGCCCTCTCAAGGTAAAAGCTGTATTTTCATGATTTCTAAGCTCAGAATTGTTGTCAGCAACGCTTTAGGAGACCACATTTCTCCTTTCAGAACATTTTATATTCAAGCTGCAACAGAGTCCTGACTCATAGTAGGCCTGGATCAGAATCATATCTTAATATTGTGTCAGCTGAATGATTCATGATACACTCACGGCCACTTTATGAGGAACATCTTGCTCGTAGCAGTTTGGACCCCCTTTGGCCCTCAGAGCTTAATTCTTAATTCAACAAGGTTCTGGAAACATTTCTCAGAGATTTCACTCCACATCTCCATGATAGAATCACACGGTTGCTGCAGATTTGTTGGCTGCACATCCATGATAAGAATAGCCATTTCCACCACATCCTAATGGTGCTCTATTGGATTGAGATCTTTAGACTGTGGAGGCCACAGGAGTACAGTGAACTTATTGAATGTTAAAGAAACCAGTTTGAGATGATTTGAGCTTTGAGGCATGGAGCATTATCCTGCTGGAAGTATCCATCAGAAGTCACCAAAAATCTATGGACATGGTCAGCAACGATACTCAGGTAGGCTGTAACATGTAAGAAATAGTCAGTTTGTACTAAGGGGTCCAAACTGTGCCAAGAAAATATCAACTTCACTTTATTAATTGTCCCTTAAAGGGTGATTTGGTGTGCAGCAGTTAATAACAAAGCACTCACAATAAGACAGTAAAAACAAACAATAAAAAATCATAAAAAACAATCATAACATAAAACAATAGACACACAACATATCCAATACAAACAGAGGCATGTGGTCAGACAGTCAGGTCCTGTTCAGCGCAAACACCGCAGCTCAAACAGCCGCATAGCATTGCACTAAAATGATGGCAACAATATCCCCCAAATTACATCACCACCGAAAGCAGCCTGCAACGTTGATACAAGGCAGGATGGACCCATGATTCACGTTGCTCCCACCAACATTTTGACCAAGCTGACTGAAGTTTGCAACTTAAAATCTAGACTCATCAGACCAGGCAACATTTTTCCAATCTGCTAACGTTAGATTTTGGTGAACATGTGCAAATTATAGACTTGTTTCCTGCTCTTATCTGACAGGAGTGTAGTCCATCTATTTGATATTTATTATGTTGTCATTCAGAAATGATCTTAGGCATACCTTCGTAGTAACAAGTGGTTATTTGACTTTCTGTGGACTTTCTATCATCTTGAACAGCTTTGACCATTCTTCTCTGATCCCTGGCGACAACAAGGCAATTTTGTCCAAAGCACTGCTGCCTACTATAGTTCTTCAGTGTTTGGGAATGGACGGAACCTTTCCAAAGCATATCCTGCAGGTGATTGGATAATCATTCAGCCAGTCACTTGCCTTGCTGGCCAATCAGATAATAAATGATGATAAATTAAAATCAACAAAACATGTTGGAAGTGGAGCAAAACTGTCCTTAATACAGAGAAGTTTGTAGTGTTGTTGTTTGTTTGTTTTTTTTATTTATAAAAGAAATGATAAAACTGCTACTGAAGCTCTTAGCATCTATGCTAGGCTCTGGAAGAGCATTCACTTCCTGCTGTCATCTCACTCGTAGCTCCACCTCTTCCTGCCCACAAATTGTAGATTGGAGCTTGACAAGATAGATCAGCTCATTACAGGCATTTAATCAGGTGAATCCAGCTGCATTTGCAGGGTTAGGCTGGACCAGCTTTAAAAAAAACAACAACGATATAAAGAATATTGTTTTATCCTGTGTTTTGTGTAAAAATGTTGATATATCTCAGACGTTCAATGTATTGCTTCGCCTGCATGGCTCTGGGCTCGTTGCCCCTCATCAGTGGCTCTCTGGACTTTGAGGACAAAGCAAAAAACTGGCTCTTTTTCTTGCATTAAACTCAAATTTATTGATATTATTTCTGCATGTTTTAGCACTATCTGCCAAAAATGTGCATTTTTTTTTCATTAAATTATTTCTTCTTTTTTGACATCTTGCCAACTTTAACGTGCGCCCCCCATGACCTCTGCGTGACCTGCAGCAGAGGGAGAGCAGGACGCTGCTGAATCTTTAGCTGGGAGCTGACCTGTGATGACATTTTACGCAGCTTATCCAGCCAATGATTTGAAGCTCTCTCTTACTTCTAAAACATCAGCTGCAGCTGTGAAGGGAATCAAACTTTTAAAACAGAGGAAGGTCAGCGAAGCCTCGTAAAAGACAAGAGAAACCGGGGAGCCGGTAAATTCAGAGCAACTGTGACCTCGTTTTTGAAGCTGGGGATTTTTACACAAAGATATCAGGTGGATGTTTTTTCTATTACCATGTCTGCTGTGTGCGGTGTGATAGCTGTCAGTCTCTCTCCCCCTCATTTTCTCTCTCATTCAGTAACTAAAACTCAGCTGTGTGGGAGTTATGTGTAATATATTCATCTGACATATTTTTTAAAAGACATCAAGATTGACATGAAACTAAAAATTAATTATTTAAGTGGGATAAGCTTCAAAAACACTGAGATTTCAAAAGCACCTCAAAGATCACAAGACTACCTCATGGTTATTATAAAGCTGTTCATAAAAGATGATCAGAATGCAAGAAAGAAATGATTTCAGTTTAAAAATGTCAGGGGAAGACCCTCTGACCCCCATCCCACCTTATGATGTCAAATAAATATTTATGATTCCCCCACTGCAAGGAAAACATGATCCTGTTGAAAAACACTGAGTAACAACACTGACAAAAAAAGTAATAACAGTGATAACACAGGCTAATATTAATTGACTGTTATTTTTGTTGACGAGTCTTATTATCAAAGGAAACACACTATTGTTATCATTTTAGCTCTAAATTAATCATTGCAATATAATACGGTATAAAAATAAAGCAACAAAAATACACTGTCTGGTCAAAAAAATGTCGCCACCAAAAAAAAAAAGGTCACACACTCTAATATTTCATTGGATCGCCTTTAGCTTTGATTTCAGCACACATTCGCTGTGGTATTGTTTCAATAAGCTTCTGCAATGTCACAAGATTTATTTCCATTCTGTGTTGCATTAATTTTTCACCAAGATCTTGTATTGATGATGGGAGAGTCTGACCACTGCGCAAAGCCTTCTCCAGCACATCCCAAAGATTCTCAGTGGGGTTAAGGTCTGGACTCTGTGGTGGTGGCCAATCCATGTGTGAAAATGATGTCTCGTGCTCCCTGAACCGCTCTTTCACAATTTGAGCCCAATGAATCCTGGCATTGTCATCTTGGAATATGCCCGTGCCATCAGGGAAGAAAAATCCATTGATGGAATAACCTGGTCATTCAGTATATTCAGGTAGTCAGCTGACCTCATTCTTTGGGCCATAATGTTGCTGAACCTAGACCTGACCAACTGCAGCAGCCCCAGATCATAGCACTGCCCCCACAGGCTTGGACAGTAGGCACTAGGCATGATGGGTGCATCACTTCACCTGCCTCTCTTCTTACCCTGATGGGCCCATCACTCATCAGACCACATGTCCTTCTTCCAGTCCTCCAGAGTCCAATCTTTTTGTTCCCAGGCAAACTGAAGCCTTTTTTCCAGTTAGCCTTGCTGATTAGTGGTTTTCTTAAGGCTACTCAGCTGTTCAGGCCCAATCCCTTGAGCTTTGCATTTTGCGTGTGGGAATGCTCTTACTTTCACTATTAAACAGGCCCCTGAGTTTTACTGTTGTTTTTCTTTGATTTGATTTGGCCAAATGTTTAAGTGATCACCGATCACGATCATTCAGGATTTTTCTCCGACCACATTTCTTCCTGGAAGACAATGGTTCCCCACTATCCTTACCAGTTTTTAAGTTTAATAATGTGTCGGACAGTTCTGAACCCAGTTTTAGTAGTTTCTGTAATCTCCTTAGATGTTTTCTCTGCTTGATGCATGCCAATGATTTGACCCTTCTTAAACAGACTAACATCTTTTCCATGACCACAGGTTCTGTCTTTCGACAGAGTTGTTTAAGAAATGAGAAGCTACTCATTGCATCCGCTTGGGTTAACTAACTTGTTGCCAGCTGGAAGATGATCGCCCATGCAGTAATTATCCAATAGGAGGCTCGTACCTATTTGCTTAGTTAAATCCAGGTGCCAACTTTTTTTTGGCCAGGCAGTGTGCATCACTCATTATAAAGTAGTCATGTCAGGTTGTTAAGCAGTTTGCTTATAGATCTAGTGTCATTATAATGATGAACATGTGCTGCTGTCTTCATTTTTAGGTTCAAATGTGGCTCCAGACATTTTTTTGGTGGGGGTGGCGGACAAAATGGCTCTTTTGATTGGAAAGGTTGCAGACCCTTGGTCTAGACCCATGTTGAGGAAAAGTTAGCATTTCCAGACAGACTCAGAGGGACCAGAATCCCTAAATTTACCACACCACTACCCTGTAAGATAAGAAAGCAGAGAGAAAAAGAGTGAAGGATAAAAAAAGTTTCCATCCCCTTCCCTCCTTCGGGAAACTTCTGCCTCCCTTCAGCAGGAAATCCTAAAGTCTACACCACAGATGGCAGCGATTGCCTTTTTTCATCTTCACCCAAACACATGATCTTGTTGTGTTTGCATGTGTGCAAGTCTGTTTACACATGGGTGAAACATGGGATGGGAGAGCAGGGAAAAAGGTGGCATCGCGTCCCACGAGGGACTGTGAGGAAGCATTGTGGTCCGCGGCGCCGGGCCCTCCCCGCAGTCTGTCCGTCTAGCACCCCACCTGCCCGGCCCGAGCATCCATCTGCCCATCGCACATTAGCCCACTCCATCCAGCACCGCGGCTTCAACAATACATGGTTACAGTGTTTCTGCCCACTGATTAGCACTTTTTTTTAAACACAATATTCAGCCCTGACAAAGAGGTGTTGCTGCAGAAGGTGCACATTTACAGATGAGACCCAAATCAGGCAAACAGCTAAACAGCAGGATGGAGTGTTGGTGTCATTTGGCTGCCAAGATGTTGCTCTGGACATCATTTTGTTTTTTTTTGTGGCTGTTTTACAAGAGTTTGGACACACAACACATTCTCTCAGTATATCTGAAAGCTGGCACGCACTGAGAAACCTCATAATGATTCTGACAGTTTTAGAGCTGTAGTCTGTTTTTAAGTTCGGCTCCATTTTTCAATTTAAGCCTGATTTGCGTTGATTATGAAGAAAGCAACTAACCCACTACGACAAATACATGAGCCCATTTGTCGGCCTTGCCTTTCACGCACCACAGTCCAGCTGTACCTTGTCAACTGCTCAGACCGATGCGTCTGGCCTTCCACCAGAGGCGTGGAAAAAGGACCATCACCAATAAGACTGCAAGATTCATATGCAAGGACATGCGGCCCAACAGTTTGGCCTTAGCAGAGGAAAATATTTAAAGATCTGTTGGAAAAGAATCGGTGTAGTAGCCGTTAAAAACTAAAAGTGTGTGTTCAAATGTTTGACTTTTTGGAAAATAGCCCTAGTCTTCAGTCACCATTGTTTTATAGTTTTACAAAAACATATGGAGTTAATCTTTTTAAGAGTAAATGAGAACTGAATTTAAATCATACTATTGGAGACATTTTCACAACAAAAAAGACTAAATTCTCTGTTAATAGTTAATAAATGGAGAATGTCCAGCATGATGACTGCACCAAGACGATTGTGTTTCTATTTTTCAGATATTAAAAGGCTGATTTTCTTTTTTCAGTGGCAGATGGAACATTCTGGCTCTGAATGTCTCAAAAGAAAATAAGTTGTGTGCTGAACAAAGACTTATTATATGAACACATTTTGTTCAAAAGGAGTCTCGCACACTTCTCACATTAACAGACTAGCTGTTTTTACACAAAATAATCGAATAAAAATAAGAATAGAGCTGAAAAATAAAGCCATAAGACTGAAGCTGAACACTTATTGTCTGAGAGTTTTGAAGGATGCATCTCAGTTTTTGGCTCTGGTCCATTTTCCAGTCCTGTTGGGCAGTTTTATTTAAATTTGTTCTTTGTGAAGTGACGCTTTTACAAACTGAAACTCATGCTGTAATGATGTGAAATACGGCCCCTGATTAGACTGTGAGGGCCCTGGAGTCTGAGAGGTTACTGTCTCTGTGTTCTCGGAGTGAACATCAGCCTGAAACGCTCTGACCTTGTACGCTGATGAGAGCGGTGGGCGGGCGCCTCGGGAGTCTCGTTTGCAGCAGGAAAACGCCTCGTGTTGTCTCCAATCAGACACCGTGAGAACACAGAAAGTCTCCAGGCGGTCAGCGCTGTCACACTTCATAAAGAAGATGTTGAATAAATGCAACAGACAGATAAAAAATAGTTTGTCAAGAGGGAGACCAGACTCTGTATTGACTTTTGGTGTCTGAATATGTGAGTACAGTACAAACACCCTCTAAACTTTGTCCAATAAGTGAACTAAAACTGCAATAAATACACAGTCGGTGTCGCAGGAGTTCGAACTCTCACTGCTGTGGAAAGTCTTTACCAAGTGTTACTTAATGTGGGAGGAACAGCAGTTTGTGTTTTGACCTGAAGTAGTATCGACACAAACTTTAGACTTAACAAGACACTCCATCAGTCCCTAAACAAACTTTTAAGGTGGTATAACTATATATTAGCGCAGCGTTATTGAGTGTTGTCACTACAGGGGGCTTGACTCTTTTTCATCTTCACTGTTTTAATGTTATTAATGACTTTTGGGAGTGCACCATTGGGTCAATAAAAACAAGCCAAAAACAAGCGACCTCCAGCTAATTTTTGTCTGTTATATATTAGTTGTTTTTTTTTGTTGTTTTTTTATTTAAAGAGAAATCTACATAAAGCATGTTTTCATTTTCATCTACATTATATTTCAGTTTAACAGTGACATTTTTTTCTTATCTGGCTCTTCATTTACTTATTCGAGGTGGAACATCCTTTTCTTTATACATAAATGAAGGGGGGGGCTACTGTTATTAAAACTCTGATATCACTAAACAGTCTGTCCCTATACCTAAGTTTCATGTTGATCCTCTACAGCTTTACTATGGTGAAAACAGTAATAGCTACATTAGAAATAAATTTAATTCTGGCTGTAAGGATTTCTTTTTGGTGGAAACATCATTTCTGCCCCTCTTTTACAGTAAAATTTACATTTGTGTTTGGAGTGAGATAAAATAGTTTAACTTCTGAATTGACTTTATATCGGTAGTAGAGTGTGCATCAGACCCCTCCTGAGTTTGGGGCAAAACAAGTTAAATTGAGCAACTGCACTTTTGGAACAAGCCCAAAAAAATGCAACCAACAACTGCCATTATTTACAAGCAACTTTTCTAAAAGAGAAGCCCAAAGTCATTTATAATAAATGGACCTAGCAACTCTGTTGAGAAGGCATTAACAGCATGGTTGCATCCACCAACTGGCCACCAAAGACCCCTTCACTAACCCAAAACTAACTTCACTCAGGCTTCATTTAATACTTACTACAGTCAGTCATTTGTCTGCACTCATGTATTTCCCTGTGAACAACAGGAACCTGTGAACTAAATAAAGTAGACATGTCAAACTCAAGGTCCACACGCCAAACCTGGCCCAGGATATAATCAAACACGGCCTGCAAGATAGTTTCCTGTGTCTTGGCCCTTTGTTAAATATCACTCCATTATGTAGTGGTCAGTGCTTTGACAGTGATTTTTCAGCTCGCCTGAGAATGCTGTTCAAGGTCATATTTCTGATAGAATAGTCTGTTATAAACTGTCCAATAAATGCTGATCATGTTTGGCCCCTATCTTTAGGTGTTTTCACACCTAACACCTGGTCAAGACCAAAAAAAAAATATTCTGGTTCACTTTTTTGATACAAATGTGATGAGGATAGATTTTTGATCTGGGCGTCCACAGGTTTGTCGCTGTCATAAATTCTCATTTTTAGTCCCTTTGTCTCAGCCTGGATGGATACATCTCTGGATGCATGTATGTGTATATATATATATATATATATATATATATATATATATATATATATATATATATATATATATATATATATATATAAAATGTGTGTGTATGGATATATATATATATATATATATATATATATATATATATACATACATATTTATATGTATTTGTATTTATGCATATATGTGTATCTATAAAATCAAGAGTACGGCTTCAGCCTGTTCTATTATAAAGTGCCTTGGCCAGAAAAAAAAAAGAAGAAGAATGATTGAGTTTGGAAAGTTCGGTTTTGTTTGAGCTAATTCTGGTGTGGACCCAAGAACTGAACTCTGGTTTGTGTGAAAACAGGAGATCTCGATTCGCTACCAAGTGGATCAGACTTTGGTTCCCGTTGGTGTGAAAACCATCCAAACCATAAAAGCACCAAACAAGACGGGCTAACCAAAAAGCAGCAAGTTGTGGCTTGAATTGGGTGAATATCACAATGGTAAGAAAGCTAACGAAGCGCTCCCAGATAAAATCAAGCATTGCCAGCACCACCAGCCTCCAGTGCTCTTTACTGGTTAACATCTATAAGTATGGTTAAATATCTCTCCAGTCAATATGCAAGTGCCAACTGACAGTGCAAATGTAGCTTTATCTTAATTTTATGGTGCAAAAAAACTCAGAATTGCTTGGAGCTAAATAATCTTATTACTCAGTGCCTGGTTGTGAATTTCCAGGTCATAGTGCAACAATATGCTGGAAGGCAGAAACAAAGACCACAGCTTGAGCCCCAACTAGTGGTGAGAGGCTATATTACACATTCAACAGGATTTGGTCTGCCTGACAAAGTGCAGTGTGAAAGAAAACCAAACATAGAGAAAAACAAAATGATGGTGCAACTTCACCTTTACACTGAACAGAGTCTGACAAACTTCAGGTTTCACCACTTCCTCTTTATTTGCTTGATTCAAGGCGTGCAGAGGGTCACGTGACAACCTTTCTCTAAAGTGCTTGAGGAGTTTTGATTAGTTTTAGGAGAGTTAGCATATTCATTGGGCAGCAGTAGCAAACAACCATGTTCGGAAGTTGGTTTGGTAGCTGTAGAGGTGCCAGCGGACTTCCTGGGACTTGCCAAAGTGCCATAGAGCTAGGCACCGAACCCCCAAACTGCTCTGAAGTGCTTCTATTAGTGCAAGTTTGTAGGATCTGATTATGCATGTGTAATTCAGCTTGTACGTGTGTCTGAACTAGAGTGTAAAGAACTGAATTTCCCCAAGAGATTAATAAAGCATGCCTTCCTCTTCTTCTTCTTTTGTAGGAAATAATGATTCATCTAGTCTACGCTTGAGTGTTAACAAAGTAGTCATAGTCTCTCTTTTTCTCTTCTAATCTTATTACCTCAGCACTCTTAAAAATAAAATTCTTCTAGAGTAGCACGAGCACTACCGTAAGGAAACCTCTCAAACTTAAAATCTCATGTTCCTCCTTCTTTTCCTTCAAGCCAGTGCTTCAGAAAGTTGAGGCTCCAGGATGTGGATCAGATGGAGAGGGATCGGTGTCAAACCACCATAATCTTTCTATATTTACATTTTCTGCTCCCTCTCTCTCACTCTGTGTACACCTTGGCAGCGGCTGTTCTGGGATCAGCTCTGCTTTGCTTTGGCCTCTGCCCCCTCTCTCAGCTCGGCCCACTCAGGTTGTTCTCCTGCTGCTGCCAGCCAAACAGGACGGCGCAGGAAATAAAAGACTGAGAGAGGTAAAGGGAGAGGGAGAGGTAAGATGGCAGAGGGTGAAGAACATCTGGGAGGATGTGATTGAAAGAGACTGGCTTACTGTACGGAAGAAGCTGGTTTAGCAAACGGCAGCAATCATGGTGAAGGTGAGATTTCTAAGTGACAGAAAGTGAAATTCAGCCAACAAAACATCTGAAGAACAAGAAAAGGAGCCTGATTTTTTTTTTTCTTTTTTAAGATTCACTTGTTTTTTTAATGTCTGCTTCTGCTTTTCTTTCAGTGTTGCACCAGCATTAATATGAATAATCCATCAAGCTGTTTGCTTAATCTCTCAACTAATGACCCCACATTTTCCAACAACACTTGACAAACAGGGGAAGAAGGTATAAAAAAGTGGAAAGGAAGCTGGTTGACATTCAGTGGATCACAACAATAGTCCCCAACCACCAGGCCACGGACGGGTACCAGGCCGTAGATCATTTGGTACTAGGTCAACAAATTGTGATCCAGTATTCTGACCCCTTCTATCAGAACCAGAATTAACTTCTTCAGTAACCTAAGCAACAGTAACTTGTCTATTGGATCAGACCACATGGGCCATGGGACTTGGACGCCCATGACCCTGTCACCGGTCACTACTGCTTCTTCCTTGAACATGCAGCCACATTATGACGACCCCGCCTACCTTAAATGGGTACTGGTACAGTTCATACTATCATGGAAAAATTAGTGGGTTATTTCCAAACCTTGCAGAGTTGGGCTGAGTTAAGCAGATACAACTAAAGGAAAAACACCATAAGAGCAGCAAATTTTCAAAGCTGAAAACTTTCCGTGGAAATTTATGGGAATAAACCTGGAACTCACAAAACTGAAGGTTGACCCTGAACAGGAATTTTAGACATAGTTGGGAAAATATATTTTTAGCATTCTCTTGAGTAAAACAACCAGATATAATGCGGCTATACTTGAGTGTATTAATGCCATTCCTCAGTCAAATGCACATAGCACACCGCTCTCTGCTTACTGTAGAGGTATTGAGGCATGCACTGTGCATTTTATCAAGACTACTGAATCCATATATTTGAGCCCGTGGACATAAAGTGAAATTGAGATTGATTGCTCAATAAAATAACTTGATAAAGTTCTACTTACAAATAAACCTGTAGAAATGTAATGTTTGTTCATTGTATGAATTTGCATGGATGTCTGCCTATGACAACACAATATCTTAACATTTATTTCTGGATATGATACAGTTTGTTTAAATTACTCCCATTTTCCAGCTACTTCCCATAGTTCCCAGTATTCCAGTGGAAAGTTTCCAATTTGAAATATTTCCAAAATTCTTCAGCTTGACTTCCCATGGAAAGTTTCTGGAAATCTTGCACCCCTTTACACCCTAACTTCACTCTCCCTGCTTTAACAGATCACTGATACATTCTAGTTCTTCAAGATCTGATTGTCTTGTCGTACACCCATAGTTATAGTAACACCAGATTTCAAGGTTTTAATTTAGTTCAAGAATAAATCAAACAACACTAATGTAGTCCATTGCAAAGCACACAAAAGTCCTGCATTTATCAAAGTTTTCTTGAGATATGGTATACAGGTATAAAAGTAAAGCACAATGATCTGACCTTTGACCCCAAAAATATAATCAGCCCAATCTTGAGAGGACATTTGTGCAAAGTTTGAAATAAATCATTCTGAAGATTTTGAGGACATTGTGTCCACAAGAATGACTTTGTCGAAGAGAAATCCGAAAATACAATGCGTTGAGCCTTCACTGTTGTTGGCAAGAGTGCATTAAAAAAATGGAACAAAAAATAAAATCATCTTTATTTTTCATCGAAGAGAATAAGAGCATAAAAAAGTGATTTTATAACCCTTTTGTGTGATTTCTTTATGGCCATGTCGATCTCTGCAGCGCTGAAGCTGTAGAAAGGCTCGGCTCTAAATGAAGAGTTAAAACACACACGGACTCGCTGATGGCACTGAACTTGACATCAGAGCATTCTCATATTCATAAGAATGAAATATGAATGAGCGCCGCACGCTTGAATACTATGGCACAGTTTCACATTCAGATAAATTAAACATTCATATTTACATTTGCAACAAAGTGGATATTGCAGTTGAGTTCATGTTGAATATTGTATAAAGGGCACTTTTGTTCAGGCGCACACTGATTCTGTTTGAGGCCATGATGTCTGTGACAAAGACCCCTACATACTGGACATCATCAAACCTTCATAATCTGAGTATGAATGGGAGATGTTCAAGAAAAATCCTCGACATAACAACGCAATCCAGCTCTTTAACCAGTGTGACGGTGACAGTGTGTTATACATTCGTCTTCTGATGAATTATGGGTAAGACGTTCCTCCACTTGCTGAGGATTGAGTAAGAGCTTCAGTGCATAAGACTTCCAAAAGAACAAGGCTTTAGCAACATATAAGCAGGCGGGTATTTTAAAAAACTGAGGTTAAAAAAATCCTATCCACACAATATTGCAAAAAGTGCACTGCTAAGTGTCATTTATTACCTTGTACATATGTCCATGATATGCACCTATTTTTGCCATTTCTACGTAAAAGCTGGTTTATTTTCATATCTATTCCTACCACAACGTCCAGCTGGTGTTACAGTCTAACTTGTGACTATGTTAACTGGTGTAAACAGGGGTGTTGGGTAAATACTTATTTTTTTATATTCCAATTTGAGACATATCTTTTAATATTGATTAAATCCTGTTATTAAAAGTTTCGTTGGTCCTCTTGTTGGTGTCAACAACCACGGCAACCACAGAGCAAGCAGCCATAGGACACCAGTCAACACGGTCACTTACAAAACAGTAACACCCAGTCTCTCGTATGTTAGTGTTTGTATGGAGTGTTTTTAACCCAGGAGCGACAGAAAATATGTGCGATCATCTAGTCCAGTTATCAACACTTTGAAAGTCCACAGCTACACATGTAAACAACAGTGATAATGTCTCATAGAAAGACATCGCCCCATGGAGATGTCAGCAGCGTGTGACATTTCAGGCCAAAAAAAGTGTTTTTGAAAATCTTCACTTCGGCCAGAGTTTTCCAAAATATGCATATACCTGAAACACTGTTTACATTTGGACTAAAGGAAAAAGAAAAACCTCTGTTTATAAAAATATCTGCCTCTGTGTGGACACAGCCCAAATCCATAAAGTATATCACATGATCAGTTGTTGAGTGTTTGCCACAAGATGGGGCTGCAGCTCTGGTTAGTGTTGTTTTCCATATTTCTGTAGTGCTCTACAACCCTGAGGTAAACAAGTGCAGGAGATAGATGTGTCTTACAGCATGATACAGAGTAGCATCTACTAAAATAATTTAAAGTTTTAAAAGGACTTTTTCGTGTTAAAGTGGCAAACAATTGCCCATACAGGCCACTATGTAAAAGGGAAAGGCATGTGGGCGCTACCCTGCAAATACCATGATCAAAACAACTGGTTATTGAAGTTTCTGTTGCTTTTTATATCATCGAAAATCATTTCAGCCGTGTCTTGTGACCTCTGGCAACAACAAGGCATTTCTTTTCAGAGAACTGCAGCTCACTGGATGTTTTCTCTTCTTGGACCATTCTCTGTAAACTAAATATTGTATCTAAATGTTTAGCTTTGCAGCTCATTCAAGGAATGCACAATCCTCACAAGTCAAACCTAGTTGTAGAGTTTATTAATCAGGCTTTTAAACAATACAAAATACAATACCACTTGATATTATTTTACTGGAGAAACAATCAGCTGAAATAATGTGTTTTTAGAGAAGTATAGTTGAAGTTGTCATGTTTGGACTGAACAATTTCCTATGACACAAGAAAAACTTCCATTTCGAGTAAATTCTCCACGTTTAGATGAAGGAGGCCAAAGAATAATCCCTGTGTTATTTTGCTGAGACAAAAAATGTAAGAGGATATTGATGCCCTTAAACCTTCCAAACATATCGATCAACTAAAAACTCCTTCAACTTAGGCTTTTGTTTTCTCACAAAGTGAAAAACCAATTTCCTGCTACAAGAGCCTGTGTCCTCAAACCAAAGCTGATTTTATTGACCTCTTTGCCATCAGACCAGATGAAACTAATCATATCCTTCACCCAGCGCCTATCGACAAAATTTGTTCTGAAGCAACATCCTCCATTTATCTGCACTTCCAGAACAACATCAGCTAACTCCAAATTTAATGTTTTATCTCTTACTTGAGTTTGTTCTTGTTGTTTTTTCTCTTTTTGGCAGAAAAAGAACAACTGAGGTTACTGAAGCTCTGAGTGTTCACTGGTTCGAGTTGTGTTTGATCAGAAATACTTTGAGAAACAGCAAAGTTCAGATTCAGGGCTGTGAGAGGGTGTGCTCAGATGCTTTTCCAAAGGTTTTAGGACAGTAGAGTAACTCATCCCAGACTTTAGATAAAGGGATATTACACACACTTGGATCAAGTAGGGTGGCTTGATTCACTTTTTTCAACAAGTTTACACTGATCTCACATGTTCCTAGAATATATTGCTGAAGTTTCCTGCTTAAAACTTCAAACTCCAGCCCATTTTTTGCTATTTTGGTCCACCTTTGTAAAAAAAATGCCCATTTGACCCCTCAAAAAAGTGCTATAAGATCATCACGCATCAATATTGTTTCAGCTATTGGCTCGAGGTTCCCCAAATGGATGCAGAGTGTGAGTAGTGTATAGTAGATCTTTAGGAGTAATTGACTTTAGGTTAAAAAATATACAAAAAAATGAAAAATGACAAAAATGTTAAAAAGATGGCTAATAGTTATACAAGCAAATCAAAACACATTTCCAATCTCGAAGATCTTTGTATACATTTCTGTAGAATTTCAGATTTAAATTTAGTTTTGTCAAGCCTTGGTTATCAGAGGATAAAATAACAACATATTTAGACTTCTTCCTTCAGGCATTATTTGACCTATAATGTTTTTTGTGCCACCCCTGGAAGCAGTTTTTGTCTGGAAAAGGACAGTTGGCTACTTCATATGTCCCTCATTTCAGGGGATGGACTGATAGAATCCCCTCGTCATCCTGCAAAGAACACATTTCCTTCTCCCAGCTGTGAGATTATTGCTTTTTGTCCTCTGCCCCGACTCTCAGTCCCAATTTTGAAAGAAATCCACATCCATAGAAAACATAAAATAAGTGCTCTTTCCTCCTTCAACATGTAAAAATGTTTACATGGCACTTACAGTCTTACAAATTTGGCAGAGAACTTCCATCTCCTCCTAAAGTTCATGTTTAGTTTCACCAAACAATCCAACATAACAAAACAAGAAAACACTAGATGTGCTCAGAGAGCGCAAACCTACACCATGCTATTTCCAGCCTTGTCAAGCAAATTATTGTCAAACATGGAAAACTGTTCTATCTTACCATGTTAATAAATCCTTTTAAACATTCCTGGTTTGGAATCGGGATTTGGATCACCACAAAAATCAAATCACTCCTTTCTTGCGCCATGACAAACATTCCTAAAAAAGTTGACCAAAATCTGTTTGCAGCATTTTGAGTTATCCTGTTCACAAACAAACATATAAATGTTATTATCATGATTATCAATATTATCATTACATTGTTTTAAGTAAGTAATGCCCTACTAAAAAAATTCAGTTGGACCTGGATGGCATAAATCTTCAGTGTTTCATCACATTGTTGAAAACTGCACTACCAATACGACGCCCAATGAGTTGACAAAAAATAAAATTATAAAAGCTTTGATTCATTGTCTTAATGTGTGTTCCTGTATATTTCTTTTTCTTAATATATTTTTTATCAAACTTTGGTAAATTCAATGCCCACATTTTGTTTTACGTTTTATATATGACCAAACACATGGAAAGCTTAATATGCTGCTTTAAGGAGATACAACAGCTGTGGATTCTAAATCAATAAATGATTGTAAACTCCAGGAGGCAGATTTTTAAATCTGTACACATCCTGTGTGATGAATTCGGTGTTTACAGGACAAACAGCCTTCTGAGTATCACCTGTCTGTGACACAGACTCTTAAAATCTGCTGCAGCCGCAGACTGACAGTGACTGAAACTAAATTGAACATTCATTCCAGGTTAGCAGTGCATTAGGTTTCAAATGAGGCTTTCCAAGTCTCCTTTCTGACATGGGAATGTTGCAGTGAGTGGCAGCAATTCTGCCTCGACATCATCTTAATATTTTCCCTCCTCTAGTGCTTTCTTAATGGTCCTACTTAAAGAAGACCTTGTGCTGCTTTGTCACACTGAGTGCCAAAATGCTGACTGACAAAGAAAGGCACGAATGTCAGAAATCATTTTTCAGAGTGAACTGTCACGTTAGCAGCAGAGTTTGACTTTCTCTAAAGCAGGAATCCGTGCTGAGTTTTTTTAAGATATGTTGATGTGTTTTCAGAAAAGGTAGACAGAAAGAAGATATTTTTTAACCCTTAAGAGATCCTGGGGACATCCTGTGCCATTTAGTTTCTTATTTCAAGCCACTTTGGATGTGTTTGAACAGCTCAAATTTGCTAAAGGATAATTATTTTTGAAAGTTTTCAGAATTGTTGTCCCAGTTCCCGAATTTGCCTGAAATGGCCAAGCTACATAAGAACTGACACATTTGTTCCTAACGACAAAAAATGTCTCAGTGAAACTGCCGCCCCCAGTTATCTTTACATTAACTAATTCACGATTTTATTTTGGACTGCAAGTTTTTAATTTGTCTACTGGATGGTACTATTTCACATTTTTTACTGTTTTCTGCAATGGTGCCGGCAAAAAAAGTAAATAATGCATCAATATCAATGTTGCTACCAATAAGTGACCCATATCAGGGCCTAATAATAACAATAATCAAATACACATTGAAATGTATTTATGTATGGACTTTTTTTCCAAATTAAAACAGGGGAGTTGTGTTAACATGTTGGGCTTTGAGTGGTAAAAAAATAGGACTAATTTTTAGTTTGTATATTTTCAGGCTGAAGTAGTATTAAAAGATTGACTCATTTTAAGTAGGAAAAAAAATATACATATATATATTAATTTTATAGCAGCTTTTTCAGGGAGATCACACTTCTTGTCAATAGCAGCCAATGTGTTAGAATATTAAAGCAAAGTTTAACATGTTTGGCCTGCTTTTTTTGACGGTTCATTTCATTTGGGGCGTACTTCATTAGCGTTAGTTATACTAGTACCAGTAGAACTAGTACCACTACCAAGTACATTTTAAGCCTACTGGTTCTACTAGTAACACAAAA
Source organism: Cetoscarus ocellatus (assembly GCA_037902135.1). NCBI lineage: Eukaryota > Metazoa > Chordata > Actinopteri > Labriformes > Labridae > Cetoscarus > Cetoscarus ocellatus. Next base: position 327,416 of record JBAMNC010001315.1, read on the forward strand.
TTGTCTACTAGTAGACGATTTTGCTTTACTAGTAAGGTCTACTCATCCACCAGTGCGCCCTAAACCTTTATTAGTAAAACAAATTAAACTCAAAATATCTCACTAGTAGTACTTGAAGACTGTTTTTAGTTTACTGGTAGTTCTAGTAAAGCCAAAAGGTTCACTAGTACTACTAGCAGACCTATTCCAAAGCATATAAGGCTTACTAGTAGTACTACTGAACATTTTTAGTAGACCCTAAACAGTCTACTAGTAGTACTGGTGACACCTTTTGCTTCACTGGTAAAGTCTAATCGTGCGCTTGTTGACCAAAATTGAGTACAAGTCCTCCACCTTTGGGTACAGAGCTGAACTACGGTTGATATCACAGATATAAATTTATGCTCAAATGGCTTTTCATACTAACTTATTCTCACTGTTACAGAGATTAATGTGTCCATATTTACAGCCATAAGACCTTAAAGAATCTCTTTTCTTGGAGTCAAACCCAACAGGCAAATAGTCAAGCTGCCCAATTCACTGGGCCTCTCTCCAGGTGAGCCTGTGGAAGAGACTCTACTTCTGATTTTGCCATTTTACATCCCATTTGCCTGTTATCTCATCCACAGACAGGATATCACCACTTTGTTTGGAGGAAACATCTCTCTGACACCTCCAGAAAAGAGTGACAATGTGCTGCTGGTCTCTGGAGGAGCGTTCGTCTGGCACACAGGGATGCTGTCAGAGCACAAACACAGAAACTCTAATAAACAAGATGGCAGACGATTTCCGAGCGAGCAGACCGGCAGACAAAGACACGCATCCAACAAAAGATTCAACAGTAGGCAAGATTGCAGGGTCAAGGCAACACTTTCACACCTCTCCGTCTTCCTCACTTCTTCAGAGATGACAGCACCCAGTGGGAGAGCCGCGTGAAGGACAGGAGGGAGGGAGGCTGCAAATGTGTGTGATCATGAGTGTAGGAAGTGTGTGTGTGTGTGAGGAGGAGCCATGACAGGAGCCATTTAAGACATTCAAGACTTCACTGGAGGAACCTACGTCCCAATTATTTCTATAATATTAAAGAACAAGGAATTAGTGATTAAGATGTTTCAAAGTGCAACATACAAACCCCAATTCCAATGAAGTTGGAACATCGATGCAAATCCTTTCGACCCATATTCAACTGAAAACACTACAAAGGTGAGATATTTAATGTTCAAACTGATGAACTTTATTGTTTTCTTGCAAATATTCACTTATTTTGAAGTTAATGCCTATAACATGTTCTATTAAAGCTGACACAGGAGACACAAAAGACTGGGAAAGTTGTGGAACACTCAAAAACACCTTTTTGAAGGATCTGACAGGTGACCAGGTTAATTGGGAACAGGTGAGTGTCATGATTGGATATAAAAAAAAGCATCCTCGAAAGGCTCAGTCACTCCCAAGCAAGGATGGGGCAAGGTTCATAACTTTGGGAATAACTGCGTTTCCCAACGTACAATTGCAAGGATCGCCTACAGTCCGTAATACCATAAAAAGATTTAGAGAATCTGCAGAAATCCCTGCATGTCAGCAGCAAGGCTGAAAACCAACATTGAATGCCTGTGACCTTTTAACCCCTCAGGCTGCACTGCATTAGAAACCAACATCATCCTGTAAAGGACATCAGCACGTGGGCTCAGGAACACTTCAGAAAACCACTGTCAGATAACATAATTCATCTCTACATCTACAAAGTCAAGGTCAAACTCTACCATGCAAAGACAAAGCCAAATATCAACAACACCCAGAAACACTGCCGGCTTCTCTGATCATCTGAGATGGACTGAGGCAAGTGGAAAAGTCTGCTGTGGTCTGAGTCCACATTTCAGACTGTTTTTGGACATCATGGACGTGGTGTCCTCCGGGCTAAACAGGAAAAGGACCATCCAGACTGTTATCAGAGCAAAGGTCAAAAGACAGCATCTATGATGGTATGGGGGTCGTTAGTGCCTATGGCATGGGTAACCTGCACATCTGAGTCCTTACAAACCCATGTGTTCAAGCTCTCCTAGTCCCTCTGATCTTTTGCAGTGTCTGTTGTTTTGTATCGTATTGTTTGTTTTTATACCTATTTTTATGCCTGTTTTTACACCTGTTTTAATGCAGTTTTATTCATACTTTTGTAAGGTGACCTTGAGTGTCATGAAAGGCACCCTTAAATACAATGTATTATTATTATTATCTGTGAGGGCACCATTAATGCTGAAACATACGTACAGGTTTTGGAGCAACATATGCTGCCATTCATCTTTTCGGGGACGTCCCTGCTTATTTTAGAGAGACAATGAAGACACATTCTGCACATGTTACAACAGCGTGGCCACGGAAAGGAAGAGTGCAGATACTAGACTGACCCTGGTCTGCAGTTCAGGTCTGCCTCCTATTGAAAATGTGTGGAGCATTATGAAGCGTAAAATACAACAATGAAGACCCAGGACTGTTGAACAACTGAAGTCGTACATCAAGCAAGATTGGGAAAGAATTCAACATAGAAAGCTTCAACAAACAGAGTCCTCAGTTCACAAAGGCTTATTGAGTGTTGTTAAAATTAAAGCTGAAGCAACACAGATGTAAACACTCCCTGTCCCAGCTTTTTGGGAACATGTTGTAGGCATCAAATTCAAAATGCGCGAGTATATGCAAAAACAAAGTTTATCATTTTGAGCATTAAATATCTTGTCTTGGTTGTGTTTTCTACTGAATTGAGTTTGAAAAGGTTTTGCAAATCATTGTTTTCTGTTTTAATTTACATTTCACACAATGTCCCAGCTTCACTAGAGTTTTGGCTTGTAATTTTATGACTTAAAACTACACCCAGACTTTATTGATACGTTACAATAGGCATCAAAAGTGTGTCCAGTGATCAGGATTAAATGTCACGCTAAAGGCAGCATTTTAATGCTGGACTTGTTCTTCAGCTACCTCAAAGCTCCTCATTCAGTTTACCAACCATTTTACAAACTCCTTGTCAGTCTAACTTGTGGATGTGTTTTCTTCCATATTTGCGGTGTTATTTGGCAGGTATCAGTCTAGTGTTTTACACCTGGGCATCAGCATCACCTAGCAGCCTCTCCGCCACTCTCTGCCTCCACGAGACGCCACTTTCTTCAACAGGCTGAAAATGGAGTTGACTCCAGCTGAGCCTCCCCGTGCGTACACACCTCGGGCCTGCGGGGATTACATCTCCACACTCCACATGAATAATAGCAGCACTTTGTATTGAGGGAAATGTTTTCCTACCCTCCCCCCTCTTTTCCTCACCCCTCTGCGGCTCTCTGGAGACCAGCACCGCGGGGCGACATTTCTTTAAGGCAGAGACATTGACCTTTACAAATAGAGGTGGACCGCGGCCAGGACTGCTGCACGCTATCCATGTATCACCATATGGGAAACATGCACTTACGCCACGAATACCTCAGGAGCAGAGCTAAATAGGTTCAAATGCTTCCAGTGTTTTCATGGTTTTCTGTTTTGAAGCTGTTTTCTGGACAGTCGAGGGGGAAAATGGTGAAGAGAGTTTGATGGCACAGCCTTAAACTTTTCATAACATAAACAGCAGATGATGAGAAGCCCTCGAGTGCTGCCTGAATATCATAAACCACCCTCTACAGAGCGTGAAACTGAAAAGCTCTGATAAATATCTGCCTGATACTGAAGCTGCCGCTCAACAGGAGAGCAACAGTGTCAAAGTCTCTGAACCACACGACTTTATATAAAGCTCAAAATAAACTCAGATAAACAGATATATATGTTTTACCCTTGGAAGCAAGTTTAAAGTAAAGAAATGTATCTGTTACTGAAAGAATCATTCGGGTTCACACGACCCATTTATCATCCATGATCTTTTAAGGTCACAGGGGCTGGAGCCTATGCCAGCTGACATTGAGCAAGAATTGGGGTACATCCTGAACCAGTCACCAGCCAATCACGAGGCCAACAGGAACAGCCAACCACACCTAAGGGCAATTTAATACTCAACATATTTGGTCCAGACCACAAAAAATACTGGTTTGCTTTTTCAGAAAGTTCAGTTGATTTGGGGTGGTATGAAAGCCCACTTGAACTGCGGTGTGGACCAGAGAACTGAACTCTGGTCCACCTGAAAACAGGGGGTCTTGGTTTCACTTCTAAGCCAGACAGAGTTCAGTTGACAGTGGGTGTGAAAGCCATCCGAACCAAACAAGGACCAAACAAGGCAAAAAAACCAAAATGCAATGAATTGTGGTTGAATTTGACTGAATATCACAACAGATAAATTGCTATTTTAGCGTTCACTAGCAATACCAATGTTAGTGAGTGAGGCAAATGTTAGCGAGTGAGGCCAATGTTAGCTTTGCTAACACTGCCAGCCTCTTAAAAGACTAAAAAGTCTGCACAAAATATGGTTACGCATCACTACAGTCAAACTTAAGATGTGAAAGCAATCTTCAAGTTACTTAGTAACCCAAGGAGCATGTTTTTGGACTGTGGGAGAAAACTCAAAGAAAACCAATGAACAAATTCCAAATAAAAATCCAACATACAAGTGAGATTTTGGTAATAGAAAAAAAGTTGTGGACACATGTTGGACTAGTGTAAGCTTGTTGAATAAAGAACAATGAGGCACCTTCAATGGTACAACTATGGAGCAATGCAAAGATGACGTATTTTTGTAGACCAGCGAAAAAGCCTGAGAGATTCTTCACTGTGTTTTGGATCACTGCTGATAATAAGCTCTGTAATAAAAAAAAACATGAAAGTTACAGGTTCTGTTCTTCTGATAATCTTAACAAATATACCAACTTTTCACAATGTTTTAAGCTAAACCCCAAAACTGTAACTATGGGGACAGCCCCTGATGTTCGTAAATTTTGTTTAATTTTTCCTTATTTTCTGAGTTCATTCCTTACATTTCCAAAAGTAGGATGACCCTGTGCAAGTCTTTGAATGGGCTCACCAAGATAACCAGGAGGCAGGTAGAGCTTTTCTTCTTTTTCTTTTCTGTTTTCACTCTGATATTTATTAATACATTAATAAGCAAACGTAATACCCAGTGCTATATCCTTACTGCCAAACTTTGCCTTTCAGTCAAATGTGGTCTACTGTCAAACAGTGCTGTCATATTATATTCATATTGTAAATACTGTTAATGTTAGTAATGTAAATTCCTTGGCCTTGTTTATAGTCTCACTTTACTTACTTCATTTAATGTTTCCTTCAAAAGGAAGTGGATATAGCTTTAAGATTCTGCATGTTTAACCTGCTTACCTATTTTTTTATTTGATTTGTCATGCTCTTATCTAGTTTAATGTCTTTATTTGATATTCCTACTACTATACTGTGTGTGAGAGCAACTGAAACAACCGAATTGCCCCTTGGGAAATATAGAATAGATTTTAAGGTTCTTTTATTAGCTTTTAAATCTCTTTATGGTCTTGGTCCAGGCTATTTATCTGATTTGCTTTTACCATTTGAGCCTGTGAGAGCCCTCAGGTCCTCAGGTGGTGGATTTTTAGTCGTGCCAAAAGTCCAAAGACTCATACTGAGGTAGCTTTTAGTTATGAGGCCCTTTTCTGTGGACCAGCCTGCCTGCAGACCTGAGGGCAGCACAGAGTGTCAGAATCTCTAAGAGCAAACTCAAGACTGGCTCTTTATCTCGCTTTTGAATCATTTTACATTAACATGTTTTATTGAATCATATATCTAAGCTTTGTTTGTTTTATTGTTCTTACCAAACAATATTTTATCATTTATCTCAATCTATTTATTTACCTATTTCAGTTCCATGATTACTTTTATTCTGTTTTATTTTTCACTTTCATCCCCAGCATTTTCTTATTGTGAACTCATGATGGAGTTTATTTATTTTATAAATATATATATATATATATATATATATTTTTTTTTTTTTTTTTTTTTTTGCTTAATTTTGGTTTGTATGTTCTAATTGTTCCCTGTTTATGTAGAACACTACATATGTTGTATGAAAAGTGCTATACAAATAAAGTTTGATTGACCTCAACAACCCTGACCCATGTTTGATCAGCACATGTTTTACTCTTAACTGAATTTTATGAGGACAGTTGTTAAAACTTTCTGAGTGGATGCATCCTTAAGGGGATCTGACGCCTGATTGAGGACAGAGGGGATAATGTAGGTAGCTGGTGCTCCCACAGGGTGTACTTTGGATTTCAGCTGAACCACCTGGACTCTCAGTGCTTCAGCAGAGAGACAGACTCTCAAATGTACATAAATTCTGAGGACTTGGCCACCTGCTGTGTGTCTGTTTATGTGTGAGAGTTACGAGATATGCAGAGCTCCTCAAACCACTCCCAGTGGGTCTCCTATCACAGCACATTACACTCTCTCCTCCTCTCAGCTCCTCCTAAATCCATCTCTGTTAGACTCCCTCAAACACACAAACGCAGATGCACAATCCTCAACAGTGTGGAGCTCACACACTCGCTGTGGCGATGGCGAGGAGCTGGAGAAAGAGACGGAGAGCGGTGGGAGGTTTGGATACCGTCCCAGTGTCTGCTGGGGAGGAGGCCAGCGGTGGAGTGATGCTGAGAGCCGACCCACTCCACCTCCCACATGATATCCTATTAATGTTGAACACTCAGAACAGGGAAGTACTGTGGTTTGGACTTAAAGCTGCGAGTGGCTTCCTCTGGGTTTTGTCCTGAATACAGACTCACATTGGAAAAGCACAGAAAAATTATCTCTGGCAGGCAACAATAGGATGCACAATTATCACTATCCTTATATTATCAAGGGAGAAACAAACACATTTTAAAGTGGTTTGCATTGTTCTAAAGATATATACACAAATTAGATGGAGTTACACCGAAATCTGGTCATAGGGTCAAACCAGCACTGCAATACAATTATTGTGGAAATATTAGCACACAAAAAAGAATCCATTGCTAAAGAGTTGGCTTTTTCTTTGTTAATCTTGAAGTTATTGTTATTGTTGGGTTGTTGTTTTTTTTCTTTTTTATGCCTATTGCATATTTTGTATATGTCTCAGATATACCTAAGTCAATTTTGCACTATTTTCTACCTATTTTCATATTTTATTCCTCCTGACCATCTATTTTCTTACCAATTATACTGTTGATTGTTTTTGCACCATTTTAATAATATTTAATATTACCATGTTTTACTTGCCCCTCCTGGGTGATAAAGCCCTTTATACCAGTCAAAACTCTGTTGCATCAGGACTTCTCTCCCTCCCGTTTACAGTGACAGTAGCTGCCCTAAACAGCTCTCCCCACCCCCATGAACAGACCCACCAATGTGATGTCCCACCATCAACAAATTAACCTCAATGGCTCAAGCTGGCAAGTCTCATAAACTAAATCCCACATAGTTTCGGGCTTGGAAACCACAAAGTGCTATATGCTAACTCACTTCCACTCAATAAGCTGACTGTGTTACGGATTATAATGTTCACAATGCTGAAGAACGACAGTAGAATCTAAAAATGAAAAGGAAATGTATCATCAGATGTCTTGTTTTTAAAGCATTGAATGAGATCTCTTAAGGTTTTGATTTTTGGTAGCATTAAATGATTGTGATGTGTTCGTTTTTATAGAAATTCACACAGTAACTTAATGAGTTACCTTTAAAAGTGATGTTTGACACAGAAGTCTTCACAAAATGTCAACACATTTTCCTCTATTATGGTAACAGTGGCACAGTTACACAAGGAAATCTTTCTATTCATTAATTCTTAAAAGGTTTGCAGGGAAGCAAATATGATGATAACCCTCTTAAAATTAGAATATTAATTTTAAAAAGTGCCTTGATAAAACAGTTAAAGAGGAAAACTTCTAGCCAAAGAGTGGTCTATTTGTTCTTTTATGGCTGGATTTGAGAGTGTGGTCCTTTTTCAAAACTGACAAATGCTCCAAAACTTTGAAGCAAACAAACGGCAATCAAGAAACTCCTCAACAAACAGACTTCATATTTTCCAGCTGTCAAAGATGACACGCAGCTCCAAAGCTAACCACAGATGTCTCCTTCCCATCACCACATGGGAGGTTCACAATCACATCCATCACGCCCTCTGTGGGCTGCCTGAGCCTTGCGAGCCACCGTAGCTGTCATCCCAATATAATGGATTTTGATGAAATGCCTCCCACAAGATTAGGAAGAGGTAGTGGATCTGTCAAGGGTCATATACACCCAAGTCATCCATGTGAGTTATCTGCTGCCTTCTCTCCACTTTACCGCCATTAAAGCCGCTCAAATTTATGTTTTTAAATCCAGAAGACACTCGCTGAAGTAGCCAAATGACTTGTCTCTCCCAATTTGGATTTTTTTACCCTGAAGACTTGAGGTGAGTCCGCCGGAGGAGCAGGACGGGAGGGATTTAGGTGGTTTCAGGGAGACTCACCTCACTCCAGGGCACATCTCGGGGTTAACACGAGGATCCCAACTCTGACAGGGTGTCAATACAAAGCAATTTACGGGACCCCGTGAAGAATCGACCCCCCAGATAACAGGCAATTTCTCTGCTCGGCTGGTCGCCACAGCCCACGAAGACCAAATCAGAGCCTAGAGAGCTAAACAGAGAAAGAAGAGGAGAGGGAGATTGAAAGAAAAAAGTGTAGATGTGGTTAGGATCATATACTACAGTGAAGCCTCAGGTACACTCTCACATACACTCACACCTGAGCAGTGCATGCACCTGAAATCCAGACACATGAAGGATGACAGATTCGCACATTTCTGCACAGACATGAATGAAAAACATGTTTCGACGCCCACATGGAGCGCCTCCTCTAACACAGATATGGATGCAGCTCTGGAGACGGGAGGATGTGAAAGTCTTAAAGGATGTAAAAGATGAGACGAGTATGAGGAGAGAAACCTGAACAAAGAAAGAGTGAGAACGCGAAGAGAAAATATTTCTATAACAATTATTCAGTTAAAAAGAGAAGAGTGTGAAACAAAGGCGATAACTTTCTGACAGCCATATAAACACGACCTTTGATTCTAATTTAAGATTCAAGTCAGGCCTCTTATGACTTCCATACATTAAGATTACTTCATTTAGGAGTAGGGATGGGAATCAAAAACCAATTCCAGTTAAGAATTGATAGCAAATACCTCAAGGAATCAATATCATCAGTTTTCTTGCTTATCAAATCCTTCCTCTTTGTTCTGCATGCTTTACAAATGAAGGACATCACACTCTCATCAGGGGCAACCAGAATAAATGATACCAAAGGGTCAAAAAACATGGCAGAAGTGGTCAAAATGTGAGATTTAGCAAAAGTCTGCACATGGACAAAAGCTAAATTAACTGACATTTTCATCAACAAATAAAAACTAGATGAAAATGTTTGACAGAGACTTAATCCAATCAGACCTAATTTGGTCATGTTAGGAATATATCCAATCACAGCTACTTTGGTTGTGTGCAAAGGTTGGATGAGTTCAGAGGGACATCCAATCACAGCTGCCTTAGCTTGGTGGTGGTGGGATAAGTTGTGGAGCGATCCAATCAGAGCTCCTCTCTTTATGAATTGATCTATTCATGTAGAGCAGGTTCACTGTTTGTTGTCAGTTCTGGTATTGTAACTGAGATGCTCTGCCAGGTAGCCTAAATAAAGGTGACTGCATTTCACACAAAAGTTCAATTTGTTTCTGTTCATTTATACATTCAAATTTTACCAGCATTCAATAAAGGGGTAATTAGATGTTTCATTTTATCCAAGTGTAAAACATGACTTCAGAAATTCAAGGAAACATAAAAATGCCTTACCCTTTGCACTTCATATTTTAGTCAACAAGGGTTGTCAAAAGTATCAATACTTCGAAAGTATCGATACTCAAACACCGTATCCAGACGATATGGTATCGATACTACCTTGGACAAGTGTTTGCATATTTTTGCTATTGTTCTTTTTAGATTTTTGATAAAAAATCTAAAAAGAAAAATAACTGAGACAACCTTAAAATATTGTCAAATTGTGTTATATTTTGATTATTTATTTTGCATTTATGTGCACTAAGTAAAAACAATGTGAATGTCTTGTTTTTTATTTTTTATTTTTTCCATATTCTGATTATTTAACTAGCATCTGTGGTTTTGTTGAGAAAGCATGTTCCATGTTGAGATTGAAGAAGTGTTTTTGGGAATTTCATGTTGATAAAAAACATTTTTTAAGCCTCTTTAAGTATTTCTCATTTTAGCAGTATTGAAAATGGTATCAAGTATCGCAGATTTTTCTGGGTATCAGTGTCAAGTTTGAAATTTTAGTATCATCAACCTTATAGTGGACTAAATTTATAGTAGATTTCATCGACTAAAATGTGAAATTTCATCAACTAAAACTTGACTAAAATTAAAACAATTTAGATGACTAAATTATGACTAAAACCAAAATATATTTGAGGCAAAAGACTATAACTAAAACTACATTTACTCACTGATGGTTGGAATTTCTATGTCAGTTATTCACAAGTATCAGCTAACACATTCATGCCCTTTCATTCCCATTTACATGCCACTGATGCAGTAGTGGGAGCAACTCGAGGTTGGCAGCCGGAGCTGGGCTCAAACCTGCAACCTTCCGATTACCAACCAAGCGCACTATCACACTGCGCTACCGACGCTCCTTATGTCCCCTCCAGGGCACCGTAGACCTGGAGCCCAATTGACAAAACGTCTAAACAAAGTTGACCTCATGAAGATCTGCATGGCTGAAGAGACAATGTAAGATCTACGGCTAAGGGGTGGCACCCCTGTGTAGTTGCGAGGGTTAGAGATGAGGACGCATCAAAAGACTTTTTGTCATCTTTAAAGAGGATGCCTCGCCCGCAGGCACAAAGATCACACACACAAAGGTAGAGCTTTAACCGTCAAAATGCCGATGCGTACGCCTTTGATCGTACCTGTCCTCGCCGCCTGTTTACTCTGCAGCGCTCTGATCTCGGATTCTGCTCATGAACCATAAATGTATGAAACAGCAGGAGCAGCCAGGTGAATACACTGAGACTGTGTTACCATGGAAACGCAGGTAGCAACTCTCAAGGTGATGCTGCTTTTAGAATTCCACAATGCGCACACACACACAAGCTCACACATACATGAAGTGTGTTTTTTTATTTTCTTTCAAGTGAAAACATGCTACCTGGGTGACCTTTGACCTTTTCAACTGTAACCTGCAAACACAGTTTTTGGATCTCAGGAGGAAAAAGGAGCAGCCAGGTGTGTAAAAACAAGCCTAAAAAAGGTGACTTCGTGCTTGGAAAACAAACAAAAAAAAGGAAGTGAGGAGCACTGGAGCAGGAATCTGTAAAGGTAACACCAAAGTGAAGTCATATGAATGAAAATAAGGAGATAAATAAATATTTTCTGAACCCACAATCAAAATCTTACTGCATCTACATCTTTAAATCTGGAATAAATCTTGAAAAAATGGACAAATAAAATATTTAATGCCATACCAACACTAAAGACTCATATTCCTCTTCCTGTGCATGATTTCTTAAAGATGTGATGACCTGCCATCTTTACAGAGGCGAGCGTCACAGAGCGGTTTTATATCTCCACTAAATTAAGGTAATTACACAGCTATAAAAACATAGGCAGCAAAGAAAATCATAATTAAATACACAATTTACTCTGCTGTTTTCAACCCTTCATGGTGGTTTAAGAAGCTCTGATTACAGCAGCAGGCTTTCATTTCTTTTCTCAAACACGTATATCATGTTGTAGGTTCTATACTCCTGTTCATGAATATGGATGTAATTACAGACCTTTGTACTGCAGATAGAGAGGCCTGCAGTTTGAACAGCAGCATGGCCCGATTTAAAGGCATCATTAATATGGCTGCAGCATTTACGGAGGCTTTGAAAAGCTTAGCGGTTATGATTTAGGAATAATTTAAAAACAGGTTGTTTTTTGCCACCAACTTTGAAGAGCAACTTACAATCAAATATGTGGAAAACTGCCCCATCTCGCACTGTTAACATCATCTACCATCACCGTCTTCTTCCCTTATCTGAGGTCGGGTCGTGGGGGCAGCAGCCTAAGCAGAGAAGCACAGCCTCCCCTCTCCCCTGCCACTTCGTCCAGCTCTTCCCAGGGGATCCCAAGGCTGTCCCGGGCCAGCTGAGAGACATAGTCCCTCCTGCATGTCCCGGGTCTTCCCTGTGGTCTCCTACAGGTGGGACGTGCCCTGAATACCTCACCAGGGAGGCTTCCCGGATGACCGAGCATCTTGACTGGTCCCTGACAGGTCCGTGACCAGGCCTGGCCTCCCTGGCAGTCATGGATTGTAGCTTTAGGCCATATTTCGGTGAACTTGTGGTGTCCAGTTTGCTGTTGGTTGATTTGGCGGCTGATTTATGAACCAAGGAAAAGGATGTTGTCAATGGATTTTAGGCACAGCCTCAGAGGGGTAGGGGAGATTTCCAGGGGCTGGAAGTTGGCTGGAAGTTGGCAGGTAGGGAGGGGAAATTGAAGTGGCTTGGTCTGTACTCACTTTTTTCCTCAAAATTTCATCCATATCTGTTTATTAGTTTTCGCGAGAGCTGGCTTACAAACAAACAAACTGATTGGCAAAATCACAACCTACTTGGTGGAGGTATTAAATGCAATATGGCCATATTTCATATAGGCTTTGGTCTGCCTGAAAGAGCGTAGTGTATAAAAGTCCACGGAAGTTCAGGTGTGGAATGACCTTGGGTGACTTGTGCCCATCTTTGCCTTATGTAGACACAAACCTGCTAGCGATAGAACTAGAAGATAGAGTTTTTGCAGCCCATCCATATGCTCTTGGATTCAGTCCTGTCTCTAAAGCTGCTAAATTCACCTCCACTGACCCCTCCTCTGTTTGTTCTCTCCTTCCAACATCCCTCCTCGTTCCTCCTTCACCTCCTGCAGACAGTATTTGTTGCCTAATCCAGTGTTGACGTATGGCTCATTAATAAGGTGAGCTAAAGATATTGGATTAAGCACAGATTAAAGATGATTAATGCTGCATAATGAGGACTAATCTGGCACTCCACTCTTCCTCTCAGTGTTTTAATTTGTGCTTCGCTCTGCCCCTCCTCGCATGCTGAGTCATCTGCCTCCAGGCGCGGCTGCTGAAATATACATAAGATATTGGTTTACTGAAAAATGGAAGATTTGTTGTTGGAGACGAGGAGCAGGATCTGTTTAAACAAGAAGGTTTGTGCCTCTTAAATCTAGCGGGGGGTGGGGATATTAGCTCTGTCAGATGATCTATTACACACAAAGATAATCTACGCTCTGCCTCAGTGCTGGAGTCCATGAACACACACTTAGAGAGATGCACACGAGCACGATGCTGTGACACATTATAATATTAAATTGCTCAGACTCAGAGTATGCCCTTGAACAGTGTAAGGAGAGGGAGAAGGTCATAGACAATCATCTCATGGTCCTCAGAGGCCTCCCAGCATCCAGGACACCACCTTTGGGAGTCGCACTCCTTCAGCATTTCTCCTTCCTCCCTCAGTTTTTTTTTTCTTCATCATGTTTTCAGATTTCATCTTCAGTAAACCCCTGGTATATGGAGTGATGGAAGAAGTTTCCAGAATGTGGATCTGCATGCAAACTAAAGATATGTAAATGAGAATTTTCAGTATAGATATGCTTCAGCAAAATGTCAAAGTAACTGATATTAATTTGATTTTACCGCCTCTGGCATTGATACTTTTAACCGGGTGGGTAGCTGGTGGCTCATGAGTCTTTTACTAGCACCGTCCTCTCTAAATGCAGACCACAAGTCCACTTCAAATGACATTAAAAGAGCCAAAATTCTGCTTCTCATCTGCATGATAGAGCGCTTCTATACACAAGACAAACAGTCAGCAGCATCAGGACTTCTCCCTCTTCATGGCGCCAGTAGCTGCCTAAAACAGCTCTTCTGGTCCCACAAAACAGACCTCCCAGTGTGATATCCTACCATTGTTTCATCATTGGCTCAGTGCAGAGCAGAGATGTTAGAGCGAAGGCAGAGTTATTGACAACATGTCGCAGAGCTGTGTTCAGCAGACTAGAGGCAGAAGCTCTGACAGTGTTGCAGACAGAGGGAGAATTGAGCTGGATCAGGGATATTCAGTTTGTGAAAACTGAGGTTTTGTAAATTCGTGATTGTGAACATATTTTAGCATTTATCCAAATCACACATATGAACCCTGCTTTACAGTGCTAGAGTTTTGGGATCTCCCTTAGCCTGTGTGGGTTTTCTCCAGGCAATCCTGTTTTCTCCCACAGAACAAAGACAAGCTTGTTAGGTGAATTGGTGACTCTTAATTGCTATAAGGTATGAGGGTGAGAGTGTGAATGGTTGTCTATCTCTCTATGTGGCCCTGCGATTGGCTGGCGACCAGTCGAGGGCGTACCCAAACTCAAGCCCAATGTCAGCTGGGATAGTTCCCTGTGACCTCGAAAGGGGTAAGTGGTATAGATAATGCATGGATGGATGATGGATGTATGGATGTATATTACTGTGCCTTATGTGTTATTGTCTGCAACAATCTAAATCCCATCTGGAACATTTCATGACTTCCCAACAGGAAGTCTAAATCTTTTATATTTGTTCAACTGTTTGTTCAAACACTTCAGAGACACTGATCATGAGAGCTCAGGGCTCTCTGCGTCATGGATGTAAACAAGCCAGGCAGTAAAGTAAGGAGATGTTGTTGCCTCTAGATGGAACTATGAGGCTGCATGATAGCATGAAAAAACAAATGCTGTCTACCTGTATTACTTTGGAAAATCAAATGCAGAACAGGTATACCTATGGCAACAACAAAAGACAGCTAGTGCTTCAAGAGCACAAACCTCAACCAAGGCCCTAGAAAACTGCCTTATCTCACACTATTAACAAATACCTGGATCCACATCCATTTTCGAATCACCACCAAAATCGAATCACTTTTTCTTTGTGCCATGACCATGTAACAGTTGAGATTGTGCGATACTTTTAAGACAGACTGTGCAATACCACTAGAGGACGCAGTTTTCGGTCTGAGTTGTTCTCATCATGGATGCATGCTTGAAGCTGAGCTCCCGCATTGACTTACAAGTATTGTCAGGATTCGTAACAACTATTTTGTTTGTATGATAAAATAGTAGCTGTATAGCCGGGCTTTGGAAGGTTATGTCTACCCCCTAATAAAGATGAGCATTGTGGAAACCCCAGACCTGTGTGGCCATGCACTTCTGGCTAACTTCCTAGCCTCCAACGCTCTGAAAACAACACTAACCTTTAGAAATGTGGATCCAAACCATCACAACCAAATTCCATTTAAAACCTTTTGAGTTATACTGTTAACAACCCAGCAAACACATAACCTCCTTGGCGGAGGTAATTAAAATAACTTGTTCCCGAATAAAAATGCCTTTCATATTAAACTGAGGAGTGTGAACATATTCTAGTAGTCTTGTAGTAAGTCAGAGAAAAGTCAAAATATGGGATCTTCGATGGTTTAATGACAAAACCTGCCATTAAAACAGTCAAAATAGAAATATTTCCACAATAATCCTGAATTTATGAATTTTAAGTTCTTTAAAGAAAAGTATGATATTGTTTTTTCCACTCAATACCCTTTGCATGTATCAGTTTTTCAATGAATCCACCAGAATCAATGAATAAACATTAAAACCCAAGCCATAATCAGTTTAATGAAGCGGTTGTAATTAGTCTTGTATGACATTTTCAGAGACGTGAACTTCCCTCTGAGTCTCTCTCCTCATTTTTCACATTTATCTCCGTCTCACTGAAACAACATGGATGCCCTTGAGGAGACTGTCCAGGACTTACAGCAGACTTACATCAGACGGTCCAGACAGACAGCATTATGTTCATTTGTACCATTCATGGAGTCTCATCGCTCTCTGTGATGGTTTTACTCTGGCCTCTCAGGGAGGTCACGACAGACATCATCATATACAGACACTCTGACACGGCCTTCGTCCTGTCGTAGGGATGCACTCGTGACCCTTTGGATTCTTTTTCATCTGCTTTTTTTTTTTACTATCAGACATTGTACAGATGTATCAAGGAAGCCCTCCCTACACACACACATCCACAAGCCATGGCCTCGGTATATCATACAAACTTATGACTAATAAACAAAAAACTATTAGAGCTCACTGTGTAACCCTTGCATACATGTGGCAAGTAGAGTCACTGTTGACAATATGGTGGCAATCAGCACCGAATTGACAAATTACCACAGAGTAGACTTACTAACCAATCAGAGCAGACTACGTCCTACTGGGAAATCGAATCTTAAAGGGGCAGGAGCTCCTCTCATACAGAGAGAGAATACAGGCATGATTGTGAACATATTCTAGTAGTCATCAAAAATGAATGAGCTCGATAAGTCTTAAACTGAAACAGTTCGTTCTTAGCGGGGCTGAAACAGAAGGGTTTAAAGGCATGACAAAAACATAGTGATTTCTAAATGAATTTTTGGGCAAGAAACTTTAAAATATGCTCAGGAAACATCTGGGGCCAGTGAAAAATTCAGAATCAGAATCAGGAATTGTATTTAATGCCAAGTACAATTGCACAAGAAAGGAATTTGACTTGGTAAAATAGTGCAAAGACAATCAACATATAATTAGACTAAAGTCAAGTTGGGAGGAATATAATAAAGTTTAAAAATAGATCGAATATAGTGCAAAATTGACTTGAGTATATTAAAAATATGCAATAGGAACAAAAAAGAACAACACAACCCAACAATGTATACAAAAGTTGGGGTAAAGGAGCTGTACAGATAAGCGTTACACTTTTTCAGATTATAAATACGATATAAATATAGATACAGTGTGCTGTGTGTAAAATAAAAATTTGACTGGATGACAGTCTGGTTTATGGGGGCAAGGGGTAGGGCTGTTCATGATGCTATCAAAACACAAAAACAGACAAAAGAAAGCGCACCAACACACCGAGGCAGTCATCCACGGCGCTATTTTAGTTGCAGACTTGTTGAAAAACTATAAAATGTCAGCAACTGAATAAAAAAGATAAAGAGCAATGCCTCTAAATCAGCGTAATGACAACACAAAGATATGTAAAGATGCTGGACATCTTTAAGGGCAGTCCAAAAGACAGGACAGAGAAAAGATTTTCAGTTTTACAGGCATAATGGAGTTTGTTTGTGTGGAGATTTCTTTATTTGAGACTGCTTGATTTGTTGCTTGGGAACTTTTTTATAATCAAGATTAAAATAACAACTAACAAGCCCTTTTAAAAAAATAAATTGGGGATTTTTATGCCTTGTTTGAGTGATAGGACAGTGGACAGAGTGGAAAACAGACAAAATAAGGTATTGCTTGCAGGAAAGAAGCCAAAGGTCAGATATAAAGCATTCCTCCAAGTATTACTACCTTTTACTAATCCATGCAGGTGTTTTTGTTTGTTTTCTTTTTTGTAGAAAAGTTTGCTGCTGTTTCTGGAAATGATCAAACTTTCTGTGTTGACTCTAAAAAAATCAAATCACTACCTCAGTTTGAGAGTTTTCCTGAAAAGCTGCAGAGTTCAGTCCAGCATCTTCATGCCATCAAACAGCCCCTCTGCTGTTATCGAGCGAGAGCCTCCCTTGAAGCGTGTCCATGTGTATCATTATGTGGTGTTGAAGTTGGCTTGATGAATATGTTGGTTTTGAGAGACATTAAAGTGCCCCTCTGAGGATGAAGCCTGTGATTAGAAGTCAGCATGCTGTGGTCAGAGTCTTGTTAAAAAGGAGTGAAAATACAGGTTTGGCGTGATGATTTCAAATAACCGTTTTGATCAGCCGAGAGCCACTTTTCGCTTCTTTTGAGGAGCATTTTGCTGTTTGTTGGAGGCAGAGCTCCCTGCCAAAAACTCTGAAAAATAGACTTGTCTTTTCTCCTCTTAATTGCAAGCTTTAGCTGCGGCAGAGCATTAATTTGCCCTTTTCTTGTTCTACCTTTTCTGCCCTGCCGTCTTCTCCTTTCTCCTCCACCTCTTCTTCACACTCCCTGAGTCCCAATTCCCCATTTCCCTCCCAATCGCAGACTCCCCAAGGATCCGAGGTCTTCTCTAGTCTGCCTCCCCCCCATGAGACCCTCGCACACACTTCATACGTCCGCACACAATCACCAATCTCCCTGCCTCATCCCTTTATCCTCCATCACCATCCCATCCCCAGATGTGCCCCGTCCCTGGAGGAAACCCCTCCTCGCCCAAAATAATAAAATAAATCTCATTGTCGTGCTCTTCGATGCCCTCCAGCCCCCCCCCTTTTTTTTTTTCTGCAGACGAGTTGATGAATGTGGTGGAGAAGATGTGGATGAGAGGAGAGCAATTAAAATCTTCTGTGCTCTCCTTTTTTCTCCTGATCCAGGGGGAAAACCAGCAGACAGAGATTGTGTCTGGCATGGAAAAAAGAAACCAAAATCTATCTCATCTCAATCAGAGGAACCTATTTTGAAGGCTGGATGGAGACAAAAGAACCGCTGGCTTTATGGGGACCTCTCACATGCTGCATCAAGGACATTTAGGCCTGTGGAGAGCGAGGCAGCAGCGAAAGCAGAAATGGAGCACATATGGAGGGTCTGATTTTTACACCAGGGGATCACACTGATGAGAAGATCCAGAGAACAGCATCCAGCGTGTGGATTCTCATGAAAAGTATACGACTCAAAAAAGTGTTTTTCCCCTTTTATAACACCACTTGGTATTGTATTTTATATCGTTGGAAAGCCTGATTGGTTCCCTTTACAATAAGGTACAACTTATAAGGATCGTGCATCTATGGATGAGCACCAAAATACACTCTTTGGAAAGTCTACAGTTCCTCAGTGAAGCAAGGATGAGCTGGCCTTCTTGGGGTATTGTCTTCCTTTGCAGTCTGGCCTTTGACTTCATGAGTCTCACAGAATTTGGTTTGAGTTTGGAAATCATACCAGGGCTGACAACAAATAAGGCTGCCACTCTGTGTACCAGAACACCAGCTTCCAGTTGCAGGAGATTTTAGCACAGATATGTGAGGATCTAGTCATCCTTTCAAAATAAAATACTCTTTGGTTTCAGTCATTCAAAACGGAGTGAAGTTGTTTCCACAGCTCAGTCGTCGGGAACCTTTGCTTGGACATACTCTCTAAAAACACTTGGGTTATTTATTCAACCCAGTTCCTGGGCTATACACGTTGAGTTATATTTCCGGGTTATTTTTCAGAGCCATACCCATTTCTTGGGTTACAGAGATTTTTTTAACCCAATTAGTGGGTTTTTCAAATATTTATGGGTTATTTTTCTGAGAGTAACCCATTAATTGGGTCAGAAAGTTTGGTTAGATTGATTGAATACTTTATCCAGAGTTTGCACAAAAAGCACAGGGGTGGAGTTTCATAGAAAAGGATTCTATTATAAAATGATAAACCCAAGCTCTATGGTTGGTTTCCATTGGAGTCCTGTGTATTAAATTGATCTATAACAGTTATATATTTTATAACATAAGCTAATATCAAACCCTATCTAATATACAGTCCAATAATAACACCACTTTTAGGATACATTAATTAATGTCTTGTGAATCTCTCACCATATTAGAGCCAGAGCTTCAAAAGCCACCCTCCTTTATAAAACCTAAATATACTCCTGAAAAAATTGTTGTAAAGGTGACTAAACAGGTTTCCAATGATATAAAATATGATACCAATTGGTAAAATTAAAGGGAAGAAATAATCTACCAAACTAAAGTTTCCAAAATACACCTTGTAAGGATTGTGCATTCGTGTAATAAGCAACACCACTAAACATGTGGGTAAAGCCTCCAAAACTGGGCCAAAAACCCTGCAAGTGAAAGCTGGTGTTCCTGTACACCCTGGTACTATTTCCAAACTTAAGACCAAGTTCAGTTAGAACTGGTGAAGTCATGACAGACTGTGAAGTGGGAGTCCCAGAAGACAACACCCCAGAAAGACTGGTTCTTCACCCTTTCTTCAACATAGGCTTTGTTCAAGAGGATTTTGGCACATTTTTGGGGGGCTGCCCACACATTTAGCTGTGTTGCTTATTTCAGGAATGCGTGATCCTTACATGTTGTATTTCTTTGTGAAGATGACTCATCAGGCTTTCCAACAATTTAAAATACAACACTAAGTGGTATTGTTAAAGGGGAGAAATTATAAGAGCTGGGTATCGATTCAGATTTCCCAAATCGATTCATGATTCATGTTTTGATTTTTTAGTTTCAGATTAGATATTTCAGGCAGAGTACCAGTTTTACTTGAATATAGAAGAGATTCTCAGAGAACAACGCTCCTCGCCAAGTGACGAGATCTGACGAGCTCTCTGGTCGTCTGGTCACGCGAGAAGTGACATGACATTATGGGAAATGGATGGCTGGTCACGCGAGACTACTAGACATTGAACTGCAGGCTGCATTACACACTGAGAAAAGACGTATTAAAAGATCGATTTAAGGATTTTATGAATCGATATTGGGCCATTCAATGGAAAATCGATTCAAATTGATTAATTGAACCCAGTTCTAGAAATTATCTGTAGTCTCATTTTGAGTAACATATTTAGATCTTTAAAAAGTCAGACTGATGTTTGGAACTCACCTCAGCTGTGGGCAAAAAACTGCCAAAACCCACATGGACTTCTTGTGTTTATTTGATGAATTTATTATCCAATGATCAATTTTTGCTCATGGAGAGCAGGCTCTCGCTCTGCTTTGTTAGGTTCATGCATGGGGCTACTCAACAAAGGGTATGAATTGATGCTTGTTTTCACACAAAAACCTGTCGTTCACCCCGGCTGAGAGGCAAAGTGTTGCTCCAGCCACTATTTATGAGAGAAGCCATCTTTAAACAGGAGCGACCACCTGGAGGCTTAAGCCTCCACAGGTAAACAGCTGCTGTGGGAGCAGAGTAGTGGGTCAAGAAGAGGGGCTGAGTGGGCTGTGCACCGGCACCAGACTGCACATAAACCCAATGGTGGATTATTTTGAAAGGATGACTAAGGGGATGCCACTGGATGGGTTTGTGAGTAATTTTTGAAAC
Source organism: Cetoscarus ocellatus (assembly GCA_037902135.1). Taxonomy (NCBI): domain Eukaryota; kingdom Metazoa; phylum Chordata; class Actinopteri; order Labriformes; family Labridae; genus Cetoscarus; species Cetoscarus ocellatus. Next base: position 348,462 of record JBAMNC010001315.1, read on the forward strand.
CAGATCCCAGTGTGAATAAATATCAAAATGTTGGCCTTGCATTTCCATATTAATGACAACTACGCATAGTTTCAGAGACGATGAAATCATAGCCACACCTCTCCCTTAATCTGCAGGTGCTAACCCCGACAACAGCATAAACAATGTGAGAATACAGTGTTGCATTCGTGCTTCAGAAGCTCCTGAGCTTGTTTTGGCTTTTAAAGCAAAATCTTCTGCTCCTTTACGACCACTGTGAGCAACTAGAGGACATGGAGAACAGTATATGCCAAGTTTGTTGACATTTCTTATGATACATGTGCATGCTTCATGTCTTCTTCTCTGGTTTTGGTGTATGTCTGCAACAGCGCCTGGCATATAAACTACAGCGTGTTCAGGGTTTTTGTGTGGAGGTACAGTTCTTGAAATGATAGCTTGTTTATAAAATAGATCGTTTTCTTCTGCGTGTGATCAGGGACTAAATCATCACACATCAGTCTCTGTAACACGACTGTGCAGACTTTACACTCAGGCTCTCTGTCTCTGTCACTGCTGCGATGAATGAAAATGTATAACCTGAGCTAAACTCAGAATTAAACCCTGTGCTCTGAACATACATGTAGAAATATCTGACCCTGGATGGTGAGAGTAACTGAAAGACAGTTACCTTCTACTAATGTGGAAGATTTCAATTCAGAGCAAAGAACTAATAAACTACCAATTAGTGATCAATACAAAGATCAGATCGGCTCAGACTAAGTGACCAGACATCCTGAATGAGTTAAATGTCATCATGGTGTGATCAAACACAACATCAAGAAAAGAAAAAATAAGTGTTTGTCTGAAAACTTTTATAATCAGAGCTGTTTGGAGGTCAAATTTATTTCTCCAGCATTATGAAAAAGATAACAGATGTTCCTTTGGGCTAAACAACACGAGGTGATTTCTTTTATATAAATATATATATATCATAATCTGCATCAAGGATGTTTATGGATTTTCTTTTTACAGAAACAGCATAAGAGGTAATGAAGAATTTGTTTGGAATAAAAAAAAACACCTTTTTAAAAAAAAAAAAAAAATTCTTGCTGTTTTTGAAAAATGCCAGAATCAACTCAGAATAGAAAATGATTTACAAAATATAAGAAAGGGCTTAAATCACCCCTGTTTTACATTCAGCAATGCATGTTTGTTTTAGAAATAATTTTTGAGAGAACAAACTTCTTGTGCCATAATTTACATGAAAACTTAGAGCTTTTCCTGCTGAACAGTGAGTCCAGCCTAAACTTGGAGAAAGTGCAGCCCTATCTTCAAACTCTTGAATCAGAGCAATCACCAGAGACCAGTGCAATCAGCGTGCCGAACAAAATGAGCCAAAATGATTGGTGTAGATTGTCCGTGTCCTACAGAGGTGCAGTATCCCCAGAAAACAAACGGCCACTGAGAAAGGCTTGATTTCTGTCACAGCGGCAGGAACAAGTCTTTCAGTCAAAGTAATGACATGTCAGATGGTTTCTGTTCCTGTCAGAACTTTGGCCAAGTTCACACGGAAGTGTTTCTAAAAATGAAGGTATAAGACAAATATAAGTTAGGTATAAAAAATCAGCCATGCCCACATTAAAAACAAAGATTTAACTTGATACATAAAGGCAGCTGAAGGCAACATTTACATATTTTTTGGTGCAATTCCTTTTTCACTGCAAAAATTCAAATCTAAGGAAGTTTATTCATCAAATTTCAACACTCATTGTAAGCCAAAAAATCCAGCTACACATTTTATTTCAGAACTTAAAAACAAAAAATAAACCCTGAATTGCTTTTAATTAGTTAAAATGTCTGCCAATGTGGCAAGACAACTTTACTTGTATGATGTCTTGGAAGTAAGATGTGCTATCTTAAGTAGTTTCTGTGCCTGATTTTAAGACCCTCAAAGAGTAAAATTTTGCTTGTATCATTGGCAAATATTTTGATAATTAGCGCTTTATTTTTGTTTTTATTCCTTGTAATAAGATATCCATCTGGACTCGCCAAATGAATTTGAAATTTTAGTAAATATTTTGGATATTTTTGACATGAAATCAGACAAATAAACTTGTTAAGATCTGAGTTTTTGCAGTTAATTTTCAGATTTATTCTACCAACACAAAGTCTGATCGGTGTAACGGTTTAACTCTAGACCATGTTTCCTGCAGGCGTATCCTGAGAATGTTTTCTGTTTAGATATCAATCCAAGAAATGTCTGATGAGCTTGGTCTAAAACTGTTATGAAATAAATATAAAGCACTTGTGAGTACATTTTAACATTTGTTATAACTACAGCAGACACAGACACAGGCAGTCATGGGTCACCAGTTGCCCCAATCGCTCCCTAAAGAGGTCATTCTGTGCCATTTAATGTATCGAACATTCATTTTGTGGCAAAGTATTTAAATACACAAGACAGTAAGGTCTGCAGCATCAGCACCTCTCTCTCTCCTCCTGTGAACAGCACCATAAGCTGCCTTAAATAGCTGATTCCCCAGACCCCTAAATAGACCTATCACTGTGATGTCATGCCACTGTTACATCAATAGTTCAAGTCCACTGGCTCGGGTCAGAAAGTCCGATGCAGACCATAGACCAAGGATGGGCAACTGGTGGCACATGCAGCCCTCTGCCTGACATAATGTGGCCCCATCCCGAAGTCACTTCAATTGTACTAAAGACAAAAGTAAACATAACAGAAAATGTTCAAACCTGCAATAAAATAATGTAACAGGAATTCTCACACCTGAAACAAAGACCAGATCAATAAGAACATCAAGAATCAAAATTGATTTCTCGCTTTCTTTTATTTTCCTGCTTTCTTTGAATCTAATCCTTTTTAAATCATATTTTTTCCTGAAAACTCATATTAAGAATGCATTTTTATTAATTTTTATACCAAAATAGGTAGAAAGTTAGACAAAGTTACACTGAAAAACTTGTTAATAACTCTTAATTGCACATAAAAAGACTAAACTTGCTTCACTTCTGGGTTGAGATCCAATAAATATATTATATACTAAAAGAAAAATGACATACAGAAGAAATTGTTCTTATTTATTTATTGATTGATTTATTAATTTGCATACCCAGTTTTTTGTCCAATTGTATGTTTCAATTTTGGAACAGAAACTTTGTGTGATTTTGTTAATAGTCGAGCCAGCAACACTTAAAAAAGCAATGTTTTAGTAAAATCAACAACAGTGATTTTGTCCCACAGCCTGCACTCTTATACTAAGACAGATATTTAGACAGTTTTATCAAATTATTCCAAAATTTGTTTCATGTAATTTCTGTCTCATTTGCTTTTTTTCCTTTTTTGAAAGGGATAAAAATATCAAAATCAGAAACTGAGTTTTATGAAGGCATTATTTCCCCATCCTAGAACAAGGGTAAAAATATTAATTATAATTTATGTGTAAATATTAATAATAATTATTATAAATTCTATTGATTTCTGTGTTTGTACAGTTGTACTTGATGGATTAAATAATATTTACCTGATAGGATGGATTTGGACAATGTGGCTGTGGTGGACGAGGGGTATGAGAAGATATTATTTTGAAGGGGGGGATACAACAAAGTACTGTAAATAAACTGAACTTTAAATACTGTGAACATATTGCGAGCCCCACATAACGTTCGCTCAAGGTCCTGCACTTTTGTTCGACCAAGAGCTAATCTTTGAAACTTCCTACAGTGTGGGTGGGTGCAAAAACTTCCCGAAGTCTTCTGACTATCACATTGTGAAAGACGATACTCTGCTCTGTGAGATTTCTATGAAGAATAAGCATGGACCCCAGGAACCTGCTTCAAATGTTAGAAAACCTGATGAAATAAACCGTCAATGAGAGATTGCACCGAGTTACAGAAGCTACAGGAACAGTGGCCGCAGCTGCCGTGACGTCACTCCGGCTTTCACTGTACAAACCCTTAAATTGGATTCTGAATCTCTTTATTGTGAGAAAACCTTCGGAGACTCATTCAGCTCAGAAACATCCAGAAAGAGTTTCTCTCTGCTGCAGCACCATTGTTCTGTTCTGGAGGCGTAGAGGACGGCCTGTCCTACACGACCGCGCTCTTTCCCCCCTCTGTCTCCCCTTTCTCCCCCCAAAACAACGCCACCTCCCTCCCCACGGGGGCCGGGTGCCACACGGTGATGAATAGTCAGATCTGAGGCAGGAGGACGCACAATGTAGGTCGAGCTCCAGGGGTTGTCGTCTGATGGTGTGTGTTTCTGTGCATGCGGAGGTGCATGGGGGGGGGCGCTAGGTACACGCTGCGCTCCGGTGAGGGGTGGTGTTGGTGGGGGGGTATACCTGCTACAGTATGATGTATGGAGTGTCCGTACCCCCTGATACACCTGTTCTCATTGCCTATTCTTACACTAACCCCCCCTGCACCCCCATCCAGAGACAAGCTGTGGATAATCAGCTCATTTGTTATGGTGCCGTTAGATCAGCGTATGTACATATGCACGATAATGAACTGAGCCACACCAGAGAGACGACCTTGTTCTTCAAGAACACAAAGTCTCAGATGGACTTACAGACGCAGCAGACTGAACTTCAGTGACTTTGAGGTCACGGAGAGCCAAAGTGCAGCGGTGAGCAGGACGCCAGAGCTCGATGCCTCTATCTGTTCTTCCACAGGCTCGAGGAGAGCAGGTTTCGCTGGTTTATTTATCAACCTTTAGTCGTTTAACCTTGCAGTGCAGCTGGATGGGCCTGACTTACTGTTTGTAATCAGGCAGATCCATCCTGCCAAGCTCCAGTCTACAACAATTCCTCCCTATAACATCACTGCTCCGTCAGGTCCTGGAGAATAATTGTTTTTCATTGTTTTCACCTCTGAGATTTGTGAAAGTAACTCTCCAACATTTTTGTTGTTTTCGTATCTTGCCTCACTCCCGAGTCCATGACAATCAGGTAGACACTATTCTTAGACACAGCGTCTAAATAACAAGAAAGAGACAGACAAAGCTCACCCACCGCTAGTTAGCTTTAGCTCAAACACTGGGAGTCAGTGTGTAGTGCTAGCCTGCCTCTGCTTACAGTCATCAGATAAACTCTTCAGGACTTCTAAACAGTCCTGTGTGCTTGTTGTGACTCATTTTTTAAACCATGTTATGTTACGTTATCTTCTACTATATTCATATCATCTTCTCCTAAACAGAGGCTTTGTTCTATTGACTTACTTCCACGGTGGCTTTTGCTAGCGATGTGATGTTCACAAATGAGTCAAGTCTTTCAAATGGCTCTTTGAAGTGAACCGATTCACAGTTTTGATGCAAATTGCCTGCAAATCTAAGAATGGCTCGTAAACGAATATCTCAATCACAACTGTGAATCGGTTCTCGTCGTTCACTTAAAAGAGCTGTTCAAGAGACTTGTTCATGTACGTCACATCTCTGGCACAAACCAACGCAGAAGTATGTCAACAAAGCAAAGCCTCTGTTTAGGAGTAGAAGAAGATGATATGAAAATAACAGGAAAAAGTAACATAAAGGGGTAAAAAAAACAAGTCACAACAAAGCACACAGGACCGTGTTGAGTTAGTGAAGAGTTGACTCCCAGTGTTTGAGCTAAGCTAACTAGCGGTGGGCAAGCTCTGTCTGTCTCTTCCTTGTTACTGCACTCACAGTCGAAAGAATCATGTCTATCTGCTTGTCATGGACCCATGAGGCAAGACATGAAAACAACAAAAACGTTAGTGTTCCTTTAATATTTGTTAATAACAAATGTAATATCCAGTGCAATACCCAGTCAAAGGTGGTCTACTGTCACATTGTGCTGTCACATTATAATCAGATTGTAAATGCTGTTAATGTAAATAATGTAAGTTCCTTGGCCTAGTTCATAGTTGCACTTGAACTCTTTTTTCCCTCATAAGGAAGATAATATAGCTTAAATATTCTGCACGTTGCAACTTGCTTTCCTAATTTTTTTTTTTTACTTAATTTTTGTATGCTCTTAACTATTTTAATGTCTCTTATCTTTTTTAATGTCTTTATTTGATATTCCTACTGCTATACTAGGTATAAGAGCGACTGAAACAACACAGTTTTTGCTTGGGGATGAATAAGGTATTTCTGATTCTGATTCTGAATACTGTGAGGCACAAAGCCTTCAGAGCAGGAAGAGGTGGGAGCGACAAGTGGGATCAAAATTACAACACAGTACGCATTTGCCTGTTAAGAAAGACTTAGCCGTTGAGGATCTGCCAACCTGCAACGGCCGTCAGTGTGCAAAACCTGAGTGTGATGCTGCAGCAGGTGCCGCTCTACAACAGGTAGTGAAGCAGAGGAAGCTGTGTGAAATATTCTTGAGCAGCAGCTTCCAATCATCCCTCTGGAGCCCAATATTCAAATTAAAAGCACAGCTTGATCTTCAGACCTGGACATTCTCGTCGACATTCTCTTGCGGCCTGAAGTTTAATGTTGTTATTTCAGATCACAAAACTTCATATACTGCTTTCTGTTGTTTCATCTCATCTTCTAACCACAACTTTTGGTCCCAAACATTTACATCAGTTTGTCTTTCTCTTAAGGATTCAGCCCTGCGTTCCCCTCACATGTTTTCACCCTCTCCGCTCTCCATCTCTTTTTTCATACTGCGACACTGCGTTGAGACAGCAGGGATGCACCCCCCGCCACATCGCCTTTTCATCTTGTTTCTGTTTCTGCCTCTCATCTCCCTCTCTGGTGTAACGACCTCAATCTGTCTGTCTCTGTTAGCTATCGTCTGCGACAATAATTCTGTAATACGCTCAAGTGGGAAAAACCTTGAAGTGGCGTTCTTTCCTGAGCCCTCACACTCGATTCGCTCGTTTTATTGGCAGGCCTGTTTATCAGGAGCAGAATTTCCTACGCAGAATGCAAAATAAGCAAGCGGAGGAAGTGTTTAGCAGAGTACAAACACGTCCTATAGTGTGTTCTCCAGCGCTGATACACATGTAAGCAAATGTTAGAGTGTCTGCAGTAGGGCTGGGGATATATCTGTATTTCAAACATCAGTGTGATCAAAAAGAAGATGGAGCTGAGTCCTTTACAAGCAAGATGGGGCGAGGTTCAACACTTCTTGAACAACTGTGTGAGCAAATAGTCCAACAGTTTAAGAACTTTTCTCAACATACAACTGCAAGGAATTCAGAGTTTACATCTCCATCCAGACTGTTATCAGAGCAAAGGTCAAAAGACAGCATCTGTGATGGTATAGGGCATGTTAGTGCCCATGGCATGGGTAACCTGCACATCTAGGTACGCACTATTAATGCTGAAAGGTACAAACAGGTTTAGGAGCAACATACACTGCTATCCAAGCGATGCGTTTTTCAGGGACGTCCCTGCTTATTTCAGAGACAATGAAGACTCGTGTTACAACAGCGTGACTTCAGAGTGAAAGAGTGCAGGTACTAGACTGACCTGCTGCAGCCCAGACCTGTCTCCAGTGAAAATGGGTGGAGCTTTATGAAGCACAACAGAGACCCCGGACTGTTCAGCAACTGAAGTTGTACATCAAACAAGAATGTGAAAGAAAACTTCAACAATCACTCACTGAGTGTTGTTGAAAGGAAAGGTGATGACACACAAAGGTAAACATGTCCCTGTCTCAGCTCTTTTAACATGTTGCAGGCACCAAATTCAAAATGACTGAATATCTAAAAAAAAAAAAAAAAAAGAGGTTTATCAGTTTTAACATTAAATATCCTGTCTGTGTTGTGTATTCATTTAAATATAGGGCATAAAATACTTGCAAATCATTGCATTCTGTTTTCATTTACGTTTTGCACAACATCTCAGGTTCATAGGAGTTGAAGTTTGTATACCAAAGCACATTATATGTCCTTGTGTCTAGCTTTACACCAGGAAAAAGTGCAACCAACACAACAAAATACAGGCTGACATGCCACAAATAGCTGCTCACCTACATTGTCTAAAATGCAACCCCCAGTCCTATTTCAACTGATATCATACAGGTATTAACACTTGACTTTTACAAGAATCGTATCATAGTTTTTATCGCGTGGTTGGCAATGTTTTTCATAAAAAAAGACAACTATGACAAAAAAACACAAGACCAGAATCACAATAATATCACAATAATTTACTTAAAGTATTGTTTTTAGGGTAAAATCTTGAATATTTAATCCACTGACTTTATTGTGTTGCAGAAAGATATTTAACATTTACAATATTTTTGTCATTCTTTAAAGTCACAGTAATCACAGCTTTTCTCTATTTTGCCTTGCTATGATCGTGAATCCTTAATTAAAGAAAGGAGTTGTCGCATTTCTCATGTTTATTACGTCCACTAAGGAGGTTATGTTTTGCTGGCTTAAGTTAGTTAGTTTGTTAGATTGTGAACGGAATAACTCAAAAAGTTCTGAACAGAGTTTGATGACATTTTCAGGGAATGTTGGTCATGACATAAGGGGGAAGTGACTAAAGTTCAGCAGTGATCCAAATACGTATGCGGATCAAGGAATTTTTTTAAATGATTTGTTAACAGTGCGAGATAGGGCAACTTTCTACTACTTCTCAATCAGTTCTCTGTGGATTGTAATGAAATTTTCAGGGAATGTTGGTCATGGCACAATGGAGAAGTGATATGATTTTGGTGTTGATCAGAATATGGATGCAGATCAAGGAAGTTTTTAATTGGCTTATAAACAGTGCGAGATAGGGCAGTTTTCCACATTTGGGTAAATACTCATTCAGTTCTCCATGGATTTTAATGAAATTTTCCTTGAATGTTGGTCATGGCACAAGGAAGAAGTTATTTTGTTTGGTGGTGATCTAAATCCAAATGTGGATCTGGGAATTTTTGTAATGATTTGTTAACAGTGCAAAATAGGGCAGTTTTCCCCCATTAAAATAACTCACCTGACGATGTTGAAAATGCCGCAGCGGAGGATTTATTTATTTATACTTTCTTTTATGACCATTTTTTCAGCGTTTCTTGCGTTTTTTACTCTGTAAACTGTCAGCTACACTCATGGAGTCTTTAGGACTAAAAGCTTTTTTCAAGCCACCACTGAGAAGATGTCCTTCAGTCAAAAATGTTTTTAAAATGGATTCAGTCTGGAGTCCTCGCTTCCTCAAGTGTTTCAAATATTGTCTTCTGTAGCAGAACAAGCGAGTATTATAAACTTTAAACCAGGACAGGAAGAATCAAGAAGCTCAATGCCGTAATAATCTTTTTAGTTAAAGTGTTTATTTGTGAGTTCTCCTCGACTTTGTCGTCCTCTGTCCCCTCCTCCTCCTCCTCCTCGTCCTCCCTCTCTGGTGGATGCTCCTTGTTTAGACTCTGTTATTGTTTCTTTATGTAACGCCGCTGAGCCAGAGAAAGAATGGGCCCGCTCGGCGTTCGCCACAACAATGCTGTGATGGATGAGTGTGGCCGCTCTAATTATACGAGGACCAACAGGTAACGGAGCGCGGAGACAGAGTGCGGCGGCCTGCTGGGGGATGATAGTGCAGATCAGCTCGCCTCCGTTTTGTTTGGTTTTGTTCTGCTGCAAGGGCCAGCACAGGCACTGATACTGAGCTAAACGCACAGGAACACACAGGAACACTCTGAGTCACAAGAGATGCAGACACAGCATGCAGGATAGGGCTGGGAAACATGGACCTATAAATGATGTGACTTTTTTTTAACTGAATATATATCGATAAATAAAACATAGAAACTCATAAGTTGTGAATTTTCACCTGACTATTCTATAAAAGGTACCTTGACCTTTATTTTGTGGTTTACCACTGACCTTATTTTGCACAAACAACTACACTATCTACATTCACTGGCCATTTCATTAGGTACACCTTGCCAGATCCAGACTTCAGAGCTGCCTTAATTGAACAAGGTTCTGGAAACGGTCCTCAAAGATTTTGGTCCATATCTCCATGATAGCATCATGCAGTTGTTGCAGATTTGTTGGCTTCACATCCATGATGCAGATCACCCATTCCATCACATCCCAAAGTTGCTTTATTGGATTGAGATCTGGATACTGTGGAGGCCAGTGAGCTCATTGTCATATGTTAAAGAAACCAGTTTAAAAGACCTGAGATTTGTGGCATGGAGCATTATCATGCTGGAGGAAGCCATCAGACGATCAGTACACTGTGGTCATAAAGGGATGGACATGGTCAGCAGCAATCTTCAGGAAGGCTGTGGGGTTTAAACCATGCCAAGTTAGTACTAAGGGGCCCAAAGTGTAGAAGAAAATATCCCTCACAATCCCACCAGCAGAAGCAGCCTGAACTGTTGATACAAGGCAGGATGGATCCAGACCATCTGAACGTGGCAGCAGAAATCAAAACTCATCAGACCAAGCACATTCTCACAAACATCTATTGGATATTTTTCTAGGCACGTGTGAATTGTAGCTTCAATTTCCGGCTCTTAGCTGAAAGGAATGACACTTGATGTGGTCTTCTGCTGTTCAAGCCCACCTACTTCAATATTTGACATATTTTGCCTTCAGAAATGGTCTTCTGCACATGTTGGTTGTTTGAGGTGGTTGTCTGAGCTGCTCCCGCCTTTGTATCATCTCAAACCTCTCCATTCACCTTCCACTTCTGGTATCAACCATGCATCTTTACCGAGAGAAACCAAAGTAAACCAAAGATATATACATGCATTAAAATCCCAAAGGATCAGCAGTTTCTGTTATATTCAGATCAGATCATCCGGCTCTAACAATCATGCCATGTTCAGAGTCTTCCCATAAGTAGTCTGCTTCAGTTTGGCTCAAATATAGAGAAAGGTCCCCCAAGTAACTGATGTGAGCTGCCCCACCTTTTTGGCACCCTTCTGTTGTCACCACAAGGAGGTACAACTTCTAAGGATTGAGCATTCCTAGAATGAGAAACAGCTAAACGTGTGGGTAGCGCTCCAAAAATGTGCCAAAATCCTTTCTTACTGCAACCAAACAGCTCATTTGCACAGATAAAACTGTTCTTGCACTTTATGTCAGATCTTTGCAAAATGTACATGTTTACAGAAATTTACAGGAATCCGTTCCATTCTGTTCCATTCCTTTAATAATGATACTTATCTTTTTAAACATGCATGTAGTTGGAATCTATCTTATGTTGTTTGCATTTATACAGTATTTTCTTGCTGGTATTACTTAGTATTTTTACTGCTGCTATTTAAAAATCTTATTATTTTTATTCCTCTTCCCTGGCATTCGTTGTGGACAGCAGAGTAGGAATTTCATTGTGCATGAAAACATGTTTCTTAAAGTCCAAATGACAATAAACGCTTTGACTCTTGAGAAAAGCCCACAGTTCCTCAGTAAAGCATGGGTGAGGAACTGGCCTTCTTGCCCACCTTGATGGGTGATTGGTCTTTGACTTCACCAGTCTCACAGAATATGGTCCTGAGTTTGGAAACCAAATAATCTAATAATCTGGTGTACCAGAACACCAGCCTCTGGTTGCAGGGGAATTTGGCACTTTTTGGGGAGGGGGGCGCTACCTGCACGTTTACTTGAGTTGCTAATTCCATGAATGCACGATCCTTACAAGTTGTACCTGGCTGTAAAGGCTTTCCAATGATAGAAAACACAACATCAATTTGTGTTATTAAAGGGGAGATATAATTACTGAAATAACTTTGCCAGACTGATTTAAGAACATATATAAGCACCTTTGGATTCAAATGTTTCTACAGTAAATTAGTACATGGAGAATAAAAAAATAAATCAAACTTTAACCCCTCTGTCAGCCAAACAGCCACACACACATATAATAATTATATAGTCATAAGAAGCCCCGAGGAGCTCGGATTCATACATATGCACATTAACATGTCACTTTACAATCACAGAATGAATCACTGCCCACCCTCTACTGTACATTAATTAAAGAAAAAAAACATCAGAGATGTTTGTGTCCTGGGATCTACCCCACTTTACACAAGACATTAATAACATCCATTTTTTCATCCTGTCAACACAGACGCTGTAATTAAAATCAGTCTCTGTTCTCTGAATGAGGGGATGGTGGACCAAACAATGGAGATGAGAAACGGGGCGGACGAGTGGGAGGAGGAGAGGACACAAAGAGAGCGAGGACTAATAAAATGTCTCTTTTTGACTGGTCATACAAATGCTCAGTTTTGTATAATTAATGGTTTGTTTCATGAGCATCTTAATCTTTTAACAAGCAACTACCCCTTTGTACTATCAGCCATTTTATTTAAGGATGAGACGCTTTTATCCAACAGATTTTACTACAATGACAGAAACAAATTTGATTGAAACCAGTTGGGAGAATTAAAGGATTACAAGTCTGTTTATTTTTTTGTTAAAAGTTCCTTTATTCACTCCCTTTTTCCAGTTTATTTGGGAAAAAAATGTCTCAACTCTGGACTTTTACACCTCGATCATTTGGGGAAGTTGTTCCAACACATTTGTATACACATGAGGGCCCTATTTCATAGCCAGCACCAAGTGTTTTGGCATGAAGCGCAGGTGTCATCCCTAATTTACTCCTGACGGATGTGTCATTTACACTCTGTTTAATTAGCAAATCAACATGAACTCTCAGGGGTGTGTTAGTCTGAAATGAAGAGTGATCAGACACAAGGCTGACTTGAGGACCTCCTCCTACCTGGTCTGAAGTCTAAAGTTTGTGGCACACAGTGTTTTTGCTGTTTTGAGGACGTATTATAGGTCCACGAGATCCAAACAGACACTTTACTGAGCTTGTTTCACTCACACAAGATGCACACTAGCCCTCTTCTGTCATTAAATAGAATAGCATAGATTAATAATAGAATAATTTGACCCACAAGGGGAAATTTGCAGTGTTACAGCAGCAAAGGGGACAAAAGACGAGAAATATAAAACTAAATACTATCAGAACCATATTTCATTATTTATGGCAATGAGAAATTAGAATATTTTGAAAAAATAGTTTCAAAACAAATTGCATTGAATCCTAGTCTATTTCTGTTTGGTCTATATCCAGAAAAACACAGCTTCAGAACAAGTGAGAGAATATTCATAGACCTTGGTTTGCTGAATGCCAAGAAATGTGTTGCACTATTGTTGAAAAAGACTAAAAGACTAATATGACTCAGTGGTTGAGAAGGATATTAACAAGCCTGCCACTCAAAAGAATAACATAAATACCTAAACTGAAAAAACAAAAGTTTGAAAAGATATGGAAACCTTCCATTGATTATGTCCAAAACTTAAATATAATGCTTGAAGGAGATGAAGGATGACTGCAGACCATGTAGTTCCCATGCCTCTGTAGAATTTGATGTTTTGTTTCGATATGCAAAATGTATCAGTGAAAGACTGCCTACTATTTTTTAAGTAATGTAAAAGAGAAGCTATGTTGTTGTTGATGTTGTTTCTGTACCTTATCTATACTGTGGAAAAAGACTACACCATAAGAATTATTTACACATCTACAAAGTAATTGCTCATGAAATATCGGAGCATTGGTATGAAAATTCAGTTTGAAGTTCAAAATGGGATGAAGAGCTGAGAGAAAGTGTGCCACTTTTCCAGCCTTTCTCTGCACACAATAGAGAACAGAGCTGAGGATTCCCGCAGGAAAATTAAAAAATAAATGGCTAAAAGCCAACAGTTATGTACAGTAAACAGGTCGATCATTTACATATAAAAGTCTGATTCTGTTGGTTTTAACTGAGATTTAATAATTAATGAGATTTCTTTATACAAAAGTTTCTGTCTTTTGGATCACTTCAATAAAAAAAAAAAAAAAAACACTTTAATCGTCAAGAACATTTATCATTCAATGCTCTGTGTATGTTCTTTGAGTATAGTGGCACGATAAAAAGAGCAATTAAATAATCCATCTAAAATGTGTCAATTTCAGCCCCCGGGTGTGCACTAATTCAAAGTGGATGAGAGCAGACACTCATTGGTTTGATGTGTGTTATGCCCAAAACACACTTATGTATAATCGAGGCTCATAATCCACCCTCTCTGCACCTTATGCCTGACTTTGCCTCAGGACATCGGAAAAAAAAATATAGACTGACAAGCTCCAAACCAACATGTTCCACTCACTTTGGACAATGCACAAAACAGGGCACATAAAGGGGAGCATGAATGAGTCCTATGTGTCAGTGAGTTGTCATTTCAAAGCACCTTCAGTTCCCCCGTCCTAACATCTTTAGGATTTTAAGAACAGCTTTTCAAAAAAATACCTAAAATATGGTCTGTGTTGAACACATGCTAATAAGATTTGAAGGACTGATTTTGCAACTTAAAAATGCATCTGCTGTTACCCTGATGTTGAATTTTAAAGTGTTGTGATTTGAGAAGCATGACTAAAAACAAACTGCTAAAATAGGACTTGAAAATGGCCATAGACCTCATGCAATTATGTCGTAATTTTTTTAAAAATGTTAATGCATTCAGGAGAGCCAGCCTTGCAGTGCAGCTGGATCCGCCTGATTCAACGTTTGTAATCAGGCAGGTCCGTCTTGCTTTAAAGCTCCAAACAGCGATAATGACTTAACCAGTGGTTAACTGAGTCATAATAATTGTTATTTCTTCATAAAAGAAGAAAAAACTGTTTACAAAATGTCGAAACACTTTTTTGAAATGTAAATCTTACTTGATAACCTATTCCTCAGAATTTAAGCAGAAAAACCCATCCAACATGTCTAAACCAGAAAGCGCAAACCTCTGCCAAGGTATTTCCCACATTGTCGGGCAAGTTATTGTCAAAAATGTGGAGTGCAGTTGGATCAGCCTGATTTAATGTCTGCCATCACATGGATCCATCTTGCCAAGCTCCAGTCGACAAAGACTGTAAACAGCCCGACGCAGCACAGCCCAATCATCATCCTGTTGAGCAGGAAGAGGCGGGAGCTACAAGCGAGGAGACAGCAGGAACCGACTGCTTGTAGAGATTAGCATAGATGCTAACATTTCTTTACTTGATGCAAATCAAGCACTGAAAGCATTTTGCTTCACTTCCGACATGTTTTGATGGGTTTGGTCAACAAAGTGGCTCTGATTGAACAACTGTGATTGATGGAACAATCATCCAATCACCTTTTGAATATGTTTTGAAAGGTTTTGCCCATCCCCAAACACTTTCAATCGGCTGTTGCCCAGATGGACGAGGGAAATATGTTGGATGGTCCATCTGGTTTTCAGGTTAGACTTTCACAAAGATTTTGACTCATTATTCCCTTTTTTAAAAATCGAACCTGAAGACTGGAGGGCATCTTCTGTCAGCCATCAAACATCTGTTTAAGTCCAGCATCAAAAATGTGAGCTAATAAGCAGAGCAGAGGAGCACAGAGCTGATAAAAGGAGATTAAAGTGCAGAATCAATACAAAATGTCAAAATAAGAATCCTGAGCATTAAAATGTGCATCAATGATGCAGACGGGCTTTAACATCATCCAGTCTCATGACTGTTTAGGCACCCTCCAGGGCCTTAAACAAAACCAGCTGCTAAAGTTTGAATATTCAGAAAGTTTTCATTCTCCAACAGGAGAAAAGTCAGGATCGTCTTAACAAGCAACTTCACTTCAGTTAAGAAAAGTAATTATTATGGAGGAGAGAGGGAAACTTCTGCTCTGTTCTCTGCAGATATTGTTGCAGAGAAACAAAAGAGTTCAGACCTTAAACCTCTGAATGTTCCTCGGTCAGGACGTCTAGTCATTTCCATACTGAATGACAGCGTGTGCCCACTCCAGAGTGTTTAAAGTGTCAGCAGAGTAAATGTCTCACATTATAATAACTTCAAATGCTCACTAATGGACTGACTTTAAGTGGATAAGTAATGAAGTGACAGTGAATAATAAATACTATGTGAAGGCTTGAAGAGGCTGTCACTTTATTTGACTGCATTTAAATAAAGTTTTGTAAACTGAGACAGTTTAAAAGTGTTTAAGTGCTCAATATTATATACAAGCACAAAAGTGCAGTGCATCTGGATTTCAGGAGAGGTTTGGGAGCACCTTCATCAGTCCTGATGACTAGTCTACTCCGCCAGTAACGACAACTCTACTTCATTTGTAGGTGTTTATGTGCGATGTAGTTTAAGGGCCCAAGGGTGCAGACTCCACCCTCCAACCCCAGTCCAAGTCCATAGACTGAGCTTCACTGTCACTGCATTTGGATTCACCTGAGACAATGTCTGGAATCAGGCCAATCCCATGCCGACGTACGAGTTTACGAGTAAAAGAAGATAATACGATGATAGTATAAGATAATGTAACATAATGCAGTAAAAAAAAACGAATCACAACAAACACACAGGACCATGTTGCTGAAGAGTTTATCTGATGACTGTAGAGGCAGGCTAACACTACCCACTGACTCCCAGTGTTTGAGCTAAGCTAACTAGCTGTGGGCGAGCTCTTTCTTTTTACTGCACGAACAGTGCAGAAAGACATGAAAAGAAAGAAAATGCTGGGGTATCCCTTTAAGAACAGTCGAACAGGTGTCCCTCCAAAGGCAGCAGGTGACATGCCGTCACTGATCGTCCTCTGGTAAAGTCGAGTTCACCTGTCGGAAAATCAAGAGTGATAACAAAAGCATTGCAGCTCGACAGAAATGGGGACGCCCTGATTGCAGGAGTTCCTCTAGCCTTGGCCTTTCCAACAGCCACACACCATCATTTCAATCTGCCCTGCTCTGAGGAGGCTGCATACAGATCGGCCTTGGCTTGATGTGATTACGGAAGTGCCAAACACAGCAGACAAAAATTACACTGTGATAGACGATGAGCGATAAACACTTTTGTAATTGCACTGTGCCTCATGACGGGAGGGGAAAATAGGTACTCGGCGATGTCCTGGAAGTCTTACGATGAATCCAATCTCTCGTTTTATGTGCTACGAGGGAAATAAAAATTGTGTCATTACAGCTGGAAGAATGTATTTGCTTAATTTGGGATTTGACCTATGCAAGTTCTGTATTACCTGGAGCAGTGATACGGCCTCTAACAGGACACGGTGATCGTTTTTAAAGCACATTACAGTGTTTTCAGGCTCAGATGGATCTCTTTGATGCTGGGATCAGGCTGCTTCACTACATCCTTCTCTCTCTGCTGCTGAATTGAATTTCTGATGTTAGCGGGATTGTTCTTCATCTCTCTGAGTCTATTATCTTCAGTTTAACAGTGCTTCATAATGAAAGTCACATTGATTTATCCTTCTATTCAGTGTATCAGTGTTAATTGATTTTGTCGAGTCTAGTTTACCTGAAATGCTTGTGATAATTAGTTAATTACAGCTATTTAAAGAGGTGTATCTAAAGCTTTTATTGAGCATATTAATTGTGGATTTAAACGTGCCTTCAAGTGTGCACATAGTCTTACAGGAAAGCGGTTTTATAAATGTCACAATTAACTTTTTTAAAATATGGATTTAATGACAACCTGTTAACTGTAGGTTTCCCGTTATAGTTAAGCACTAATTGGTGGTCTTCCCAGTAAAAGTAGGGGCTGGGAAAGATATCCTTAATCCACTTAGACCTTAATCCAATCAGACCTAATTTGGTCATGTAGAAAGTAGGGACAACTTAGAATTATATACAATCAGCTACTTTGGTTGTGTGGAAAGGTTGGATGAGTTCAGAGGGACATCCAATCACAGCTGCCTTAGCTTGGTGGTGGTGGGATAAGTTGAGGAGCGATCCAATCAGAGCTCCTCTCTTTATGAACTGATATATTCATGTAGAGCAGGTTCACTGTTTGTTGTCAGTTCTCAGTAACTGAGATGCTCTGCCAGGTAGCCTAAATAAAGGTGACTGCATTTCACACAAAAGTTCAATTTCTGTTATTTATACATTCAAACTTTACTAGCATTCAGTAAAGGGTTATTGGACGTTTCATTTTATCCAAGTGTAAAACATGACTTAAGAAATTCAAGGAAACGTAAAACATGCCTTACACTTTACACTTCATATTTTAGTCAAATAAATTTACAGTGGATTTTGTCAACCAAAATGTTTGTTTGTCAACTAAAACTAGACTAAAACTAAAACAATTTAGATGACTAAATTATGACTAAAACTAAAAGATATTTTAAGCAAAAGACTAAAACTAACACTAAATTAAAATGTGCTGTCAAAATTACCATTAGCTTCTGTGAACCTACATAGATTCAACCTCTACAATTGCTAATATTTGGCCTCTCTTTTAGCCACATTCCACATAATTACAATTAATAATATCATAAAACAATCTTTATTTTTAATTCCTTGCTGGGGCTGTGAGTTGGCTGAAGTGTGGAGGTGGGCAAAGACAAATAGACTAAAATAAGCAACAAATTTATGGTTCTCCGAACCATAAATTTGGCCGGGTCATATTTGCCTCTATTGATTTTATTTTTGATTTTTTATTAAATTTATTGAAGGTTAGCGCCTTGAGATATGGCATTTCATTTCCAAGAGGGTCCTCCTCTCTATATAGTTGAATGTTGTATGAAAATAGTTATTATGGTGGTATAATTAATAACCATGGATAGAGAGGTAATTCTAATATTGACATTAAAAGCTATAATATTTATAAGGTGAAGAAAAGGAGAAAGAAGAAGAGAATGAATTTCAATTCTTTCCACTCCGTTGTTGAGACATGCTCCACATATGTGCGCTGAAATACACATGGACATGCACAAACAGGTCCTAAGATCATGCACTAATGAAGAGATATCAGAGTGGTGTCCTGCTACTCAGAAAGAAGTGCTACTGAACAGTTCTTGGGTTCAGTGCCTTGCTCAAGGGCTCTTCCGCAGTGCCCGGGAAGTCAGGTGGCACCTCTCCAGCTACCATACCAACTTCCAAACATTGTTTGGTCAGGACTTGAACCAGCCACCCTCCAGTCTCCAACCATTAACCAGTTGATACTTGATTATTAGACTGAAAT
Source organism: Cetoscarus ocellatus (assembly GCA_037902135.1). Classification (NCBI taxonomy): domain Eukaryota; kingdom Metazoa; phylum Chordata; class Actinopteri; order Labriformes; family Labridae; genus Cetoscarus; species Cetoscarus ocellatus. The sequence goes on from JBAMNC010001315.1 coordinate 367,348, forward strand.
AGAACCTTCAGTTGTATTTTGAACTCATCTTTACAATAAATTTGGCTTTATTTTTTGCTTTGAAGTATAACAAATAGAGATAACTACTTAAAAAATCCTAATGAAAACTTTCCAAGTAATAGCCTAATTATTTTTGATTGATAACATATAGTATGGCTGTCTTATTAAGTCCAACTTTTAACTTCTATAAATTTGGCCCTCAAGAGTTGGGAATAGCATCACTGTGGCCCTCGCAGTAATGAAAGTTGTCCATCCCTGCTCTATGCTGATACTCATTTATGAGCAAAGATTCCAGCTCTGAAGTTTTAAGGGGAGAACCATGAAAAATAAGATGGTTATTGATTATAAAATAATCTTTTTGAAGTGTGGGTCATACTGAGGGATTATAATTGTTTAAACTTAATTTTAATATAATACAGTCATTCGTAGAGGTTGGCGAATGTTATAGTATATCTTAGTTATATTTATATCACTTCATTAAAAAAAAAAAAAAAAAAGAATCACAGCTTGTCAGTGATTGCAGGTTCAGGGGACTGCATTTGCAAGTGCTGATTGGCTTGTAACAAATGCAATTGATGAAATGATCAACCAGTCATCTTCTGATTGAGTTTTAAGTACGTTACTTTGTCAAATCTTTTTCTACTGGCTGTTGTCCAGATGGACTGGTTAAATCCCACAGATAAGCTGAATAGTCTATCTGGCGTGTCAAGTTACCTTTATTCTCTTCCCTTAGAGCATGAATACGCTGCAAGAGGCAACAACAACCACTCACGTAAGCTCATAATATTATTAAACAAAACAAAACCTTTTCTGACATTTCCTGCAGAAAGTTAAGTCTCTTAAACGCAGAACTACATACACCTATGGCCAAATTAAAAGAAGAAAAAAGGATAACGATTGAAAAGTATAAATCATGGCATCAGGGACAACTTGGATTATAAAACGGGTTTTGGAGAGGGTATCATCGATAAAAACAACATCCTGCTCCCCCGCTCAAGACAAAAAACTGAGAAAAGCTGCTCAGTTTCACACTATATGTCCAAAAAATGGTGTGCATGCAGTTATTGTGGACACAAGCTTTATATGCGAGAGAAAATTATTCTTAAGTGTTTTTTTAATAACCCTCTTCTGTCTCCTTACAGACAGAGACACAGCACGCATCCAGTAACATACAGGAGCACCCAGCATACAGTGCAGTCTCCCCCCGACTGCATGTCTACTGTACTACGGCCACAGCGGCAGCAGCTTTGTTCTATAATACATGGAGTCTTTCATATCTCCCTCCACATACAGTATACATTAGAGCAGAGCAGAGCTGATGAGGGAATAGTTCGAGGATTTTTCCAAGGTTGCAGCCCCTGTTGTAGTGATCCCCACAGCAGGGGGAGTGCGGGGCTCCTCTGTTACCACAGCTGCAGTCTGTGCCGCTCTGAGGGTCTGCAGACGCTCGCAGAATAAAGAAGCAGGAAAATAAAGTTGAAAAGGGGGATGATGCTGGTGGTCAATATCAGAGGCTTAATTATAACAGATGGACAAAACATTATTGGATTGAACTTCATAAATCATGAAAGAGGAGCCTCCAATCTCATTAATTTAAAGTGATACACGTAAATATCCTTTTGAATTTGAAACACAGGCCCCGGGTATCGATTCCCTGTCACTCTGCAGCCTACAGCGAACGCCGCGCCATCATTTATAGACCAGGCGCTCCGCTTATCACGCCCTGAGGCCACTATTACATTCAAGATTAGACTATGAATGATTAAAATGAACCAAGGTTGAGTTTATTGATTGAGATCAGGAAACTCTCAACAACACTCTCTGTTTGGATTCAGCTTTGTTCTGCCCCATAGGCAAAGGTACACTCACTGAGCGCTGGAGTAGACCTGCTCAGAAAACAACCTGAATGAAAGACAGGACACATTCAGAGTGTGATGGATTATTACAGACAAAGAGAAGGAAGAGTAAGCAGCAGCAGGACTTTGTACTCTATTGTAGGGCTGGACGATGTAGACCAGAAGTGATTCTTTAGGGGTGCTGATAGCTGTGGCCCAGGGGTTCAAATCTGGTTCACTCAAATAGTTCACAGTAGATTTTGGTGAAACAAATGATGGCCATGGCACAAGGAAGAAGCCTTTATATTCTGGTGGTGATCCAAATCCAGATGCTGATCCAAAACTTCTTTTAAAGGTCCCATGTCCTGGAGTGTTTGACACTTTACATAATGGGTCTTTCTCATTACATATCTTTGTCCTTCACTCACATCATTTTCTTGAATTTTAGCTCCTTTTAGCAAGGATTTGAAAGAGAGAAGCTCGGATGAAACATGAGGACAAAAGGGGCACAAAATACCAAATGACATCAGAAACCCCACAAAGTAAAACACAGAATTTTAAAGGACTTTAAAAAAAAAAAAAGAGGCAGAGAGCATTTCACTGTGACCTGAGAGTTTAGTAAAATATGTCATGTTTTTCACTCCTCAGTTCTCTTCTAACAGCATTAAAAGATAAGAAAATTAATTTTGCAGGACATGAGACCATTAAGGGATTAGTTAATATTGTGAAAAAGAACCATTATTATGTACAGTATGTGGTTATATATACATTAAAGAAACAAAAGAAGATTGTTTAGCTGATTGATTGATAGAAGGTAATGATAGAATATTATATTTAATGCATTTTGTTTTTGTGCATAATCTGAATCCATAAACCTTTACAGTAGGTTTCTACATTTTATGCTTTTGTTTATATACTGTACTTATAAGATGCTTGGGGACCTCACTGAGTAAGGTGGAAGGCCACGTGTCCGTTGGGGCCGCCAGTTGGCCTTCCCTAATCTAAATTATGAGTGGATGTCATGCAAAGAAAAAGCTAGACATGCAAATATTTCCAATAACTCATCAAGGATAGCGATTTTTGCTGTGATTGTCAACTGAAAATTGATGTGAAAAATGGACACGTCTGCTGTCAGGTGCAGAGAGGACTTAAAATCAGGAAAGCTTTAACTAACTGAAAACATCAAACTTCTCCCCTGATGAGAACAAGAGGTTATTTGCAAGAATCTGTGACTAAACCAAGTACTATAACAACTTTATTTCCCATCAGACAGGTCAGATAGTTCATCCAGAGAAAGTTCGAGGGACGGATGTGGGAGAGGAGAGAGTCAGAGGAGGCGAGAAAAAGTTCACACATATGAAAAAAGCCAGACTCTCAGACATACACAGCCACCCAGAACACCCAGGAGCCAAACACAGGGGGATTATTGAGCTGTGAATAATAAGTTAAAGCTCCCAGCAACCTCGGATTGCACGGTGGAGGTCCAGCTGCGAGGGTCAGGTCGACAAGAGCCAGGAACTAGAGAAGAAGTTTTAACAAGCCCTGAGGCAGTTGAGGAATGCGGCTGAAAATGATCTACCACATATTTAAGCTGATATCAACATTTATTTACATTATTGAGAGCTCTCAGTTGATCTTTTAAATTAAATACCATGTGAGAACATAATCAGTCACAAATACATAGACCTTAGGGTTGTTTTTATGTGTCTCATTTTTTAAAGCAAGAGTCAATATCCAAAATAAATATGTATGTAAAGAAATTTGCATTGGATCATTAACTCTCTTCTTTGCTGTCTATCATTAATAGTGTTGGGCAAATTAATTTAAAAACTTATTAGTCATAGCTACTTTCCCAAAAAAGCAATTGAATTGCTAACGGAATTACTCCTTCATAAATGTAATTAGTTTCCAGGGAAAGTAATTGATGTGTTACTTTTTTGAAAAAGATTTTGCCGCTTGAACGACGTGGCTCCGTCTCCATGTCGTTCCTTGGCCTATCTGTGTTTATGTTCACTAGCTTTTAAAGGTTTCTCACAATGGACAAACACTCTGCTTTGGGACATAATGTTCATTTCACATGTATGTTTTGCCTTTTAATTCTTGTACTTCCATCCTGAAAACACCAGTTTTATAGGGGAGCCGAAGCCCCCCTAAAATAGGCTAAGGCCCCCTTAATAATTTGGGGTTGTTTGACTAAAAAATTATTGAAGAATTACAAAAAAGCGCCTACAAATTCGATATAAAGTGGCCAGAATATGAGTTTAAACTAAATAATCATATAACCTTACATTACTCACTTAAATACAATCATAAATCCATCAGTTTCCCTTCACTTTGTAGAGAGAGTCCCTTCAGTGCGTCGATATCCAGTCCATTCCACTTGTTCATATGGAGAACGCACACATCACTTAAAGTCCAGTCCACGTTTTCCCAGCAACCTTGCTTGCACTCTCGGTACATGCAGCGTGTGTGTATCGTCACTGAAGCACACAGAGCTGACTGCAGCAGCATTAAACCATCAATCAAGGATGGATATAAGAGAGTTTTTCAAAAAAGTAAGTATTCATCACTGCTGGTAGTAACAGTTAGCTCCAGCCCCCAGCTAACAACAGTTGGTCAATGTTTTAATTAACCAAATCCTCCCTGATTGACAAATAAAACCTAGCTGCACACAAGACATCTATGCGCACGTCTTACTTTTGTTGTTTTGTGGACAAAAGTGACATTTTAGCTCTAAGAGAAAGCTGCTACATAGCTAGCTAGTGAGTCCGAAATGCGTTGTGAAGGTCCTGGCTGTTTATAGAGTTCAGAGTGCAGTCTTTTTACCAAATTCTATCTTTGGGGTGACTACCTTCTGGAGCACCTGCTGTGTTTCTCACTTTACACATGGATGCACACTGTGAAACAGGAGCTGAGCTCATTCACATGTGATTATTATCACAATAATAATACACGAACATTCGAAGTACGAAGAACTAGTAGTCTACTAGTCTTCACTTAGACGCGTACACTTACATTTCAATACTAAAACTTGTACTTTAGTATACGTTTTACTTCTTTCTGCCAAAAAGTACTTATACTTAGTAGATCTTGGTCCAGGCACAAAATAAAGTCAAGTCATTGTGCTTACACTTAATTTAGCAGAATAAAACTGTATTTCACTCCACACATTTGCTTTGAGGTATTACCCCTGTTATAAACTTACATATTCAAGATCATAAACTCCATCATAGTGCTGGAGTTTAAAAGTTTGCAGTACATAGTATGTGTGCTCGATGTCATTATCTTTATATACCTACCAACATAAACAGAGGAGCTTTTGACTTGACTTTATTGGTCAAGTTCTAGTCCCTTTTATAAGGATTTGGCAATAGTGTTATGTACACAACATCATCTGTTTTAATCACATCAGGCCAGACAGCATTAACAATTTGTTTTTTTTAGCCTCATATATTAAAGTACTTTGTACAATGATCTGTGAATCCATTTTTGACAAAGAAGAGCTTGGAGAGACTATTATTTTTACATGCAAATGTGCACTTTATCCTTTATCATTTTTGAAAAAGAAGGGCTTAATTTTACAGAGGCTCTTTGTTTTGGAAATGCACATCTTAAATGATTTAAACAGGTATTTGTGAATGCACTGTATTGAAAGATAAATATATCAAACCTGTTCTAAAAACTCTGTCTTGTGATTTTGTAAATACATTGCAGTTTAGTGTACATACAGTATGTTAACTTCAAGAATACTTAAGTATATTTCATGTATATAAATACTATTCTACAAGTAATATGCTTAGCAAACTTGCAAGTATACTCAAAGTATAACACGTAAAAAAACAAAAAACAGTATTCTTTGGTTCATGAAGGTATACCTAAAGTATACTTTAGTAATCTAAAATGTGGACTAGAAGTATTTACCTTGTACACTTGTTGTATATAGATAAGTGTATTTACTGTATACTTGAAAGTGTACTTTAGGTAAACTTAAAATGACCTTATAAAATAAACTTAAAGTATACTTTTAGAAACTTAAATATGTTCCAATTTAGTCTGAAGAAGTATTAAATATTTTTGTTGTTCATGTTTTAAACATACACTTATTGTTAAACTTTGTTGTACTGTACTTAAAAAACAGACTGAAATAGTAATAATAAATCATTTATGAGTCTTTTTCAGCTGTTTGCGAAATTTTGTGGTCACGCGCTACGTTAGCTCACACCTTGTGCATCTCTCTGTCCTTTAAACCTAGTGACACCCCTGGTATGAACTCTGAATCGAGTTTACATTAGTAGCAGAGTGAGCATCAGATCCCTCCTGGTTTGGGGGCACAACAAGCCCAAATGAGCAACTGCACTTTTGGACCAAGTTGTGACCAAAAAAACACAACCCACAACTGACAATATTTACAAGCAACTTTAAAAAAAAAAAAAAATAGCCAAAAGTCGCTCATAATAAGCAGACCTGGCAAGTCTGGCATCTAGTTCTCTTGTGCGGCTGTTTGCAGTGCAGCTCCTGGCTGAGCGAGGCAGGTCGGATAACAGCTTCTAGACACTGGTGCATAATAACACGCCACATTTCACTGTTGGTAATGGCGTTGTAACGTTTGAAATAGTAATGAATTAGATTACTTGTTATTGGGTAAAAATAACAGCGCTAGTAACACTGTGAATTTTTAGATCATCATGTCAACCACTCCTGCGTCAATGCTTGATTGATTTAGTTGAGCTCTAAAGTGGATATTCTCAGTTGTCTTGCTAAAGCAAGCAGCCAAAGAGATTTTTAACATCTGAAGCAACCTCTGATTTTTAAGGGAAATGTGCATTTAAACTCCAGAGTGTATAAATATGAATAAAATCAACACCTCCAGTCGGTTTCTGCATCTTCTCTGTTTTAATCCAAGTCCAGCTGACCTGAAAAGAAGACTTGTTCTTGCTTCTTTAAGTGCAGAGTGCACCTAGGAGTGTGTTTGTGTGTACAGAGTCAGTACATCTGGCCCTGTGTGTGTGTGTGTGAGGAGAGAAGCTGAAAGGCGATGAGAGGACCACCGCCAGGGAGTGTCTGACTTAACAGAGATAAGAGGTAGGGTCAGGCAGAACACCGGCGCTCCGGCAGGGAGGGGAAACGGCTGCCGGGCAGTCCCTGACCCTGGATCAGAGCCGGCGAGCCGGGAAGAAATGAGACGTGACTAATGGAGGCACTGCAGGCCGACCCCAGATCAGTCGGGAGCAGAGAGAGGAGAGCAGAGAGTGTGGGGGGGGGACGTGTGCTGAATGAGGTGAGGCAGATTGAGTGGGGGGGTGGTGCGTGTTTTTGCAAGAGGGAAAAGTTTAACGTGACAATTTAGGATGCTCCAAAGAGCTGTTTGTTGTTTCAGTGACAAATGCATTCTTCATCTACTGAAACAGAAGAACAGAGAACTGCAGCCTCAGAGCAGGTTCAAGTGGGAGTTAACACGCCAGGAAGTTAAAACCCGAGCTGCCATTTTATTAGGTACACATTGCAAGTAAAACAGCCTGCATTTAAAGGCCGACACGGTGACGTTGGAAGAAGGACTGGCACCAGAGACAGCAAACAAACTCAGTGTTTAGGGATCTGTTCTTTTATTTCTCTGGTCAATCTGTTTTAATATTTGACTCGAGCCTTGACAAATTGTCTTCTACATACTGTGGTTGCAACGAGTGGTTATTTAAGTTCCTGTTGCCTTTCTACCATCTCAAAAGCTCTCTGATCGTTCAGCTATGACCCCTGGCATCAACAAGGCATTGGATATTTTCCCCTCTCCAGACCATTCTCTGTAAACCAGAGTCTTCTTCATTCAGATGCTCAGTTTGAACTTCAGCAGGTGGTTTTGATCATGTCTACATGCCTACATGCATTGAGTTGTTGCCAAGTGACTGGCTGATATGATATAAGATATAATACAGCTATCAGTGGCTCAGTCTGGAAGTTCATTTCACCATCAATTGATGAATTGGTGAATGGATACGACAGAGTGATCACTTAATAAGGAGCTTTAACCATCAGTGTGAGTGTAAAGGTGAAGGTTATGAGTGTTTAGGTGCGACCTGTAGTGTGAAAGCACCTCAGATGTTATGAAGGACTAGAGAAGAACCATGTATGTCCGTAAAGGTCACTCAAAGATAAAACTGCTTCTGAAGCTGTTAGCATCTATGCTAATCCCTGTTTGAGCATTCACTTCCTGCTGTCATCTCACTCATAGCTCCACTTCTTCCTGCTCTAAAGGGCTCTAATTGGGCCGTCCCACTCACAATCATTGTAGATTGGAGCTTGACAAGATTGATCTGCCTTATTACAGACATTGAATCAGGCGGATCCAGCTGCTGCCCAAGGTTAAAAATTTACATATTAGAGCTTTTGCAAGCAGACATTTGTATGCACTAACAGAGTCCAGACAATCAAAGATATCTCTCACCAAATTCACTGATGAATACAGGATGTACCCAGATATCGTGTAACATCTTTAATGTGAGTTTGGTTCAGTTTATTAGCAAAATAAAGTTCCTCAGAATTGATTTTATCTCATTTCCTCCTCAGGGAGCATCTGCAAACCTCAGCATTACAGTCTAAAGACTTGGGAGTTTTCTGGATATCACTGAGTTTCAGACTTTTCATTGGCGATAATAAAAAGCTATAATAACATCAGAAGCATTAACCTTGATATCCCCTCGGATACTCCCAGCTCGGTTACAGATTGAGGCGAGCTGGTGCTCGCTCTGCAGCACGTCTCAAGTTCAGTTTGATGGTGTGTGGGACACATCTCGCTCCGAGGCATTTCATCTTGTTCTGTGGTTTGTAAGCACTGATGTCTCTCATACTGCCAATTTCTCAACCGTAATAGCACTGCAATACTTACAGATGCTGTAAGATACAGAGAGCATGTCTTTATCCATGACCAGGAGCACTGAAGTTTGGAGTTTTTTATAACACTGGAGAACAGGAGAGGGGAGGAGGATCAAGCTGACTGAATTCAGTTTGAAGAAACAGACATTTCTTCATTATATTTGCCTACTTTAATTACTATTAAAACTTGGGATATAAAAACCCAACAGAAAAAACAGGAGGCTTTTACATTTATATCAGCTGGAATAATTGGTTAAAACCTGAGTGTCTCCCAACGCCCTGTCAGTTTGGACATACATTAAAGAGCCTATAATCTGCTTTTTCAAGTTTTATATGCCTTTGGTGCATTTTAAATGTCTCTATGGTGTAGAGCAAATAACTGAATTCTGGTCTGCTTGAAAAAGGGGGTCTCAGTTTGACTCTAAGCGAATCAGAGTTTGGTTATGATGGATGTGAAAGCCATGGCAACCAAACAAGGGAAGTGAGTCTAGCAGCAGTGCACTGTGGCTTCAGTCTGACAGAATACAGCAGCAAGCATGCAAACTCATCTTTAATAGACAATATCAAGCATCGTGTGGCCAATCCTGGCATTGCTAGCACTACCAGCTTCTGGTCCTCTCAGTTATATATTTCTATATATTTTTTCTAAACATATTTTATTGAAATGATGAAGTTAAAACACAACACACAACACCCCCTCCCAATTACCTGACAGTTCAGCAAAACAGCAATAAATATCAGAAATATCTGTGACTTTAGAACACTACACACAGATACTTATATATACATAAAAGGAATAAATAAAAAGGTGAATAATATTTCAGACAAAATAACAAACAATAATGATAATAATAATAATAATAACAATAATAATAATAATAATGGATAAATAAACTAAGATTAAAATAGAATCACTTCATGATAAATAAATCATAACAAAAAATAAAGTTAAATAAAATAATAATAATAATAATAATATTAATAATAATAATTATAACATGAAAAATATACAAATGCTATAAAAAATATCAAAATACATGCATTCTTACATACACAAACACACAAACATATATTGATAAAAAATAACATAAAAATAAAATAATACAGTTAAATTCAAATTAAAAATAAAGATAGTAAAATAAAAAATAAATTAAAACAAAATAAAATAAAAATATAAAACGAAATAAAATAATAAAATTACATTAAAAATAAAAAATGATATTTGAAAAAACGTAAAATAAAAAGTAATAAAACTTAATAAAATAAAGCAAGCAATATGTTTATCATTGCCTTTTGTAATATCATAAATTAACTTTAAACCCACCCTACGTAGAAAAGTTGTATATTTATTTTACAGGTAAAAGACTTCTAAATCACTTCAAGCTAATCGTTGTGGTTGTGTCCTCCTGAGCCTTTGTGTAACAATAAGCTTCATGGTAGAAGCAACTGACGGCAGCTACATCCTCAGGTATTGGTGGATGGCTGGTTTACACGTCTGCACTGGTCAGCCTGACAAAGTGCAGTCTATCAAGCTTGGTACGTTAAAAAGCCGTATATCATACTCCACCCTCGGTGAGAATGTGATGTCTGAGTGTGTAAGTGTGACATGAGCGCTCCGTCCAGTCAGCCGACTCAGAAAGTGCCGAATAAACTAATTCACCATTTTACATGTGAAACACTGAGTCCCTCTCTCAGCCCGTGTGTTTACAGAGAGTCGGAGCAGAGGACAAACGTTTATACAGATGACTTCACCGAACCAGACAAGGTCGAGCCACGAGGGTCTTTGTATGTCGCATTGATTATCAGACGTGCAGCTCAGCAGCACAGCGGAGCAGCCTGACAGACTCCTCCACCGTTAACTACACAACAAACAGAGCGGAGGAGCAGCGCCGGGTACTTAGCAGACAGGTGTGGCTGTCAAGTCCAACAGGTAGTCTGACAGCCACAATGCGATCCAGGGAAAATATCAGGCAGGTAGACAATTCCTCCAAACAATGAAGACGGAGCAGGCTTGGAGGAGAAAAGAAGTGCTGACAGTCGAGCTGACAGGGAGGAAGAAAGACTTCAGACTGCAATAAATAAAACAGCACAGTTTGGATCTGCTCTGAGGGACTGACATGAGAAGATGGGCCAGACTTTAAAGCTGGAAATATACTTTGTATTAACTACGCGTACACGTGATGGCCGACACTTTTTCCCAGTGTCTATTCACAAGCCGTTTGTGCACATCGTCCGGAATTAATGGGATGCAGATGCGAGCCACAGTCTGCACATCACCAGCAGGACCAGTGTAGAGGCAGAGCAGAGATGACAGATCGATCACAGCGGCAGAAAAACATGTCAGAAAGTTTTTAAGACAGACTGATACAGAGGGAAATTCTGACTGGTCCATGACTGGAGCATGCTGGGACCTGCCCACCATCATGGCTGTAAGAGATCCCCTCTAATGACCAGCTAATGCTAACAGTACTCTAATAAGCAGTGTTGCCAAATTTAACTACTGAAATAAGCAACCAGGTCCATAAAAACAAGCCCAAAATAAGCAACCTTCAGCTACTTTGTTTGTTTCTAATTTGATAAATTACTTTGTTTTTTTTAAAGAGAAATCTACATGAAGTGTGTTTTGATTTTCATCTAAATTGTATTTCAATTTCACAGTGACATTTTTTCTTGTTTGGCTCTTAATTTCCTTATTCAACATCCTTTTTGTTTGGAGATTCAACATCCTTTTCTGTATACAGAAGTGAAGGGAGGTCTACTGTTATTTATAACTCTGTTATCACTGAACAGTCTGTCTAACCTTGATTTTTGTAACCAATGAGACATAGTCAGGCTTTTGTCTACTGTATGTTTTATGTTGATCCTCTACAGCTTTATTATGGTGAAAACAGTTACAGCTACATAAGAAACAAATTTAATTCTGGCTTTAAGGATTGCTTTTTGGTGGAAACATCATTTTTGCCTCTTTTTACAGTAAAATTTACATTTGTGTTTGGAGTGGGACAAAAAAGTTTAACTTCTGAATTGAGTTTATATTGGTTGTAGAGCATGCATCAGATCCCTCCTGGGTTTGGGGGCATAATAAGCCAAAATGAGCAACTGCACTTTTGGAACCAGCCCAAAAAAACACAACCCGCAACTGCCAATATTTACAAGCAACTTTTCAAAAAAAAGAAGTCGCTTACAATAAGCAGACCTGGCAACTATGCCAATAAGTCCAGTGTTAAAACCCACTGGATGTATTCTTGTGAGAGAACTGCAACTGCATGAATGGGTGAAATTATGGTGGAATTTCAGTACACCCCTAGAGAAATGGGGGACCTCCCTGTGGTTGGAAGCCAGCTGGTATTTGGCTGGTAATCAGCAGGCATTTGGCTGGAAGGGGAAAATTGAAGTGTCTGCATTTGTAAATCAAGACCACAATCATCAACATCCGAGAAATGTGTACAAGTGTTCTGGCGTGAACATGACTGTCTTCACGCTGATGACAAAAACACTCCTTTAGCAGGCAGGAAACAAGAAAATAAGTTTGGTGTATTAATTCAGCTGGTGACTGTGTACAGTGGTATCTTGAACTAGACGCCATGGTTGACTTTTTTGTGTTAGCTTGTTTCCCAGGCTGTATTTTCTCACATTTAAACTAATGAAAGATTCTTTTTATACAGTGAGTAATAAAAGTGAAACACTGAGGGGTTCACCCTCTGCCATTTTCGTTGCTTTGACCACAGCACCTATCAGCACAATCAGCCACAAGTCATCAGTTAACACGGTAACTCATTACACCAATACACCAACACAGTGAAAATATTATGGTAAAGGAGTTCAGATGATGCTGATGGTGAGGTTTGACTTCTGGTCATCAGTTGTCAATAATAATTTAATGATGACATTAATTATCTGTGTTTATTTTGTTACTTAGAACTCGGAATTGTTGCCATATGTGCAGTTTACTTCTCACACACCAGGAAGTTACATACAGTCTGAGGTCTTTTGTGCCCTCTAATGGTGTCCTCCAGTAATACACGTCACCTACAGCCAAGAATATTAACCAAAGTTGCTCATGAAGGGACAACCTGCAAGTATATCTCCATCTTGAGAACAATGTTTAAATTTTACTGCGTGAGATAAGAAAATGTAAGAAGAGTCGATGTGTTTTGTTTTGGCTCTTTTGGGGTTGGTTCAGTCCGTGCTAAACAAATTTTTTTAGATTGAACTTTAGATAAGTCTACTCATTAATGGAGAGGCCATGTTGACTTAAGGTCATGTCAGTCAAGAATTTGTGAAAGTTAAGAGTGCCAAAATCCACATTACTTCAGGTTTATCACTGATATCAAGGTGACGGAAGAGTAAATCATTCTCAGAAGTGGGACAGAAAATAGTCGCCTTGACTCTTAAGCTCACATTAATCTACTGAGAACACAGAGAGCTAAACCCACGCTCAGTTTGAAGTAATAAATCTAAAAATAAAGGTGTTTGAGTTGCTAACTGCCTGGATTTGCATATGTATAAAGCACAGAGCTTCTCCATGACATATGCAGTGCGTGTGGAGAGGCACTGACTCATTTCACTGGGCTCCACTCCGCTCTCGCCTGGAGCTAAATGTTGCACGCTGGCAGCATACAGTATACAAACAGAGCAGTGTGGGAATCAAACACATCCAGCTGTACCGTGCTGCTCGGCCGTGCTCGTCTGCTGCCAGAGGTCAGACGGACGAGGAGAGCAGCGAGTAAAGACAAAGATGAAACCACAGGGGGGGACGAGTCTTTACGCTTAATGGTTCTCTGTTGATGTAAAATACACTCCGAGTAAAATCTCCTGAAAAGCGGCCGTAGAGAGGCTGTGATTTTTCTCAGGATGCACAGAGTCATTGTATGTTGAATAAATGAAAGCATGCAGCCCATTCAGCTGCCGTGGAGTTAATAATTCAGCGTGCCGCTCCATTCATTGATGATGTTTTACACACAAAGTCCATTAAGCAGGGCTGTCTCAACAGGCGTGTAAAAGCCATCCCAATGTACACAGAGAGAACAAATGCAGAAACAGATTGTTGTTTTCTTTCTCTCCTCTCTCTGTCTTAAGCAGGCGGCAAATGCTGCAGCCTTGGCATTACCGCGTGTTCGGTTGTGAAATTTGAAAATCAATTTTATTGTAACAAAAAGGGAAAATGTGTGAACATGTAATATGGCGCAAAACAAGAGCGCACTGATAATGAATCACAGGGACGAGGCAAATAAAGAGAGAGCATTTTCATTTTCTGTCTTAATGTTTCTGTTGATCAAGATGCTGCAGACGACCTCAGAGGTCATTAAACACCCGTTTGATTATAACCAATGCTGCTACTGTCAAGACCAGTACAAACCAAGCAATGACAAGATATTACAGATATTTTGGAGGCCATTTTTGTCCACAGTGTAATTTCACACATAACCTCTACCTTAAAACATCCAGGCAAACTCTTCAACATCAACAGAGTCATTAAACACCGAATAATTACCTACATGCTTAAGTGTCCGTGCAGCTCATTTATGTAGGCAAAACAACCATGCCGCTTAAAACTAGAATTTCAGTTTACTGATCCAGCAATCATGACAGCAAAAGCCGAGTGGCAATACATTTCACCAGATTCCCCCATAATGTTGCAACTCTTAAATTTGCTCAATTGGAAATTTATCAACATCATTTCTCTCCAGATTACATTCATAGATGTTAATTTTAATATTAGATTGATCTCTCTATCCATGGTTGTATTGATTGAACATCCATAGTAACCACCTTTACAACCATATAGACATGATGTTCCTCTTGAAAATGAGATGCCATATCTCATGGGGATACCTTAAATAAATCCATATGAAGCAAATATGGTGCTATACAAATAAAGATTGATTGAATGACTCTATATTCAGCAGAGACAAATGTGATTTTAGTCTCTGCCTGTATGGAAACAGCTCTGGATGTATGGATGTGTATATACAAATATATTTATATGTATTTGTACATATGTGTATTTATAAAATGAAGAGTATGGCTTCAGCCTGCTCTGTTGTAAAGTGCCTTAAGATAACACTTGTTATGAATTGGCACTGTACAAGTAAAGATTTATTGATTGATTGATTTATGCTTTAATTTCTATATAAAAATGCAAATTCAGTAACCTAAAAAAAGCTTATCAATAGCCAATAATTATCAGTCCCGAGCTCATCAGCATTGAGCATCAAATTAAACCAAAATGCCAGAACTTTTGATCGTTAATTTAAAAAAAAAACGAAAAAAAAAACCTCTAAAAACTCTTTGGAAACACTGAATAAGCTGCTTTATCCCCCCTTTAATAATACCAACTGGTGTTGTATTTATATCCTTCTCCTGGAAGAAAGCTTACAGTTCCTCAGTGGAGCAAGGGCGAGGAATCACTCTTTGCGGCCTGTCTTTGACTTCTTGAGTCTCACTTGGTACGAAGTTTGGAAATGGCACCAGCGCAGACAGCAAACGATGCTTCGTGAAGGAACACCAGCTTCCAGTTGCAGAGGATTCTGGCACATTTTTGGGGTGCGTTACCAACACGTTTAGTTGTAATACTCATTCCATGAATGCACCATCTTTTCAAGCTGTACCTCGATGTAAAGGTGACTAATCAGGCTTTTCAACAATATAAATACAACACCAATTGGTATTATTAAAGGGGAGGAATAACTGGCCAAAATAACATTTACAAACCTTTTTTGAGGTGTCTATATGATTGTCTGGGTTTTCTTTTATGGTATGTATACTTGCTGTGTACAGTAGAGATGGCAATTAAAAAGCCTGTGCTGCAGCTACACGAGTCAATGCTAACCAAACTAGTCAAGTGACTTAAAGCTGTTGACTGGCTTCAATATCAGTATAAAAGAGGAATTGTGATAAAACTGTTATTAAGATTCTGCCATTTTAAAATTTGATATGATATTGTTCTTATATTCTTGACTCTTCGCAGCGTGTGTGGACATCTAAACTGGATAATCCAAAAGCCAGGTGAGTTTTTTAAGAGTTTCTCGTCCCATCAGCTCCTGGTCTATATTGAGTTGGTATGTAGAGGGAGTGAGCCATAAAGATTCAATGTTTGGCGAGATGTGTATTGTATACAGTGGTTCAGTGATGTGGTGAAACCCACAGAGCACCTGGAGAGATGGTTGTGGACTGAGCGGCTCTAATAAAGTGAGCTGTGGTGTATGAAAGACTCAGACTGCCTGAGTGAATGAGAGAGCAGACGGAGAGAGTTCAGAAAACCCGTCTGTGCTCTCTCTGCAGCTCGCGCTCCAGCAAACTGACACCACAACCTCCATACATTTTTCATGACCTGTGTTGGCTGACACACGCTCTCTCTCTCTCTCTCTGCTCACCTTTGCAGCAGCAGCACACAAACTGAATCGAACACGCACCATCTCACAGTCTTTCACTTTCAACTGAGCTATCTCCTGAAAGCCTCAAAAACCATCAGTCTCACCAATTCGCTCCCTAATTCAGAATGGCATTTCATTCAGAGGAGACAGCGGGGGCAGAGAGACACTGATGTGGATAAAAGAGAGTAGAAAATGAGGGTGAATGGATCTAAAAAGAAGCTCCTAAAGCATGACATTCTGCCTTTAGCTTATCGATAATAGTTGTGGCTACGCTAACATTTCAGCTGAGAGAGTAACACGGGCCATGTAATGGGATTACAGTGGTCTGAGTAATGGCTGAGCAATGTGGTGAAAAAACCATCACAATAACAATCTTTTTATTGATCAGTATCAGATGGATTTATCGCCGTAATGCAGACAGTTTTAGGCTTATATCATTGGAGGTCAAAAGAGAGAATGCAGGGTAGGTGTAGTACAAACTCCAATTCCGATAAAGTTGGGACATCATCAATAAAAAAAGAAAATAATGATTTGCAAAGCCTTTTCAATCTATATTCAACTGAATACACAGATGCACACTTTGGCATTCATCATTCCTGATGACTCGTCTGCACTACCAGCAACGTTAACCTACTTCATTCGTAGGTGTTTATGTACGATGAAGTTTAAGGACGCAAGAGTGCAAACCCTACACCTAGAGACTCCGGATGCAAGGGTCGCCAACTCCTTTCAACTGCTCTACCAACTGCCAGTGCCCCAGGAAGTCAGCCTGCATCTCCCCATTTTCCAAACCACCTTCCAAGCATGTCTCAATCAGGACTTGAACCGGCCACCCTTCAGTCCTCAGCTCAAGCCCTTACAGACTGACGTGCACTGCCACTGCACAGGCAAAGAATTTTAAATATTCATTCATCATGAATTTGATGCCTCTAACACACTCCAGGGTACAGGAGCAACAATAGACAGGGAAAGTTGAGGAATTAAACACCTGTTTGGAATACTCCACAGATGAACAGGTTAACTGCAAACAGGTGAGTGTCATGATTGGGGATAAAAGGAGCATCACTGAAAGGACTGAGCAAGGTTCACCACTTTGTGAACAACTACATGATCCTATAGTCCAACAATTTAAGAACATTTCTCTGTGTACAACTGCAAGTAATTTAGTGATTTCATCATCAACAGTTCAGATTCAGAGAATTCAGAGAAATCTCTGCACATAAGAAGCAAAGCTGAAATCCAACACTGAATGCCTGTGACCTTCGATCCCTCAGGTGACACTGCATTGAAAACAGACATCATTCTGTAAAAGATATCACCACGTGGGCTCAGGAACATTTCAGAAAACACTGTCAGTTAACACATCTCTACATCTACAGGAACAAGGTCAAACTCTACCATACAAAGACAAAGCCAAATATCAACAACACCCTGTAACACCGCCGGCTTCTCTGGGCCGAGTTCATCTGAGATGGACTGAGGCAAAGTGGAAAAGTCTGCTGTGGTCTGAGTCCACATTTCAGACTGTTTGTGGACATCATCGACCTGTTGTCCTCTGGGCTAAAGAGGAAAAGGACCATTCAGACCATTAGTTAGCATAACCAGGACCCCTGCTCTGTTTGTCATGGGTTCACATCCCACCAAAACATTATTTTACCTCACCCTGACCTGTTTTTGATCTCCTTGACACCTTAATTAGAAGCTCTTTGACGACTGTATGGATATAATTAAAAAAAAAAAGTAAAGGAAAAAAAAACTGTCCAGTCTATTTATATACAATTCATTCATATGCGTATATATACACTGTAAAAAAGAAAAAAAAAATCAAAGTAATGCAATACATTTTTTTTATTTTTGGGTCCCACTGATTATTTTGAGTTATGAGAAAAAACTTCTTAAAATAAAGACAATGTCATGCAGAATCTGAACCCTAGCCATTAAATCTTTTTTTTTTTTTTTGCTTACTGCTGCTCCAATCTTGAACTAAAAAAAAGCTCCAGTCTTTACAAAACTTTAAATCTTAAAGTTTTGCTAACTAAAGTTAAAAAATTGGACCAACTTGACGTAAAAACTTTTTTTTTTCTATTATAGTGTGTAAAATAAATGTTGCCAATAAGCTTGCCTGTATTTTAAATAAAATGTTAGATTGTCAGGAGATTTTATTAATTGATGAGGTTTAGTTTTTGTGTATATTTTGATTTATTCCAGATGTTGTGGGAATGCTTAACTTTTACCTTTCTCTCAGCATTTAACATATTTCATAGTGTTTTCTCTGTTCTTTGTGTCTTTAATTTTACAATCACATAAATTAATTAAGCTAACAGATCATCAGTTATTCTCTGCATTTACTGGTGATGAATTGATTGATTCATGTTATGGCCACAACACTTCCATGAATAATCAAGGGCAAAATCAATCCTGCCTGGCTTTGGGCTGGGATTTAGCTCTGTCTAACGATATAAATAAAGACAGTTAGCTTCAAACTGCTGTGCACATATGTGTCAAGAAAACATCTTACACGCTGCCACAATAGAGTCTAAACATTGCGTCATCCAGCCGACCTTCAAGCCTTGGTGCCGAGCTTCAACAATACATGTATAAAAAAAAACTGCCATTTTATGTGTTACAGGAGAAAAGTCAAAGATTACTCGAATCAAGTCCCACATAAAATGCATTTGTGTGACTCCATCACTGTACAGACCTCTGTGGAAGATGTGTACTCGCTTATCTCTCCACACGTCAGTAGCTGTAAATGATACCAGTTTGAGGAAGACAACAACATTCATTCCTGCGCGCAGCCCGGAGACAGAAAAGGCTGCGACAGCTAATGTACCACTTTTCAGGCTGCCTTTTTTAGCAGTGTTGATGCCCTTACTGCCGAGGTTTCATCACCCTTGCTTCAGCAGAGACTTCTAAAATACTAAAAAAGGGATGCTGCTGCCCAAGGATTCCTGTCTGGAACTAAGAGCTCACAGATGTAATTTAGTGCTAGTCCATCACAAGTCTAAAAACGTATCTGCAGAATCAGGTCTGAAAATTACCCGGCGCTGAAGGGCTAAAAAAGAGCTAAACAAGGACATGTTGTCAGGAAGTAGCTCATGACTGGATCTCAGTATCACTCACATTAACACAGACATGCCGCCCTGACACTTGCAGTGATGAATATGGAGCAGACGACGGGTTCAGAGAGAAAGGTTTGTTCCTTGTCGCTTTGGTTGCAGATTTATTGTTAAGGGCTCTACAGCAGGTTTTACCTTAAAGAAAGTATCGGCCATAATTTTTTAACACACAGAAAAACTTAGAAGAGGTTGTAGTGTGATCACAAAACACAATTCCAATGAAGTTTGGCCATTGTGTAAAACAAATAAAACAGCAAACCACAATTTGCAAATCCCTTTTGACCTATATTCAATTAAATACACTACAAAGACAAGATATTTAATGTTCAAACTGATCAGTTTTATTATCTTATTGTTAATATTCAGTCGTTTTGAATTTGATGCCTGCAACATGTTCCAAAAAAGCTGGGACTTGACTGAAGACTTTAGTGGTTCTTGCACATTCTTTCTTGATGTAGGGCTTCAGTTGCTTAACAGTCTGGGTTTTCTATTGTCATATTTTTCTTCATGCAACACAGGTTTTAGATGGGAGACAGGTCAGGCCAGTGTGCACTCTTTTACTTCAAAGCCACGCTGTTGTAACACGAGCAGAATGTGTCTCCATTGTCTCTGAAATAAGCAGGGACGTCCCTGAAATAGATGGATGGCAGTATATGTTGCTCCTGAAATGTGGACTCAGACCACAGCAGACTTTTCCAGTTTGGGTCAGTCCATCTCAGTCAAGAGAAGCCAGCGGTGGTTCTGGGTGTTGTTGATATATGACTTTGTCTGCATGGTAGTTTGACCTTGACCTTGTAGATGTAGAGATGAACTGTGTTAACCGACGATGGTTTTCTGAAGTGCTCCTGAGCCCACGTGGTGATATCCTTTACAGAATGATGCTGGTTTATGATGCAGTGCTGCCTGAAGGATCGAGGGTCACAGGCATTCAATGTTGTTTTTCAGCCTTGTTGCTTATGTGCAGGGATTTCTCAGGATTCTCTAAATTCTCTGATGATATTATGGACTGTAGATGATGAAATCACTAAGTTCCTAAATTGTATGTTGAGAAATGTTCTTAAACTTTTGGATTGTAGTTATTTGCACATTCTTCAAATCCTCCAGTCTTTTGTTACCCCTGTTCAAGTTTTTCACTAAAAATTGCAGGCATCAAATTTAAACAAGTGGATATTTGCTAAATTATGTTAACATTTATCAGTTTGAACATTAAAAATCTTGTCTTTTTAATATATTAAATTGAATATAGGTCTAAAAGGATTTGCAAATTATTGTTTTCTGTTTTTATTTATGTTTTACACAACATCCCAAATTCAGTGGAATTTCTGACTAGACTTAGACACTTGTTTAGTGTGGACCAAAAATGTGAGGTGTGAGACCGACCATGGTTTAACACATCAGCTTTTTGTAGCAGGTAAGTACACATCACTGCTGTTAGCCACAAACCTCTTATATCCACTTTATTTATTTATTTATTTATTTTAATTATTAGCGCCATTGGTCACCTTTCATGTTGCAGAGTGGGTTTTAGAAACTTTTTACCAAATAAAAGAACAAAATAATGGTTTGTAGCCAAGACAATACAATACAATATTTATTTATTAATTTGTTGAGACAGTTTTTTCATTTCCTGAAAATGTGGCAGTTTTGGAGATAAGAGGTTAGCACCTGCAAAAAAAGAAATCAGAAGGACAAAATCTATGGAAGGACCACCAGGAATACAAGGTGGTCAGCAGACTGATGCTGAAGACCAAGTGTTCATGAAAGTATTCTTAGAAAGCAACAGATGTAGTTGAAATAACTTAAATAAAACGTATTAAAAATGACAGCACTCTTTGGGGAAAAGCCATAATCAGAACTTAATTCAAGCAAAGGGCTTAAAGCCTGAAAATGCATGTGGAGGAGTACCAACCCACACATATCAGCACAAACTTCTTCAAAGACTAACCCTCAGCACTTCCCTCATGAGTTCAGTTTCTTCGGTGTGTTTCTTTAATTTTGTCGACATGGTGTCTGTCTGAGCCTGATGAGTCTGCTGCAGACGGGGTGCTGAAGTGTTTGCATTGTAATCACAGTGACATAAACAGTCTGAGTACTCTGACCTTATCTGAAGCAGCTAAATCAGCTCTGCAGGCGCTGAAAGTTTCTCTCCGCAGCCTCTGCTCTTAAAAGTGCATTACTCATGAGAAGTTTGACTGTTTTTCAGTGAAGCAGTCTTAATAATGTCGGCTGGTTTTGAGGGCCTTAACCTTAGAATCTGATTATGTTAATGACGGGGATACAAAATGCTTTGAAACGTCTTGACCTCGACTCTCAGCAGGAGGTGAAGATGATGCAAACCTTGGCTCCTGTTACAGTATCTTCCTTAAACCCATTTAAGTGAAAAAAGACGCTCATTTGACCTTATTTATCAGAGATACACAAACCTCATACCGCATGAGCTCAGTTTGAACTTCTTAGACTTTTGCTGCACGCTAAGAAATAATGATAAGACATAATAGATTTTTAAAAAATCTCTTTTCAACAGTTATCTAGAACAGTTTTTAAAGTCTTGTTTATAATTTATGTGAGCATTTGGGACTATAAAACATGACAAGGCTTTAAGAAAAACTATGAAAATGAACTCAATTCATACTTTCTGCTGCTTCTTTCTTTACAAATGTTGATTTTAAAGAAGTCAAAATATGTTTCAAAAGCTTAAGGGGGTTCAGAAGCTTCCAATGATTTATATGGATCTGGTGAATCCAGCTGCTTTGCAAGATTAATTGGGTCTAACTGACTTCCCTAATCCCCATTAACAAGATATTCAGACAGACTAAAACGTGTTTTGTGCCCTCACTGTTACAGCCTTCTACTCTTAGAGTTATGAGCTTTATCTTGTACTGTGTTGCATACATTATAAAATGAAAATATGACTTTTAATCCTCTGATTCTGTTTTTTTAGCCCTTTCTTTATCTCACTGATTAATTTGAGATTGTATTTACAGGCGGGAATGCTGTTAAAATGTAATAATGATCCCATGAAGATGATCCCTGTACTATTCTTTACTATTCTAGAACACACTGAAGCAAATAAGTCAATGAAATTTGTATGTAAACCAGAATTAAAGCTGCAAGCAGCATTGGACGGGTCCTCACTCGCAGGTCCCTCATGCCCGTTTGACCTCCATTTTGAGGGTTTTTTCCAATTTTGACCCTTTGACCCTTCGGGAGGACATTTACTTCCAGATCTTTCTTTTACATGTTTGGTATCTGTTCATGTTTTAGAGATATTACAGTTGAAGTGATGTATTTCTTGCTCCTCCTCAGTCTTTATAATGGGTGTGTATTACACACTCAGTGAGTCACATGACCAGCTGCTGCCAATCAGTGAGTGAATGACATCATCTGCTGCCTCATCCAGATTCAAACTGCAGCTAAGCAGCACAACAACCAAAACTCTCGAAACATTTCCTCACCACTGTCACAATTTTGACCAAATCTCTGTACAAGTTATATGTGTGAACTGGAAATTTTGTCAGGAATCAATTCATGTAATTTTCAACACTGTGGGAGTTTTTGTTTTTTCTGTAGAGGCTTATCTACCACAGGTTGTCCAGAGCTGTATTTTCATTCACCATTCATTTGAATGGGAGGAGCTGGGAGGGCTTCTTTGGGGTTCACCAACTTTGAGGGCTTGTCATTTGGAAACCGTTTGAGGAACAACAAAATCCTGAATAACTTTTGATCATCAATGCCTCCTCTGTCATCTGTCCTGGTTTCAAGCCAATGCCATTTATGGCCTCGGAGGAGATAATTTTTTTCTGGAGAGTAGTAATTTTACTTTGAAAGGCAAATTGCTGGTTTCCTGTTTGAGATAGGTCAGGGATGTCGGCGCGTGGTTTGTGGGTCTTGATGAGATGAACATTTTGCCGTTAGTTTGATCTGTCCATGACATTCCTTGTTGCCGTGGCAACCATTTTTGTGCTCTATTTTTGACATAGGTGGCGCTGGAGAGCACATTTTGTCATGTTTTGGCTAAATTTTTTTGTTTACCGAAATTTTGGAGCCTGTGTGACATGTGTGTCAGTTTTGGCATGGCTGTAAGCTTGTTACGGGTGTCAAATCATGGTGCGAATTGAGGATGATCCGGTGAGCTCTTATTTTGAAATCCAAATTGCCGGCTTCCTGTTTGAGATAGGTCAGGGGTGTCAGCGCGTGATTTGTTGGTCTTGATGAGACGATCGTGTTTGATCTCTCTACGACATTCCTACTGGCTGTTAGGGCCGTTTTAGTCTGGCCAGGTGGCGCTAGCGAGCTCATTTTGGCATTTTTGGGGTTAATTTTTTGATTTTATCAAATTTTCCGCCGATTCTGAGGTGCGTGCCAATTTTGGTGAGTTTTTGAGCCTGTTTAGGGGTTCAAATTAAGGTTTAATGACCGGGTGGGCGTAATAATAAGAAAGAAACGATACAAAAACAATAGGGTCCTTTCCCTTTGGGCGAGGACCCTAATTAAGGCAATATATGACCCCCTTAGAATTTAATTTGCATGGCCTCTCCTTACAAGCATTTAAAATTAATGTAAAAAAAACTGCAGCTCTGTAGAAACATGCAGCTTTATTACCAAGAAAGTGAACTCAGGATTGGATTTTTGATGATATCTGAGCTGCTGATATTTCTGAACTCATCATCTCCACATACTTATGCCCACAACAATATTTTTAGCTAAGAGCAGAAAGACTGGTTGCTTTAAATGTGAGTCTATTTGCGTAAGGAACAGATGTAAAACAAGAAAAACGACATTTATCTCTTCAAAAAAATCAAACTCTGGATCTTTAATTTTACACATGCAGTGATGATAAGATGAAGCATGAAGATACTTCTGTGTATTTTGCTGATGTTACTTGATATATGGGATATACTGGCAGATAAATCAGCTTTAAATGTTTGCAAATATGTCAATATCATACAGATAATATCGTGCATCCCTTTGGTAAACATTGGTTTCTTATGTTGTTTTATACTCAGTTTTTATCACTACACACAGATTAAATGCAGTATGTTCAGGGTAAAGATTTATCAGGATCCTTGGTGTCATACATGTCAATGCTTACCTTACAGAGGTTCGATCATAGTGAGGGGAAATAAAGCTGGCAGCTCCCAGACCATGTGGAGCCGAGCAGAAACAACCGACAGCAAAGCAAAGTGTGTGAATGTGTGTTTGGTTTACTTACACTTCAGGTGAGGACGGAGACAAGGGGTCAGGAAGAGGCCGTTTGTCCAAGAAGAGGCAGTTTGTCCAGGTTGTTTGGTGTCCAAGAGGTGTTTGAGGACCGTCTCTGTCATCAGAGGCATCAAGTGTTACCAAACACTGAGGAGGCCTCACACTGAACACTCAAGGAAGCAAAAAAAACACCTCCAGAGCAACAAAAGCAAACAGTCACCCACTCCTGTCACTCAGGAACACTCCCTTTTTCATTTTGATCCAGTCAGTAGGTATTTTTATTCTCACAAGCTCTCCCTCTGACTCTCTCTGACCTTTCCTCCATGTGTGAACCAAACTCAGGTCAAAGGTGACAGCAGTCAGCTCTGATTACAGGGCCACACCCACTGCCCACAGGAGGACGGCCCCTCTGTGCAGCAGGATGCAGTCTGCTCCCAGTCTGCTGCAATTCAGAGGGAAACAAACTATGGCAGCTGAATGCAGTTCACTTCATCCAGGTGTAGGGTATTTGATTTTATTTGTTTTAACCTTTATTTAACCAGGTTTGTCCCATTGAGATCAACAGATCTATTTTGCAAGGGAATAAGGGTATAAATACAACAGCAAGCTTTGGGATAAACTTCCCTCTCTCAGGCGAAAACAGGAAGTGCATGTTGCCATGGTTTCACAGCGGCATCTTGAGGGAGCGGCAGTTAGATTAGATCCCCCAGAAGACGTAGACGATAAAGGCGTCTTTTACTTTTGATTATGCAGCAGTGAAATGTGAGCCTCTGTTTTTTGTTGCTAACACATTCTGTAAAAATCGTTCTGGATATTGATTTTATTCATCTTCATTAAATTATATGTGATTGAGGCAATAAATCATCCTTTAATGTTAAATTTAATGTTAGGTCAATTTATTGTAATTAAGTCATCATGTCTATATATAAATATAACAGGTTGTCCTAAATAAATGCAAAAACCAAGAAATATGTTTTAATGTCAGGGCAGCAAAAAGCAACTATTTTTTGTTGTAGTTTAAGTTTGTGTAAAAATTTCACAAGGACATCAAAAACAATAAAAAGTAAGAAATAGCCTAAATATTTGAGAACTTTTCTGCAACACGATTTTAATCAGCCTCTGTCTATCTCAGTGCTGAAATTAGCCTAATTAACGTGTTTAAGTTAATTAAATAACTTTTTTGTTTTATGCTAGGATAGAACAAACTATTTTACTTATTCTTTATTGATCTTTTTTTTTTACTGAAGAGCTTTTCGTTTTTAATTCCTGCTCTAATGAACTCCTTGGTTTTTGCAACAGTCCCTGTAAATATAAAACACTTAATAAAGAAACTTAAACTGTTTTCTGGACTAATGCAGGGCAGGCCTTAATTTGATAATCAATACCATGTAGATCTAAAGTTGTAAACATCTGTATGACAGTCCTTAAATATTTGTCTTAGTTTAACAGTGTTTGTGCAGGCACTTGCGTTACACCTTACATTTGTATGTTGGTTCCTCTATGACTGAAACCAGACTCAATTTAACGCTGCACATGTTCAGCGAGTCAGCATCAGTGCAGACTCGCTTGTGAAGGGTTTGATAGCCCACTACCCCTCCACAGGAATCAGTTTGGGACGGACTTAATATGGCGGCCCCTCCGCGAGGACGCGCAAATGGAGGGGTAGTGGGTAGGAAGAGTGTGTAGTGGCCGGTTTGAAAAAGACCCTATGAGACAGCCTTAGGGTGAATCCCAATTCTACCCCTTGGCCCTTGTCTTACCCCTTACCCCTTGGTTTTGCACATTCACGTCTAGTGAAGTGGTGTCCCATTTCTCCGCAGAGAAACAAAGACAGACCGGGACCTCATTTGAAACGAAGGGGTATCAGAATTTCCCATAATACACCACGCCCGCCGACACGAGGCAGAGCGGAGACCGACGGAAGCACATAATTATAAGTACTAATTGAATCATCAAGTAAATATTAATCACGTTTTGAATTGTTGGTCGTATTTTGAAATTTCTCGTTATAATGAGCTAGCTTTCGCAGCTGTAGCTACGGCTATTGTCGCATCTTCCTACGTCACAGCCAGTGAGCGGCTCTGGGAGATGACGTAGCGGGAATCGAGTGGCATCTCGTTTCTCAGGAGTGTGTTTTCACCCCTTCCCCTTAGCCCTCTGTTTTGAGGGCTAAGGGGAAGGGGTAAGACGAAGGGGAAGGGCTAAGGGGTAGAATTAGGATTCACCCTTAGTTTCAGCTCGGATCTAAAGGCCTGATTACCTGGTGGTTTTCAAGATGATCTTACCCGATTATCCTTTGGTGTGAAGAGTGTTAAGACTCATTTTATCCTCTCAGAAGAGGATTGATCATCTTTTTATTTATTCTAACAGGAGAGAGCAGCTGCTTTTTCACCTGTCTCTGAGTTCAGAGCAAAGGGACAGCTCTGCACATGCCCAAATGTTTTATTCTGGTTATGCACTGCAAAAAACTCAGATCTAGGTGAGACTAGAATTGGGTTTAAAAAATTGATTAATCGATTTGAATCAATTTTCCATTGAATGGCCCAATACTGATTCATAAAATCCTTAAATTGATCTTTTAATATGTCTTTTCTCAGTGTGTAATGCAGCCTGCAGTTTAATGCTGAGTAGTCTCGCATGACCAGCCATTCATTTCCCATAATGCCATGTCACTTCTCGCGTGACCCGACCAGAGATCTCGCGACATATTCAAGTAAACTTGGTACTCTGGCTGAAGTATCCCTTACTGAATCCAAATCAAATTGAATCGTGAATCAAATTGAATCGGGCCTTTGTGAATCAAATCCAATTGATTTGGGAAATCTGAATCAGCAATCAGCTCTAGGTGAGAGTATTTGTCAAATTTCAAGTCAAAAACACCTCACTAGACTTATTCTAAGCCACAATTTATGTCTGGATTAGGATCTTATTTAAAGATATAAAAACTAAAAATAAAGCCTGAGTTTCTTGTAATAAGTAAAATAATCTGCCAGTGAGACAAGACAAATTAAACTTAAAGGGTGTCTTAAAATGTTTGGGTTTTTTTTATCCAGAGCAGATTTTTTAGCCTGAACTTCAGACCCTCACTGAGTCAAACTTGCTTGTTTCATTGGCAGATATCATCTTATCATTACAAGCAATTCAGTGTCTTATTTTTGCCTTTTATTTCATGTAGTAAGATATTTATCAGGCTTTGTTAAGTGAATGTGGACTAGAATAAGTGTTTTAGATATTTCTTTCTTAAAATTAGACAAACACACTTTTTAAGATCAGAGTTTTTGCAGTGTAAGTTTAATGCATGTACACACACACCCTAATCTGATTGTCTGTGTAAACAGTGAATTCAGGTTTGAATGATTTAAATCAGATTAAAGAAAATGTAAACACGTAAACATAGTTCATTTTTGGCACTCCTTGGGATTTAAATTTAAGCAAACTCAGTGCTTGAAGAAGAGAGGCTCTTAATGCTCTGCAGTGTCTACAGTGGACCATCGAGGACACCAGATAGCATGGTAACTTATCACACCAAAACACCTGTAGAAGTGTCTGCAGAGAAGCTGCCAGTGATGCTGAAAAGTAGAAAGCAGCTTTAATACGGATAAATTCTACTGCTTGATCGAGCTGGACTAAATTCTGTGAACCAAACCAGTTTTTCAATCAGTCCATGACGTTGAGCCATGTGATGATCTGCTGTCGAGACGTGAGTGACGTGCACGTGTTCTTATTTTCATGTATGTTGTGCTTGAACACAGGAAGTGTCTCTGTGGGATCTAGAACATTATCATTAAGTTGTTCTCTGTTATCAGTCTGGTTGTTCAGTAGCTGTGAGGTGATTATTATCTCTACTGCTGCTCATACTGCTACAGCAGTGTGATGAGTTAACTCGTCACCCTGTTGTTTGTGTCCTCGCTACAAACAAACCATTCCTCCAGCCGAGACCACCTCTATGAGGCAAGCTCTGTGTAATTGTTTGTACTTAATCAGCGATCAAATGCTGTGTTCATACACAACCTGTATTCCAATAAAGCTGGGACGATGTGTAAAACGTATAAAAACAGATTATTGTGATTTACAAATTATTTACCAACAAAAACATAGAAACAACTCTCCCAAAAGGTCTAGGTGTGAATTCTATCTTAGTATGACTCTGGACATTTAAAGTTGCTTGAAAGATTATTTGGCAAGTTTTACTTGTGCACATAAATACTTTTGTTATCGTCGTACAGCAGACAAAAGAAACATTTGTTTTAATAGAGATGTCAAATCTCTGTTAACATTTCTCTTGTTTCTAGCAAAAAAAAAAAAAAAAGTGTATCTTGCTGCGTTGGTCTGCTCCACAGGTCCCAACAGCTGATATGTGGATTTCACAACCCTTTGGAGAAATTGACTCATGACCTCAACCACAACTTTGACCAATTCTGGAGACTATGAGAGCCCTTGGACTCATAACTTCAAAAACTCTGAAGGCAATTTTTAGTTTCAAACTATCTACGTTTGCTGCTGGTTGACCCTGTCAGTGTTGTTTTGGATGAACTAGTGCACAGCATTCTTGTATCCTACATGCACAATCTAAAACTTTTTGTTGTGTAAACATGACTACACAGTTCATTTTGATGTAATTTATGTAAAATGTCTATATGTAAATACTCTATGCAATGCTGGTTGCCATTTTGGGTAGTGTTTATTTTATCCTATTTTGTATGTTGTTTTATCTCAGTTCTGGTGTCGTGTTAGTTATTGTTTATATTATAAAAAATACAATATTCAATAAACAAACAAACAAAAAAATGGATCATTGGAGCGCCATGTAGGTCTATTTTAGAAAATGTGACACTATAAAGAGAACTGAAAAGTGTGGAGGTACTGGTGGGATCTTAATTAAGAGCAGATAGAAATTAATAAATGAGGCTCAGTTTAACATGGTGAGCCTCTGGAAAGGCCATGAGAGCTGCTTTGTAGCAGATTTGACAACAAATGTCAAAGTACATCATAATTAATTCAAGATTAAATCTTAATTCTTCTGTCATTCTTGATCAAATTTCAGTCAGATAAATTATAAAACCCCTTCTGCTCCAACTGTCCAAGGCTAAGTTTTCAGCTTTTCAGCTCCACCTTCTTAAATTCTTTGTAAACCTTTTAGACCAAAGTGCTAAGACGGTTTTCTGAGGCTGGGTTTAGCTCTGCTTAGTACCAGATGACTCCTGGAGCCCCATGCTGCTCCTAATACCACAGCGCTGCCTGCAGCCGAGCCAGAAGTGATACAAAAAGAGAGAAAGCAGGAGCAGCGGGGAGAGGGGGGACGGAGAGAGGCGAGGGGGAGATGAGAGGTCTGCGGAGATAAAAGGATGACAGGGAAGTGGGAAAATGACAGAGGAGGCTGGAGGGGGGGTGAGGGAGAGAGCGTGGGGGTGGAGGGGTTTGGGGGTCTAAGATGACTAGTTTGTCTAGCATGGTTTGTTCTCCTCTGTCAGCTCTCCCGCGCATCCGTCCGTCCTGCTGAGATGGAGAGAGATGAAAGTGCGAGGATGGCTCTGCGGCCGAGGGGAGAGGAAAGGTGAAGTGGGCTCCTGCAGGGACGGTGAGAGGCAGAGCAGGCGGGGGGGCGGGAGTTGGTGAAAATAGCCCGAGCCGAACTACAAGCTGAATTCTTGATGCCACATTTGCTTTCCGTTGGCCCCGCTCGTCCGTCATTCTCCGCTTGCCAGAGAAGCACTTACAATCAGACCTCTGGTTTTATAGGGACTCCCTTATGGGTACTATTCTGGAATTCATTGATCCAGCCCACTGCAATGAAAGTCCATTTTAGCAGCGCTCCAACTCTGAAAATATATCTGTGTTTCCGTCTTTCCACGCAGTAGCACTGAGAGCGGCTGCTGAACGCTTTGGTAAAGCTGCTTCTGAATGTTTTACACTATGAGAGATGTACAGAAAGCAGGATTTGGATTAAGGCTTCAGTGGAAATATCTAAAAAAACACACTCTAAACAAGGATCTGGTTCTTTCTTTTCAAAACCAGAGCATCAATACATTTTAAGTGATTTAATACTGCTGTTATGTCTTGTGGGTCCTGTGATGGTACATCATGTCTCATATTAAGTTTTTCGGTCAAATCATTGGGGATGGGAATTGATAATATCTTATCGATACCGGTGCTATTAAAGGATCCTGCTAATCGATCCAATTCTTTAACAATTCCCTTATTGATTCCTGCAGATTTTCTGTGTGAGCAAATGTTGGCCTGTAGATTTTCAGTGGCAACAATGTCAAACACACGTCACAGCATAGATAACCGCTTCTGCAAGTTGCTGGTGTTTCCACTCACTTAGGGTTGTGCAGTAGGCGCCTTTTGTAAAAAAAAAAAAATTAAGCCTGACTGTTTCTGAACCCTGTCAGTAGAAGGAATTGATAAGAAAACTGATTAGCAAAAAGACTCATGATATCAATACTTTGATGGAGCTGTTAACGATTCTCAACTGGAATTGATTTTCGATTCCCATCCCTAACTAGAAAGCACCCAAAGAGCGCAAATCTCCACCAAGGTGGCTCACATACTGCTGTTACATCTATAAGCAATAGTTCCATGATAAAGTTACCATCATACTGTGATTTTTTTCACCCTGAAAATCCACAACTAGCACTTGGAATCATGTTGATACTATTATTAGTTTGCCAGATATTAAGCAAAATTATCGTTTGCTTATGCCGGTTGTCTTGATCACCACCAAAATGTAATCATTTCTAAGTTGGGCCATTACCAACATCTCCTGAAAATTTCAGCAAAATTTGTCCAGTAGTTTTTGTGTAATCTTGCTAACAAATAAACAGACAAACATACGCTGGAAAAACATAATCTCCTTGGCAGAGATAAAAATTGTTCTTTAATTTTCTAAAACGCACCGTCTTTGAATGTCACCTCAAAATAAGGCAAAAGTTCATCATCCTTTGTACAAGCAGCCGAGGTAAGATCCAGCAAACTCTCATCACTGTAATCCTTAAATGTCACACAAAAGAAGAAGAAGAAGAGGCTGATGCTGTCCAGATATTTGCATCAAGCACCAAAGTTTTGAAAGAAGTTAAATCTTGACCTGATGAAAAAGTTTCAGACATCATTAAAATTCTCCCTGGGGCGGAGAGGACTTCATCCCTTCACTTAACGTCTCTGTTGTGACTTCTATATTAACTTTACAGTTGCAGTTTATGGAAGGTGAGAAGATCACTAAAGTCATTAGAAATCATCCTCTGGGCACCAATGACATTCGTGCAAGAAGTTCATGGCCATCCATCAAATATTTGTGGTAAAATGGTGGACAGACAGACAGAAAGAGGGACATTGCTTCTAAAAGAGCAGGTGGTGATGGCTTGAAAGCGAGAATTGGAGTATTTCCCTCCTTCATGGAAGGTCTCCCCTTTGTACCCATCAACACGTGGGTGTTGAGTTAAAAACTTGGTAAAACCAGTAGGGAGTGGGGAAGTCGTCGTCACAATAAACAATTCAACAATTTTCGATTTAAGGCTAATTACAAAAAGCCCTGATGCAGAGTTCACAGAGTCATCAGTCTGACAAGAGGAGTGAAGATGAGGCAGTGATTCTATCCCTTTTTTCAGATAATAGAGAAATAATTTATGTTCCTACTGATCGCGCAACTCTTAAAAGTCTGGTAATAAAACAAAGACGTCTCAGAACAGTTTTTATTGATCAATATCTTATTAGAAGCAGAAACTTTTTGGCAACAAAGGGAGACGAGCCACAGAGGCAGACTGTTAATGGCTGAATTAGAGCAAATACAAACCAAGGAAGGGTGGTGGGTGGGTGTGGGGGCGTAAAAGGCCCCTTATGCAGTCCAACAGAGAGCAGGCTTAGCAGAAAATTCACAAACACAAACTCAAAGAGTCCACGAGACAAAGGAATCCGGGAACGGCCAGATCTGTGGCTTTTTGTCCAGTGATAAGAGGCTTAAATGTGTGCTGTCCATACAGTTATTTAGCTGCACTGCTACCCTCGTCAGGTCAATGTGATCTGTAATTTTTAATATCAAAAATACCAGAAGACTGGGGAGCCTGGCCTATCAGGTGTTGCATACTTTTACAGCTCACAGACATGGCAGCAAACATGAACTCAGTATGTTGACTGTTTCAGCTAGGAGTCTGTGGGATCATCACTGTGATATTGTCACTTCAAACGGCTAGGGTGCAGTTTCACAGTCCAGTCAGATTTCTGTGGTCTCCCTTGTTTTAAAAAAAAATAATTTATTATCCCCAACCTCGGTTTTAAGTATTGTCAGTGTGATGGGAGTTACTTCGATGCCGATTTGCCTATAGAGACACATGACGCATGTCCAACATCATGATCAAAATGGCCACCACAATTTTCAAAGTATCTCTGTTCACCTCACACATACAACCCTGATATTATCAGGACGATGTCTGTGTGGTCCCCTTGGGTAATTCACTGACATGGTTGTTCACTCTTTCTCTGCTTAGCCAGGCAGCAACCTCTCGTGGTGTAAATGGAGGCCCATGATGAAGTGTCAAAAGCTGTAGTACCCCAAGTGTCCACTTGAGGCTGGCTGCAGTAACCAGCACATTTACAGCCTGGTTCAAGAAACAGTTTCAGTCTTAAACTATAACATTTCTATGCGCTCACACTGGGATGGAAGTGATTTTTTTAATATCCTACCTGATTTTCTTTCACTGAGGATTGAAAATATGGTGTTGCTATTATTCAGACTGGCTGAAGTCCCAACTCAACACGTCCTTTCTGTCTCTGAGCAGTTGGAGCTAAAGTTTGGTTGAGATAGCACGTGTACTAACAGCGTTCCAGAGGCTCCTATCACATGGCTTCGTCCAGTTCTTCTACAGTCTATGCTTTCAGCAGGAGATGCCTGGGGAGATGCCATGACAGGATTTCAAAAATATGTGTTGGGAGACAGTGTTCATAATATAGCAGATGAAGCAGCAAAGTTCACAACTATATCCTAACTTCAGTTATTCAGAAGCATCGACGAAAGAGTTGGGAGAAGCATTGTAGAACATAGAAGTGAATATGAAGCAGCACCACTATGTGCTCAACATTTACAGCGTAGAAAGAAAATTGCAGAGTTATAGCTCAATATCCGACAGGAATGAGAAATGGCTCTTAGAGTGCCCAAGACTCAGTGGTGATTGTTTTTGATCAGATGAAGTACAGAACTTTGGTGATGTTTTTTGGAAACAACACTTTCAGATGTCAAGACACACATTGAGCCAAGGTTATATAAATCTGTCCTCTCAAGTCTCCCTTTCCTGGTTTCACGCACAGGATGATACCATCAGCCCTCCCCAGTTGCCATCAGTAAATTACTTGCTCTTGAATTCACACTTTGCCTCATCCAGACTTTCGCAGAAAAATACTAGGAGGTGCACAAGGAAATGACGGCTCCTTCAGGTAAAGTTTGGGAAATTTATTTAATTTTTTGCAAGTGTGAACCTCAAAAGTAAAAACTACAACCCTGAGATGGAGTGATCATTTAAGCAAAGTTTGATAAATCCTTGAAAGTATTTAAGTAAAGCTGTGTTCACAACAATGGCCCTAAAACACGATTCCTCTGCTCTTGTGAAGGAATAACAACAAACTTTCCATAAACACTTTGGCTTCATAACTATTCTGCTGAAAGAATGAATGACGTCCTTGAATAAAATCCATTCTCTTCTTCTTTTATGTTTTTCTGAAGCAGACACAGACAAGCTCCCACTCAGTGTCAGTTTAGCGTTTCATTCGGCTGTGACAGACAGGAAGCAGACGTGCCTCTGTCTGCTGCCCTGATTCTGAGCCATCGTTTTATTTCCCCTGCCGGTCGTCTGTTATTGGGGCTTCATAAAGTCAGAATGAAGGAGATCTCAGGCAGGCGGTATGAACCACACACACCAACACACTTCCCCAGAGACGCTGAAAGTCAAACCTTTTCCTCCTGCTCTTCTTTTCAACCTTTCCTCTTCTTCTGTCTCTCCTTTTCTTACCTCTTGTTGCCTCGTTCACCCTCTCTCCGCACTCTCCTCTCTGGAGAAGCCGAGGAGTCTTATCGCAGTTTAATCTCCAGCTGAGAGTCGGCGATGTGAGGCCCAAGCTAATGCGACTCTGGTTTATTCTGTGCCTGAGCTTCTGTGAGGACGGCCGAGTGTTTGTGTCGAGAGCGGTCGCCGTGATTGAGTTGCTAGAGAAGCCTCCAGGCACAAAAATAAAAGAGAAGAAAGGAAAGTGATAGAAGAGAGAGGGATTTCCACAACAAGCACGAGTCAGACACAATGATGTGATGACAGAAATTTAAAGATATATGCAGACAGACTACTGAAGATGGTGTCTGTGAGGTAAGGCTGGGCAAGTTGAGTCTTTAAAATACACTGGACAGTTTATTAGGTACATCCATTTGAATGCTTGTTAATGCAAATTGATGTGGATGACGTGGAAGCAACTAAATCCATCAAGGCATGTAGACATGGTCGAGACAAAGTACAAACTGAGCATCAAAACTGAGAAGAAAGGTGAT